>JAJGOT010000856.1:0-191246 GCA_022457155.1 Cladopsammia gracilis
TTGTAGATCACAAACGTATAAGAGATTCTCGGAAGCCGAGCTTGTATATGTTTGAAAATACGTTTCACCTCATTTATTTGGTCGATAGTCAATTCAAGCTTCTTGTTAATCCGTGTAAAAGCGTACCCAAACGCATAACACCGCGCCGACTGCCTTTGTCTTGGTTTGTACAAAATGTTTTGATCCGTATATGCCGGAGCATAATCCTCTAGCACTTCCACACGACCGCATTTTTTGCAATAAAGTTCACAAGAATCGCTTGATTGCAAAAATGAGCCGCCGCAAGAATAACAAGACAGAAATCTTCGGGCCCAACATTCACGCTGCAAGTCGTTATAATGTTCTTGTAGATATTGTTTCCCCATCTCTGCCAACCCCATATCTTCGTAGATATGGCAAAGTTTTTCCGGCAGGCGCAAGCGGTGTATTTCTTTCCTATAATCGCTGCCGTATAGCGAGCGAAGGATGGCAAATTTGTGTTGTTTGTCAAGTTCATTGAGCCGTGTGGTGAAGTCAGTCATGCTTAAACATTATAATTGTTTTTTCAATTTGGCGATCTTGTGACTTCCGGTATTCATTATGTAAAGCCCATATTTAGAAAAATACAACTTTTCGGCTATATTTGCGCATGTGTAGTTCTTTATGAGTTACCACATGTGAAAGCACGGCAATTCGCTCAAATATAAAAGACCTGTTCGCACCATATATTATATTAAGTCTGTAATTCGGTATAGCTCAGGGAGGTGTGGCTGGCCCCCACTGAATCCTGCTTACGGCTAATGCGATGTCAGACCAGGGGTAGTGGGGTTGCTGCGTCCGTTAGTGACCCCCTGGTGAACCAGCCCCGGCCCAACTGATACAGGGGGGTGCTCGAACAGAGATCTCCTAGGAGAACTCAACCTCGCTCCCAGAGGCTAAATGGGAAGATGACAACTCCCTTGTCCGGAGTTAAGTCCTAGCCTAGGCCAGGCAAAAACGAAACAGCCACCAGAGCACCCCCTGACTAGGGTTTTGTCCCTTTTCGTTATGTGTCACGCAATGTCACGCGTGACAGTCACGCACAATGACACGTCATGTGTCACGCTTTGTCACACAATTGCGTTCTTTTGTTAGATAAAGCGAGAAACCCGAATTTAGTCTTTCAAATCTGACTTGGAAACTGCGGCAAGACGATTGAGTTTTTTTTGAAATTCTGCTTTGACTTCTTTGCGAAGCTCGCCTCTGAGTTTTTCAAGATCTGGAGTTTGAGTTTGCTTGTTTACTTTGTTGGCAGCCTTTGCTTCACCAAAGCGTATTTCGTTCTTAAGTTCATAATAGCTCTCAACTTCATGGAGGATTATTTTGAACTCTGAATCGCTGATACGCTTGTCACTTAGAGCTTTTGAAACCAGCTCAAAGACAGAGTTTCGTTTTGCAAGGGCGAGTGTGTATATTTTTTCGTGTTTAGTAATTTTTCTCTGAAGCCGCCTACTAAACAAAGTGATGCCGGCCGCTGAAAAACCTGTCATAGCTGCCACGCCGGCAATGACAGGGCTGGCTATGAGCCCGGCTCCTGTCAGGGCTGTGACGATTGTGGCTGAAGACAAGCCTGTAGAAATGAAACCAAAACTTACTGCGGTTCCGTGAACAATGGTGTGTGCTCGCTTGTATTTCTTCGCAACTTGTCTGTAATGATTAGCCTCCGACTCAAGCTCCTTTTGCAAGTCAGAGATTTTTTTGAGTCTGAAGTCTTCACCATTGGATAAGTCTGGGTAAAGCGATGGAGTTTCGCTGTATTCAGGAGCTGATGGCAACACGTTAGCCGAGCTCATCGTTTGTATATAATATATTTTTTAATTGATCTCAAGTTCAAATTCAAGGGGCATGTTATTGAAGTCAAAAAGGGCATTGTGTTCATCCCTTACAGACAGTGTTATGCTGTTTACATAATCACCAGACGAGACGTCACGCAAGATGTTCTGCTGTGTTGATTCATAGAAAACTTTCTCATATGGCTCACCTCGAAGATCAAATTTAGCCAAGACAGTCGAAGGCTTACCGTTGAACAGCTTCTGTTCTTTATCAACCAGATCGCAGTGGATAAAGTAAGTGCTTGGTGATGTTAATCTTTTGACGTATGTTACTAGAAACAATACAGCTCTTATGCCAAGTAAATTTGCCAGATTGTCACTAAACTTTACTTTACTTCCATTGTGAATGACCATTGAGCCGACTGGTTTATTTATAGTAGTTGATAATTGTAATTTTATTCTATGTGCGGTGGCTAAGTCATTAAATTCTTTCGCTAGACTATCAATGGTGTAATGCCCTTGAAGTAATGTCACGGTTGGAGTTGATCCATTGGAGCCATTTATTGTTGTTGAAATAGTTGCATTTTCTTTCAAATTATGCCACGAGTTGTAAAATGAACAAGAGACAAGTCTTATGTAACTCGGTTTCTGAAGCGGGTGGTCGAAGTAGATGGTGTGAGGGTTCGAAGGTGCGACGATTGTTAACACAACCATGATTGTGTATATAAATAATTCATAAATATATTTATATAATCATGTTTGGCAGACGCGGTTCAAATCTCGGTCTGAACATTGGCGGTCACGATTACGGACCTCCACCCCCGTTTTTTTCTCGTCCCCAAAATCCCCTCTATCCCCAACAGAGCAGGTATATTAGAAAAAAACAGCCAACACAACCCACAGTAAATCCGCAACTTGCTTGGCTGAGTTCTCCGGAGGCTGAAAAACTCTCTACAGCCGCCAAAGCGAAGGCAATCTCAGACTTCAAAAGGCGTTTTCCGCACGCTGATATGTCAAGATTTATAACAGAAGTTTCTTTCGACGAAAAGCACAAAGCCTCAGCAGTAGTTCTTTTCTCAGAGGGGCAAGGCTCCTGGGCTATGCCTTCAGATATACCGCACAAGGATTGGACACAAGCCCTGAAAGACGCCCTTGGTTTAGAGTATATTGGCGGTTTCCCTTATCAGTTGACGTTAAACCGAAACACACAAAAGCCAATCCCTGCTGTTGTTTTCTCCACCTCAATCGATAAAGACATGATGATTGGCTCTGTCTTGAACGACGAAGCGCAAAAGATCTATGTCACGCCAACTGATTATTTCACAACGAAATACAGAAACATTTTCAGAGACACACAAATTTCGTTCACAACCGCGAAATATGGGAGAAAGTGGCTCGGCGGGCCGCATATGAGTTTCTGGCCACAACAACTGAACTTCGCCTTGTGGTGTGCAACAACCGGCTGCGGGATCTCGCGTGACCTTCTGTTTGATAAGAACTCGACTCTCTCCCTAACCCCGCAGCTCCGATCATTTTACAGGTTTCACGTCTATTTCACAACAAGACGAATACTCTACAAGCTGGGTGGGGAACAGAGCGTGAGTGCTTTGCCAGACGACCCTACATTCAACCAGAAAGACAACAAGTTCAACATTGACGCATACAAGAGGATTTGCCAAGAGTACGGTGTAGACCCCAATTCTGACTTCCGTTTCACATACAGCAAAAATCACGGGCTTGGCAATGTGTACATTTGGGTCGCATATGATGGGCCCAGTTCTACTGATTACGACTATCCTGATCCCGATCTAGCCCTGTTTGATGACGAGCACGTCACAGACAGAAAAGACCCAAACTATCGCGCAAACGGTATATACTTCGTTCGTAACGACCAGGGTGCTGTTAGTCAGTTTGAACACTTTGTACCGAATTATGCACAAGGGCTAACACAGCCAGGGCTCGCTCGTATGAATCAGTCAATCGAGGCCTTTGTGTACTGCATTCTGGGTGCACAAGCCAAAACCCGCAGCAGCATCATTGGAAGAGGAGGCCGGGCGTTCGAAACGCAGAGAGTATTCCTCGCCTATCTAGAGGAGGCCATAATACTGAACGACATCGCAACATGCGTACAGCGATATCAACTTGCCATCCAAGCAACGAAAGTGCGCTTAGACTTTGCGACAGCGCCCGGAAGCTGGCTCATGCCATCACGCATGATTATCAACACAGAGAGCATGGTGGGGTACAACAACAATCTCAAGGAGGCAACACAAGGTATGAAGCTGGGTGTGAACAACGATGTTAACCTGGGCACAAAAAAAGCCTCCCTTCGCCCCATGGATGGGGGACCAACAAAAATAAATCCACCAAACAGTCATCCATCAAACCCGATACATAAACAGGCCACACAGGCACAGGGCATCGCAAAGACCACACCACAACCAGCCACCAGCACGCACACACCCACACCACAGCCCACACCACAGCCCACACCACAACCCACACCACAGCCCGACACACATCACGTAAACAAGGCACTCATTGGTGTGGGTGCGATTGCTTTAGCAGGCGTTATCGTTTGGTTTAGATAAGTGTTCAAGACTTCGCACGCTTGGTGACCCTTTCAACAAGGAAGGCCACCACGGCAAGGATGAGCAGCCAGGCGTGTTCACCCAGAAAGGAGATGGCCGACCCAGCAGCTTTGAAGATAAAACTCACAATTGACCCAATCAAGCCAGGCAGGGCGTTGGCTGCCTTTTTGCCAAGCTCTTTAAGGCCATTTCCAATAGCCTTGGTGGCCTTTGCCAGGCCATTCAAGGTGGCGAGTACCACAGCGCTGATGGTTATGCCAGCTGCCAGAACAATCGCTTGCAGGGTCCATCCGTATTTCTTGAAGATTTCTCTAACCCGCTCTCTCAAAGACATGCCCCTTTCACGCACCTCAATTTCTGTGTTGACCCTTGCTAGCTCTTCTTCCGCGGCTTCTCTTTCAGAGGGAGAAGTGTTCTCATCCTCCATGACGCGCTTGTCTTCAGCGTTCTGCCGTTCAAGCTCTTCTTTGTTCTGTTTCAGTTCGTCCAGTGGTTTCACAGCGTCCTGTTTTCCTCTAAGCTCCTCTCGGTGTCTGTCTAATCCCCTACTTTCAAGTTTTAGTTTGTCGATTTGTTTTTTTAGTTTGTCTGCTTGTTGAGCAGCTTTTTGTGCATTGTCCAGTTGTTTTCGTTTAGCTTGATGCTCAGCTTCAACAGCTCGCTTTTCATTTTTTAGTCTTTGTATTGTCTCCGTATCCAGTGGGCCATGTGCATCTTCCTTCTCTTGAATCTGGTCAGCAATATCTTTGATTCTATTTCTGAGGGCATCCGTGTCGCGGCGAAGTTTTTGTGCATCCGCATCCCTTTGTTCCATTTGTTGTAGTTCATTTTGTTTTGCTTCCAGTTCTTTTTGAGTTGCTTCAAGTGTAGCATTTGTTTCATTTAACTCTTCAGTCACAGACTTTCCGAGAGCAGCTTTGATCTCTTTGGGAAGAGAAGCGTTGAGAGTCTTTTCGGAAGCCCCACGGCTTCTTGTGTAAAGAGGATACCATTTGTCTCTGGTATGATATTTTACCTCGATGATGGCCCCACCTGATTTTGGTTTCACCTCGTACCGAAAATTAAGTTGATTTCTGTCTGCGCTGGTAAACTCGTTCTTAACCTCGTCAAAGGCCATATCATTCATTGTTATCAATCGCCGACCTTGAGTATCCCCTGTAATGAAAGAGGTTTCTTCAGTGTGGGAGCCTTGTTGTTCTGGGGGCAACCTTGTTCTTGGGATCATAGGCACTTGTTCACCAGATGGTGTGGAAGCAGCCCCTGGTTTAAAAGGTTGCGTGGCGTCTTGGTCATGGGCCCATCGACTGGATTCTTCTTCTGTTAATGGTTGATTCAACCAATTGTCAACATCAGCATCCTCGTCATGCCCTGTGTCTGGGATGAGAGGGTCTGTGTCCTTTGCCTCGCCAGGTATATCATATCCGCCTTCTGCCATGACGATATATAAATATAAGTTTAAAAACACAAATATATACCATGGCTGTGCAACCAAATCTACTTCCATCTCACAGCGAAAAGACAGTGGGTGCCATGAAGGCAGAGCGAACCGTTAAGCGCATTACATTCAACCCTTCTGAGGCCAATCCCGGCGAGACACTGTACGTCTCGGTGCCCAAGCTGGGCGAGCATGATGTCCTTGTGTCCGGCTCGCTTGCACTTGTGTTTAACATCAACCTAGCCGGGGGCCACGCTAACAACTTTCTCGTGCAAAATGTTTCTAGGGCCCTGGTGGACAGGCTCGTTGTAAAGTTTGGCGCCACCACCATCGAGGACACAGTTGGGTACGACATCTATAAGATATTCGAAGACCTATTCAAATCAACCGATGAGCGGGACAACATGCTTATGGAGGGCATCCAGAGTGTAGATTTGTGTAAGATCCGCTCTAATGCTGGCGACAAGAAGACTTCCGGCGTGGATGCAGAGAACAAGCTTGAGTCAATATACAAGAATAAGTATCGCATCAAACTGGATCACCAAATCTTAACTGATCACGGAATCATGTACCCTCAGGCCCTATACAGTGATCTGGTCTTCGAACTAACCCTAGCCCCCGCAAGCCAAGTTGTCCGAGGGTCAGACACAAGCAAGCTCGTGTATAAGTTGGAAAACATCCAGCTGGAGTACGAGACGATCAGAAGTAAGGAGCTGGCTGACGAAGCAACAAGCACTTATACTAGCGGCAAGGGGTTCGCCTATGACTTCGTAATGCGAGATCGGGTGCATCCCTTCTCAAAAAGCGGGGACACTCGGATGAATCTTCGGGTAAACCCACAGCGCCGGTCTCTCAAGGGCATCCTCTTGCTGTTCATCAACCCCTATGCTGCGGGTGCAAGGGACTCTGAGAACTATTTCAATCCAGACATCACCAAAGTTAAGGTAACCGTAAATGGGGTTCCAAACAGGGTCTACAACGAGGGTATCTCCGGCACTGACATGTGGGGTGAAATCTCCCGACACTTTCACACGCGCGGCAGGCCCAACATGAATCTGACCAAATATCTCACAGGCAACAAGTTTGGTCTCTGGATTGACCTGCGGTCCATGGCTGACCCAGCTCTGCACGGCAACGGCCAACGGCTCGTCAACACACAGGATGGCGTGCAACTCGAGATTGAACGAAATGGCACAGGCTCGGGAAATGCAAACTGCCACATCTTCACCATCTCAGACTCACAGTTGAACATCATTAGCAGGCAGCTGGAATCTGTACAGTACTAAGACACACATATATATATATACCATGGCCACAAGCAAGATCAACTTCTATGATAAGCCGGCTCCCCTGCCATCTACCAGGCCATTGTCATATAATGAAATACAAAGACTTCTGGCAAAGGCACCCTCTCCACCGACACATGAACTAATTGTTTGCAAACCAACTAATATAGGCGTTGGCTATGGACCCAAGAAAGCTGCCATTCAATGCACTAATCGTGGGTCCCACTAACTCTGGCAAGACACATTATCTTCTAAACCAACTGCGCGGCCCCTTTAGGGGTTGTTTTGATTACATTGTTTTATTCTGCCCCACATTTGTCAAGAACAAGACATACAATGGCTTCGTGGACCGTGATCCGCACATCTTTGTGATTATCTGCCAACAGCATGAAATCAAAGACTGGTTGAAGCTGGCGAGCTTCTTTTTCACAGGCACTAACACTTTATTCATTCTCGATGACTGCGCCGCCTCAAAAGATGTCAAAGGCCGCACGAGCCAGCTGGTCAATCTGGGGTTCAGTGCAAGACATGACGGCATATCCGTGTGGGTCTTGACACAGCAGATCACCAGCATAGCTAAGCCATATCGTGACAACATTGCAGCGATCGTGCTCTTTTACACACCCTCCAGCAAGACAACTAAGGCCATATTCAAAGACTATGCCGGCGAGCTCTCCCACGAGGAGTACAAAGAGTTTATCGCAAGACTCAAATCCCGCAAGTTCTCCCACCTGGTTTTCTCTCTTAGGCACCCGTATGGAATTGAGTACAAGTACTAAAATACACACGCATATATATACCATGGATGCACCAACCAGCCTACACAAGCTCACAGTGCTTTCACAGCTTTTGGATGAATTACACAAACACACACTTGATGCGCAAAACAAAATTATCAAAGCTGCTAGTGAGGAAAATCTGCGCCTTATGCTTCTCAACAGATATCCCTTGCGGTTGAATTCTATGCCAGACACCATGGCGGGGCTTATACGTGAGACTGAAACTCTTTTACCAACCATCAAGAGAATTATCGAAAATTAAAAAAAATATATAGATATATACCCCTGATGATGGCACAAGCAGCTGAAGACCAGGTCGACTTGAGCGAAGTAATGCAGATGCTAGAGGCTGCCCCTGATACCACACCTCCCACAGGTCTCGTGTGTGACGATGGCATTCCTGCTAAACGTGAGAAGCTGGCAATCCTTGTTTCAACCGGCAAGGCCAAAGAAGCTATCGGCGTGCAGCTTACACACGATCATGTGAAGCGCCTTTCAGACGAGGACGTTGACAAGTACTTCAAAAGGTACGAGGCCTATGTCGGCAACAAGACAACAGAATCCCTAGTTGATACAGCCATAATGCTCTTGTCCAAAGGAGTTGGCATGGTGGTCGATCTTGATGATCTCAAGGAATTACAGAAAGAACTCAAAAATGATTACATCGTCTGCCAGGAGCTGTCAAATCTTGCTGGAGGTCTTGCCCTGAGATGCGGTCGATGGCTAGCACTTGCTAATGCTGCTGTCATCACAACAAAACACGTCAAGTTTGAACGAGAGCCTGATCACAAGCCTGACTTAATAGAATTGGAACCACAACCCACACATCCAAGCAGAGACAGTGAAGGTTATCCACTTGAGGGCTTTGATGAAGTTGGGCCGGGACCTTGAAGGAACCTGGGCGGAACCTAGGTGGAACCTGTCAGCACACCTGCCAAATTTTCAAAATCATATATATACCCACTATGGACACACCAGTCGAGGCGATTCCTGAAGAAACTCAAACTCCAACACCAACTCCAACACCTGCACGCGTTACCTCTGATGTCCCGAAAACAAAACCTGCAACAGAAAAGAACCCTGGCCGTGTTGCTTCTGGCAAAAGGCTAGCAGAGCGCAACCGCCTGGCCCGTGAAGCAAAGAAAAAGGCCGAAGCACAAAAGCTCGCACCCAGTGCTGCAAACCAACCCTCAACAAGTGACACAACAACTGACACCAACAGCAACTCAATCTTTTATATTCTGGGGGTTGGAGGGTTGATTGTCTCTGTTATGGGTGTGTATTACCAACGCGAAGCCATAATGCAAAAGCTTGGCCACAAACCAAATACACCACCACCAGCAAACACACCGACCCCACCACCAGAACAACCCCCATCTCGAATTCCAGTAAGACAAGGAATCAAAAAAATGGAATAAAAAATAAACACATATGTATACTGCACACAAACCATGGCTGACAATAAGCTTGTGAAGTCTATCCTCGACGCCGCAACAATAACTGGCCTTGTCGCTGGTATTGGTTGGATTGGGAAAAAGACAATCAAAGAAAACTTCACTGCCGACCCCAGTGCAAGCTTGATGAACTACGTCAAGTTCACAGCCGTCATGGCTGGCAGCATCGTGCTGAAGAAATATCTCGAGGACCAGAAAATCCTCCCAGACAACATGTAAAACCATATGTATACACACAACCGCAATGGCCAGCATTGCAATAATGACCCTTGGCGCTGTTTTGAATGCTGCAGCTTTCACTGGCGGCAATTATCTCGCGAAGTATCTATCTGGTGATAATGGAAAGGCAGCAATGGATGAGAAAATCTGGCATGACAAAGCTCTGGAACAATACCAAGCGGCTTACGCCAAATACCAGAAGGACCGCACTAAGCTCCTCGACTGGATTGCAGCCAATGATCGAATAAAACACCAAGCTAGCCAAAACTTTCAAACCACCGACCAAGCCCTGGTCTTGTACAACCAGATGCATAAATCACAACCAGATAAACAAATCAAAGATTACAAAGAGCCCCAGTTCTCAGACTTCTATAAACCCAGCCAACAACAGCAGACTGGTGAACTTGCGTTTATTGGAGGCACCCTTCTTGCAGGTGGGTATGCGGCCTATCGCCTTCTGTAAGCAAACAACACAATACATAAGTATATACCATCCCTATGGAAGCCAAACTCTCAAAGATCTATTACAGTCCTAAAGGCTACTGGAAAGGCCTTGCTGCTGTCAAAAAGCTAGCTGCAGCAGCCAAGGTCTCAGAGGAGATGGCAAAGAAATGGCTCGTCAAACAAGCCCTTTGGCAAGTATATCTCCCAGCGCCACGCCATATCCCTCGACCCAAGTTTGATGTCCAGACTCCTAATGCCGTGCATCAAGCAGATCTACTTTTTTTGCCACACGACAAACTGCCTCATGGGAGGAAAATTTACAAATATGCTTTGACAATTGTTGATGTGGCTAGCCGTTACAAAGCAGCAGAGCCCTTGACTTCGAAAGAGTCTGATGAAGTTTCGAAGGCGCTTACACGTATTTACAGGCGTGGGCCTTTGAAATGGCCACAACTGTTGCAAGTCGATCCGGGGACAGAGTTTATGGGGGCTGTGACTAAAGAGACTGAGGCTCATAAAACAACCATTCGTCGTGGGTGTGTTGATATCCACAGAGACCAAGGGATTGTTGAAAGATTCAACAGAACCCTGGCTGAACGATTGTTTGGTTACCAGTACGCTGTTGAAATGAATCTGCCCTCTGGCCGTTCGACCGCTTGGGTTAAAAGATTGCCAGATGTTATCTCTGCCTTGAACAATGAAGTAACCAGATTAACTGGCAAGAAGCCTGCACAAGCAATCAAAGAGAAAGCAACCTCAGCCAAGCCTGCAACCCCATATGCTAGGCCTGTTGGGGTGAATGAAAAGAAGCTCCCTCCTAGGGTTAATTTGCGATATCTGTATTACCCCGGTGAGCTTGAGGGTGGTAGTCGACGAGCGACTGATCCAATCTGGTCTTTGAAAGTCTACAACATCGAGAAGGTTGTCACCAAGCCAGATACGCCTGTCGTGTATTATCTGTACGACGGACCCAAGCGTGGTTTTGTGCGTGAGGAGTTGATGGTTGTGCCGCCGGGTACTCAGTTGCCACCCGCTGGGCTGAAACTCGATTGGTTCTGTGTGGATACCGTCTGGCAGCACCCAACGCTTGTCGTAGTAGGCGCTGAGGCCCAGCTTGTGCTGTTCGTAAGTGTACATAGACCCGTTGTGCATTCGAAAGCCCCTGTTGGTGGCCATATCCCTACCCCCTTGCAGGGCTCTTTCGTACCTTTCCCAGCGAAGCTCGTTCTGATTCTTGTTGACTCCCTTGGAGGACATCTTGGCCCCTCCTCCATCCTCGTTTTCTACGTAATAACACTTGCTGCATAGGGCGATGGCCCGTGTACCTTCCTTCTCAAGCTTGAATAAGCCCGGCTCTCTACCACTCCACTTGTCCCACGCCAACCAATTCTTCTTCTCCGCCTCGAACTGGGCGCTAAGTTCTGGGCGAACTGCTTCTTCGAGAGTGTCGTGAGCAAGAGCGAAGTACATGCTGTCTGTGTCCATCTGGATAAGCTCGAAGTCGCGCCTGTCGATGAAGCAATCAAGGAAGTCGTAATAGAACTCCAGCATGCGGAGCTTGGCAAGTTGATACACAACAATGCCAACTTGAAAGGGGCGGTCGATTGTGATCTTTTGCTTGCGCAGCTCGATCTTGTAGGCCTCTCCAATCTCTTCGAGGTCTTCGAACAAAGGTGAGCGGAGATTCTTGTCGACCTCGTCCTCGTCAGTTGTGTACACCGTTCTTGTTTGGCGCTCCACGGCTTCGATGAACTTACCGTAAGCACTGTTGCCAAGGAGCTTGAACACTTCGGCAAGCAGTGCCTTATCCTTGTCAGCGTCGCCTTTCCTTCGGTTTTCGGCGACCTCGCGAACGAACCAGTGGAAGAGTTTTTGGGGTCTATAATCGATCGTGCGATAGACTGCCGTGAGCTTGAACCTACTGTTGAGGTACCATTTCAAGAGAGGTGCATAGATAAGCATCTTTTTCGCTGACAACACCCCCAGAAGCTTTTTCTCGTCGGGAAAGCGGGTTCGGCCACTTTCTTGGAGATAATCGTGCATATGCTGAGGCACGCATTCATTAGGCACTGGTTGGTTGATGAAGAACGGAGGAAATTCTTCGAACTGCTCCCACAACTCTCGAGGGACTTCGATATCCACCTCCGCAAACCCGAACCACCTGCCTCTGAGAAGGAGAAAGGAAAGCTCTCTAGCCGCCTGCACCGGGTCATCGTAATGCACAACCTTCTCTTTACCACAGGGCATCTCCTGCAGCATCGTGCTGGGGTAAAGAGAATTGGCATCGAACCCCACAATCCGTTTCGTGATGCGGGCTAAGGCGTATTTGTGAGAGCGGATGCGGGTTTCACCGCGCACGTGTTTGCGGGTGAAGACCAGGCTTGGCCCTCCAACCACAGCCCCCTTCAGCATGGCGTATGCTTCTGGGCCTGGGGCGTATAGTTCTGGAGCCCTGCGGCCCCGCCACCCTCTCAATGAGCCTCGCAAGACGTATTGCATTGATACTCCTGGCAAGGAGACCGCGTCTTTGAAGATGTCAACCCCTAGGCTCGTGTAGAAGCCCTTCATCGTTTGGAGAGCTTTGAGGAAAGGAGACACGTCTAGATTGTTGTAATACTCCAGCCAGTTTCCGAATGTCTGCATACCTTTCTCGTGAAAGATGCGCTTGCATTCCTCGTGCTCCTGAAGAGAAAGAACGAAGGCCTTTTTGAGTTGTGAGTACCAGCACTCGTATGGGGGAAGCCCAGGGTAATCAAGCTTGTCAGCACTGTCAAACCACTCGTATGGGAGCCAGGACTTAGTCTGTGTCGCTCCATACATCTTGACCCACCTATCGTACGTAATGCCTGGGACCAAATAATTCACGATGTCCAAGAACTTGTAGCTGGGAGTGTTGATGAACATGATGCGCCCCTCTTTCTCCGCGGCGAAGACCTCGTTCTCTTGAGCAAAGCGAGAAACAAAGCACTTGCGGATAAGCTTGAGATCGTAATGGCCTGAGTTGAAGCCTACCACAGGAACTTGGTTGCACCATTTGTCGATGAGCTTGAGTTGCTTCTCAGGGAGATTCTCAAGGTCTGGGGGCATATATTGGTCAACCACAGCCTTTCGGATGGCTGCGGCTCGCCACTCAAGGGAGGCATAAAACAGAGCGATAAGCTCGTCAGGGTCTTTGGGGCAAATGTACTCAGGCTCAGGGTTCAGCGTGTCGGCAATGGAGACTGAGATGGGCACATGTTCACTTTCATAAGAGAGACCGTATGTCGGGCGAGCTGCCTTGGTCTTGTCCTGATACGCTTCGAAGTCGTAGACGATCGCGTGTGGATAAGTTTTGTTTCTTTTCTGTGGGCAACGGGCATTCAACCAGGGGTAAGGCCTTTCATGCTCCCACCTTTCAACCACGGTGTACCCGGCGTCTCGAAGCAACTGAGTTCGTTGCAGAGTCTTTTGGTAAGCAACCGTCCTTGTGATTGTGTTGCCTTTACGGTCAGTTGTGATCACTTCGTTTCTTTGTTCAGGTGCAGGAAAGCACTCTAAACAACCGTGCCAGAAACAACCGTGAAACTGAAACACTGTCTTGCTTTCTGGATGATAGCCGTCGACTGGAGCCCCACAAATATACCTCTCACCACCATGGCCGCATCTGTGATGGTGGATGTGCTTGTCGGCCTGTTTCGCCACCCACTCGAGCCAGCACACTGCCTTGACACCGAAACCGCCTTCTGGGTAAAAGGCTTTCTCAAAAGCTGACTCTGGAGGAAGGACACGTTTCCCAGGGCAGTCGATTTTGGTTTCACCTCGAGTACACGTCTTGACGTGGCGCTTCAAGTTATCAGCTCGTGTGAACCTCCCACCACACTCACCACAAGTGTAATTGTTTGTGACTTTATTGAGATTGGTGATCAAGAAGGCATGGCCTTCATAGATGCCGATGGTCATGGTTGAAACACCAACCTTGTCGTAATTCGCAGGGGTGTGAGATAAAATGAAATCACCATTAGCGAGAACAAGGTAGGCGGCAATGCCTTGCTTGAAATGCTTTTCGATTTTGGAGAAGTGCCGCAAAGTTAGCTGGTCTCGAAGCCCCGGATAAAAGGCGAAGAAGCTTTCCGCGAGTTCCCGGGTTCTGCGAGTGTTGTAATCTCTTCGAGCTCCTCGATGGACAGCCAAGCAACGAAAGAGACAAAGATTGTCTTTGAAGTTGTCAAGGGCAATGACTTCTCTTTTATTGCGAAGCCAATCAGGAAGCCACCCGAGCCCTATTTGCAGGGGTTGTCAATCAAGCACGACTTTTAGATCAAGCAGGACTGTGCGTTCGTAAACCCATTTGGTGTCAGGCCTTTTGAGGTTTGCATTTTGGAGACGAAGCTCTTCCTGAACTTGCAACCACTGTCGTGTCTCGGAGAGAGTGGCTAGCCAACGACTGTAATGGTTGTTTTGATAAAACCGCCTCAACACCTCGGTTTCAGTGTTTCGTAACTCGACTGTGAACCGTAAATTGATTGCATGTCGTGTTTGAACATTTTGTTTGATTTTGTTCAAAATTCTGTCGACAAGGGGTTTTTCGAGATCGTTGACAAAACGAAACCGGATTATTCGTCTGCCGCGGTCAATCCATCGCTCAACCCGATCATAGACTTGAACAAATTGTTCAAAATCTAACTCCTGTGGGTTGTTTTGAGGCTCGACCTCAGCATTATTGTCGTCATCAGGCTCGAACTGCTCAAGATTTCGGGCCTGTTCGTCCAGCCAAGCAATCAGATCGCGTTGATCGTCATCATGGTGTCTTCGTTGTCGGGGTTGCGCCATTGCGTATATACAAGGGTTTTAGCTTTCTTCAATTGGTTACCCCATCTCACAGGGTTTGAGAGAGGGGGTATCAGAGTAGTTGGTGGGGAGGGACGTCAAATACGGTTTTTCAGATACCTAAATAAGCCGCCAAACGCCCGAGTTACCGGGCCCCCAGGGCGAATGCAATGAGGCCTGGGGGCCCGGTAACTCGGGCGTTTGGCGGCTTATTTAGGTATCTGAAAAACCGTATATGACTCCCTCCCCACCAACTACTTTTTTTGTAAGAACTTCTAGAATCTGGAACGCTCTCCCTCTGCAGTTAAAATATGAACATATAACTCTAAACCAATTTAAATCTTTGCTCTCCTCATATTACAAAGACGCACTTATCTCGCGATTCGATATTGAGGACCCTAGAACCTGGAAATCTGTCTGTTTAAAATGTAATACGCCACGCAACCTTTCTGAGCCTATTTCGTGTTGTTATTAGTTACTATATTTTACCATTTTATTCGAGTGTTTAGAATTTTGTTAATCTTGGGCCCACAGTAATTGGCGGCAGCTGTTGTGGCCACCCTGCCATAACCCAGTAGTTGTTTTCTGTTTTTTATCATTTTGTTTGTTATTAGTTTATTTGATGGCGACGTCTAATAAAATAAAAATAAAATAAAATAAATTTACACTTATAGATGAAAAATTTAGCAAGTAGTAGTAAATGGTTTACCAAAATAAAATTATTTTTGGGTCGACTTTCCCAAACAAAATGTCTATTAATGATACATTGAATGATATATTAAATTTTCTGCAAGCCACTTCAACAGTTTATTCCAAAAAAGACTTTATGACTTCCAAAAAAATAATAAATGCTCCAGGGATTCCTCTTCCTCGTTACAAAATGCACATAAGGGTGTATCCACCAATTTAAACTGAAGAGTTTCTTGTTTGTAAAAATAACAAGATTTGTACTGGAATTCTCTCAGCCTGGTATCTTAAGTTATTTCAAAGGCCAATGAATATAACCTTTCCTAATCTACTGAAATTTCCGGGTATCTACTTAAAATTTTAGCCTTAGCAGTGGGTGGGGTTTGTTTCTAAGATCGAATTTCTTTGTAAACCAACTTAGATGTAGCACATGTAAGGTCGGCTATTTTGTCTGATAACGATATTTGAAAGACAGTTTTATCCAAAGAAGAGGGTGCACAAAAAGGGCCTGCTTTAATTGCTGAATGCCATTCCTTTGGCACAGGGTCTACAATACCCATTAAGGCAAAAGAGAAGCAAGGGGGCAGTGGGCATTTGCAACCTTCCCACTTTTGAGGAAGATGCCAACCTTAGATACAAGGTCGCCAACTTTAACAATCCTGTGGTTGTAAAAAATAAGGTTGAAAAAACAATTTCCTTCACATAGGATGTGCTTATTATTCCAGATAATTTGATTCATTATACTTTCATACGGGATCAAATCTAAGCGATTCATGGAGGACCAGGCATTTAAGTATTCTTTGTAAAATACAGACAACGAAATATCTAATTTACGACTATCGAAGTTACAATGTTAGAGAAATTTACCACCCACTTTCTCTAAGTAAAAATCTAAAATATTCTTCCAGGGACTTTGATAATCCTCAATGTACTTTTTTAGACAGATTATTTTTTGTGCCGATATCATAGCTTCAAGATCAAGCACTTTTAAGCCACCATCTTCAATGTCATTTATTAAGGCTGAACGTTTCACCTTGTCTTTGCCCCTCCAATAAACAAATAAAGCTCTTTGTTAACTTCTTTAATAAGTTCATTTGGCACTGAGATCGCAGCCACTTTGGACATGATTTTCAGTATAGCAAATGACTTCACTATTTGTATTCTGCCAATGATAGTCAGATATCTCCACCTCCATAGATTAAGCACTTCTTTAATACATTTCAACTGATTAGTTTCCAAAGATCCAGTTTGCCAACAGCTGTTGCGTTAATACATAATGATAACTATAACGTTTAATAGCCACATTTATTTGAAGTTTGTCCCCGTTGAATATCATTGTTCAGACTGTTGTGAAGAAGGCACAAAAGTACATTTATATAATAACGAAAGAGCAACAAACCTCAGAAGGTTTAAAAGAGCATCAAGCCCCATGGGAATTGGCGTCACAGAGAAGGGAGATGTTTTTATATCCTCAAGCAAAGAACACGATATTTACCACATCAGCAAATATAGAATGATAGTGGGAAATGGGCAACCATAACTGCTGTTTGGTGGAGTTATTAACAGCCATCACGATGGTGTGAAGAGTTTATGGAACGGTAGTCCCGAAAATGAAGACCCCGAAAATGAAGACCTGAAGACCCAAAGACCCATTGTGAAAACGAAGACCCATTACGAAAATGAAGACCTATTACGAAAACGAATACCCATTACAAAAAGGAAGATCCATTACGAAAACAAAGACCCATTAAAATGCAAAAACCCAATGTGCTCACGCTCACACATGCAATTCATTTAGTATAATTAAAAAAAAACCTTTTTTGTTCATTTATTTTATCGGTTCTTAGGGCTGTTCATGCCCAAAATGAAATTTTACATGGGGGTGACTATTAGTTGCTGAAATTGAAGTATCGGGTAATGTTCGTTTACAGCTGGCCATTGATGATTGAATGAATTGGTTTTGGGAATTTTCAAATTTTCCTTTTGACAAAAACGAACACCCATCCGAATGTGCTCATCATGCTTAGCGTTTTTATTATCGCATTCACGCATGTAATATTTCGACATTACCCCGATCTTTGAGTTTGGAACACAGGGAGAGCCAGGATGACCAAACTGCGATTTTTTACTGGGACAGAAACTGGCTGCGTGTTTTGAATTGTAATTACCGCTCAGCTGTCACCACGGGCCAGTCAGAATAGAGACAGAGACTTTGACCGGCACCGGAAACCGCAAAAGAAAAGTGAAGAAAAATTCTGTGGTGACGTTCACCGGTGATCCTGCTGTTAAGTTATGTTGCAAATACCTTTGAAGTACCGTGTTCAAATTTCGATGCACACGGCTTCCTCCACGTGGCCAAAATAATGGCCAGAGATCTTCCTGTTTTCGTGGGAAGGCAGCCCACTAATACATCGATTGGCTCCGGATTGCCGGAGTTTAGTTGGGAGGAACTTAGCGACAAAGAAGAGATTGGGAGAGACAGCATTGGAGCTGTTTTCACTGCTAAATGTTGAGGTGAAGTCGTTATCAAAACATTACTGCGGCAGAACGAACATCAGAAGCGTTTGTTTCTAAAGGAAGCCAAAATTTTAAATGGTGTCTCAGATGATCATATTGTAGGAATGAAGGCGATCTGCAGTAATCCATTAGCCATGATGTTGGAGTATTTGTATTTCAATTTTGAGCCTTTTGGTATCAAGCACCTTGTAAGTTCTTTGCAGGATTTGCTGGAATTCGTTTCTACAGATGAGCAATACGCTATTGGATTCTCGTGTTTAAACACAAAAATAGCCGAGGACATTGCCCTTGGTCTTAAGTATCTGCATAAAAATGATATCGTCCATCGGGACTTGAAACCAGGAAATGTTTTGATTTCAAATCAGCATTATTATAATCTCGACAGCGAAAGTATTGCAGAAGCGTGGACCAAGATTAGATTTTGGTGAAAGCAGATCATCCTTGCAGCAGACCAATACTTTGTGCCATACGCTGACATCTAATGTTGACAGAGGAACGATTGTTTTCACAGCCCCAGAGTTAATGTCCCCGCAACCAGAACGGAAGGCACTGACACTTCAAGATTTAAAGAAATGTGACATCTGGTCCCTTGGTATGATAATGTTCATGTTGCTAAATCCAGACCTACAGTACCTATAGCAATTTGAACTGGCTCAACTACAAGACAGGAGCTTAGAAGAATCTAAAAGAGAGTTAGTTCGAAGATCTACACAGTGAATCAAACCATCTTTCTCTGACAAGTTTAGCCTACTACAAGCAACAACGTGGCTGAAAGTTGACGAAAGCTACAAGGAATGCACAAAGTTGGAACCGTCAGACAGGCTTACTGCACAACAAGTAGTAGCTCATTTACAAGTCAGGGACAAACCCTCAATCCCTCATTGTCATGACATTCAATTGAGTGTAAGTCAAAGTACCGCTGTGGAAGACTATGACAGGCTGATGGTAGCTGGTGCTATGCCTAATGGAGGCATCCCAGATGACGCCACCAACGGCTGCGCTTTACTTGTTGTGGGAATTGCTGATCAGTTGATGGAAGAATTAAGAATCGTCAAAGGTATGTTGTTTATTTCATGCTATTGAAATCTTTCACGCTATTGCAATCTTGTGTTACAGCAAAATCTCCTGCTCCCCCCTCCCCCCTCCTGTAGACATATTTGCGGGGATTAATAGACAATGACGAAAATGTAGTAACGCAAACTTTATAACTCAAACAGTAAACGAGAAAGTGCTGACAACACTAGAAGGAATTCGGTTCCCTCACTGTTTATGTGTCCCATGATTCCACTACAGTCCACCCCTTCTTAAAGGGAGTAAATTGACGACAAAAGCTTACGTGATGAATAAATTTGAAACAAAGATAACAAGAAAATCTTAAGTCTAAAATCCTCATGAGTCCACCCTTTCTTAAAAAGGATTTTAGCTTTCTGATACTAAAGTTTCAAACATGACTGTCAAGTGTTAACAGATAAGTTCCTCCATGTGAACCACCAGACACGGACAGATAAGGGCATTTTGAAATCAGTCCTTTTAGCTTTCTGCAATGTTTCAAAATTTCCTGGGCATGCTTCTGATGCATATGCCTTGGCACCTGGTAGACTGTTCAGATATTCTCCAAAAGGAAATGCTAACTTTGCCAGATCAGGATCAATCGCAGGACTCTTATGGGTGGGTAATTCAGGAGGGGTAACAGTCTCTGTGCTAGGTGGTTGCTCTTCATAATTTCTGAGATCATAAGCTGCTGCTTCTAAAAGTTCATCTGGAACGACAATGATCTTTTCATTGTTTACCGTTTTTAGCTCATCCTGAGTGAATTTGTGTCAAAGTCGTGAAAGATCCTGGCGACCATGGACATGGCCTATAACAGTGTAAGGACCATCAAATTGACGAATGAACCATGTGGCTGATCCTTTTGGTTGTGAACTTGGAGATGATCTTCTACCATAAACTTGCTTTCCTTCAGCTATGTTAAGTTCCCTGGATGATTTATCATAATATTCTCTTGGAGTTCTCTTCATGTCTGCTTTGATGCTGTTAAACTGTTTTTGTGCTTCATGCATACAAGACACAAGCTGCTCTGCATAGGTGCTTCTTGAGAGGCTTTCTACAGGTAAATCAAGAGTAGACTTCAGGTGATCATGCGTTGTGTCCACATACCAAGAAGAATGGACTAATTTGGCCCGTACCAGGAAATGCAGATACATTGTGCAGTGTTCCATTTAAGAGCCGGGTCTCGGGTCAAAAACCCGACGGCAACGGCTACCTGACCCGATAATCGACTAAAGTATAATAAATTATAAAAATACTATAATCATAAAAGAGAAAAAGGTAAATAAAGGAATGAAGTTTCTAAAGGAAAAGACTAGATATCAACGGAAAAGACATTTCAAAAGACAATCAAATTCAACAAAATTCCGAAGGCGACTTGAGTGGCGAACCATTTGGTCGTCGGTATGAAAGGTAATTTAGCAAATAAAAGAGAACGCGCCCCAGAAATAATAATTGTCTTGCTATGGCATTGTTAATTTCCATACCTGTTAGTTCAGGATAAAATAAACACAGTTCGATGATTTCACTAAGGCTCAAGAAACTGAAAAACTGCATTCATTCTTGGCGGATCTATCTCGTGTGGGTTTCACCTTGGTTACCTAGCACGTGATCAATTTCTTCCCCGATCGAATTTCATGTTTCCAAAATGTTACATAAACAACAGCTAGACTCTAACAGACCGACTATCATTGAAGATTTTGGAGAAAATTCAATATTAGAACTACTGTAAATAATTTGCCAAAATTCGGTTCCGTAAAAAGCCAGTTTAAGTTTTTAGTTTTTGTCTTTAATTAAGATCATTTTCTAAGTCACGCCTGACTAATCATCGAGGCTTGATTTATTTATTGTCGTTTTACAATACTTTTCATGAATTAAACAAGCGCTACCTTTCAACTTTCTCGATATCTTAAAGTTATTTTTAAAGAAAAAGAAGAGGAAAATAATAATTTTTCTCTTAGAGTACAGCAAAGTCTCCTGCTCGCATTACCGCTTACGCGCTTCGGCGGGAATGTCAAATCTAAATACATTTTCACGTGAGAACCGAGCCGTGACGGCCGATGTGATGGCCCAAACACGTAAACCGGCCGGCACGGGGAAATCATTTGCCTCAAAATGAAGCGAACAAAACAGCAATCTTTGTTCAGTGTCTGGCAAAAACGATCACCAGGGTAAGTTTGTTCTGTATAAACGATGTTATTACTATTTCACCTCAAAATGGCCTGCAAGTTCATTCATTCATTTATTCATTCTGCGCATCTCATGTTGAGTCGATTTTCGTTTGCTTCTAGCCGATCTATTCTCACTGACATTTTTTGTATTCATTTTGTTGATTTTGTGAGTCGCTTGGGAGATTACACGCGTGATAATATGTTTTCCGAATTTAAAATGTTTTCTCCTGTGATGCGGGTTATAAGAATATAAATACTCTCTTTTCACATGAACTGAAAAAGGAAAATCGTAATTTAATAATTGTAAGCGAAAATATTTCGGCCATCTTTTGCAAAAATAAGATTGTTGTGAATGATAGAATGGTCACAGTGATCATTGTTATATTCAGGTAATGTTAGAGAGGAAAGAGAGAACAGGTTAACGGATGACATTCCTGCAACTCCCAATAATAATCCACCAGGCGAGTTAATTGTTCCACACGTTCCCACTTCGAAAGCAAGCGCTACAACCACAGAAACCACTGCTACCACCATCAGAGCTACCAAAACCGCGACCACTTCATGTATACATCGCGTTGTAAACGCAACCCCATCAAGCGTACGTATAGATGGGAAACCTGGCCATGCTCTAATAGGCAAACTTTTTGCTGACACGCTAAAAGTCCATTCTAAATATACATGCCTACCAAATTGTCAGAAATCTTCTGACGACCCTAATCATGTCCGAATCCGTGCGCCCTCCTTACATCGACTTTTCTGAGTAAGGTTTAGCGCAATAACACAAAGGGAAGTGAACCGATCGCAATGAAATTAAAATGGAACATGCACAGGTATACGAAGTTTATCATATGTAAAAACCGGAAAATTTGCTTGAAAGGAGCCAAAGATATTGCTAACCCTAATTTCAAAATCGTAAGGTGAGCGCAAAAACTTATATCTCTCCTTTGTTTTTGCCCCAAGAATTCAAAATTAGACGCTGAAAATACTTGCATCGTATTCCCCACCTTCATATCTATTCCACAACCTTCCACGAGCTTTTTTGCTCAAGTTAAAAATTTTGACAAAAAGGTCGCCTAGACCTGCATATCAGGTAAGAGTTTCATGATCGCTGGAAAAAGCTAGTCGGCTATTTTTTTGCTAAACTTGTTATAAAAGTTGGTCGATGCGAGGGTAAGACACGAAACTTTCAGAAATCTTAGAGGAACACCTTAGCTATATTGTCTGTGAAAATCACGTGATTCCATCAAAACCCCTAAGAATGAAAAATATTTTAGTGACCACCTCTTTTCGAAAATTTTGCGGTAAGGAGGGCGCAATTTGAGGGTAAGAGTTCACAAAGAAAAAAACCACTTCAATCAAATGATGAACAACGTTTTATTGGTTTACAATGTAGGCTGAGATGATATCTATTTGTCTTTAAAGTATTGACCTCTTATCTTTCAATGTGAATTTTTTACAGATTTTTTTATATAAACAAAGGTAAGGAGGGCGCAATATTTTGGCCCAACTTTAGACTAATTTTTCTCACGCACATTAACAGTTGGGAAGCTCATTTTAAGTGTGCCGCAACATCTATCCTATCTTATTGCAGTCATTGGCTGATTTTATTCTAGGTTAAAACGGCGGCCCTACAAGCCACGTTAAAGGCAAGCACCCCTAAGTGTCACCATTGAAATCTAAGATGATCAATGGTCAATTTTTTCCGGTCCTTGCCAACACTGTCTATGTACCAAATTTAGTGAAATCATAGCCAATTGGCTAGGATGTACATTAAAGCAAACAGAATTCTAATACATCAAATTGTTTATTTTTTATGATTTTTTAAAAACTGACAGAAAATGACAAAAAATGACCGCCATCTTACATTTTTCTAAACATTAAAGACAGTAACAACTAGAAATACTGCCTCTCCCTGCCTGCTCCCATTCTACTTCCCCCCCGACCCCGCACTACCCCCCCCACCCTGCGCGACCCCCCCCACCCTCCGATGACCCACCTAATCTAACCTAACCCTAACCTAGCCTGCCCTCCCCCCCTACCATGCGCTCCCCCCCCGGAAACGGACCCCCCCGAACTTAGACCTTAAGGGGGGGCAACTATGTGCCAAGTTTCATCCTTATATCTCAAAAAGAACTCTTGTAAAAGCTTGAAGAAAAAGAGGATCGAAATCCGCCAATCACGTCGTAGGAAGTTTGCACCAATCAGATTGTCTCAAAAATAACCAATAAGAACGCGAGGATTTCGATCCGGAATTTTCCGGCCGTCAGCTATAAAAGGGCGCATTTTTTGCGCTTCTCTCACTTGGAAACTGTTATCCACGACGAAGCACTGCTTTTACCGTGATAGCCAACTTATTTCGAGTAAACCAAACTGTTCTTCTGGGAACAAAAGCAACTGTTGTATTAGGAACAAAACCAACTGTTCTTTCAACCTCGAGAAACAACAACTTGGTAAGTGCTTGCCATTTTTCATTCTGGTCTGGCGAAAATCCGTAGTTAAGCCAGTAGGGCAATGATTAGTAGTCGGACGTGATGTAGGAACATGTATCTCAAGTCAATTTTATTCTGGTCTGGCGAAAATCCGTAGTTAAGTCAGTAGGGCAATGATTAGTAGCCGGACGTGATGTAGGAACATGTATCTGAAGTCAATTATGAGTTGTCAATTAGTAAGTTTACACCCTAGGTAATGGAATCTAGAAAAGCCTTAATGGAGCTGTGCCGCAGGGCCATGCACAACGTCGGGGACGCTTTGAACAAACTCGGCCTGGACAACTTAACAATGGAGCCTCCCGTAAGGGCGTATTGTTCTGAATCGGTGCTGAAGACCGAGTACCTGGCGTCGTTGGCGACTGCAGAAGCTGCGCGCAAACTTGGCATGGGCATTCTGGAGAAGCAGTGCCGCCACACCATGGAGTACATCGCCGCCATAGCCACTTCTCGAAATTTCCGACTCAACCATCATGTCGAGGGTAACGATGTCGCCGAAGTTATGTTGGCCATTCTAGATGAGGAGCAGTGTAGAGAGCAGCACCCAGCCCCTGAAGGTGACGAGTCAGAGGCAGAACATCAGGAACCAACTCAGGAACATCATGAACCAACTCAGAAACATCAGGAACCAACTCCACAGACTCCAGTTGCTGCTCCGACACAAGAAAGACCAACGTCCGCAACCACCGCCACAGTCAGCGCCACAACCAGCGCCACAGCCAGCGCCACAACCAGCGCCACAGCTAGCCTGGCCAACGACGAGCCCAAGTACTCCACTGCTAAAAGCCACAACAAGCGGCGCAAATGTCCCTTATGTTCATATGTGGGAACCCATTTGGCTCGGCACATAAAGGTCAAGCACCAACAGTCAGAGGAAGAGGTGTCGCTGCTGGTAGCCAAAGCCGACAACAAGCTGGGGTCGCCGGAGAAGAGGCACACGCAGACAATGTACCAGTGCGGCTTTGAGAACTGCCACGCTGTTGTTTCCAGGAAAGGGCAGCACATCCGCCGTTACCACAAGATTACCGACAAACAAAGACTGAAGGAAGCCACAGCCCTGTTCACCACCATTGCCGGGAGCAAAGTTGAAAGAAAGCAAACACCCAAGAAGGCCAAGGAAGCCAAATCATCACCATCTTCCAAAACAACCTCCAAAAAAAGAAAAATCTCTCCAGTGCAGAAACGCTCTCCTGTCAAGAAAAGAAAACTCATGGTCATCGAGTCCGGAGAGGAAAGCGAAAGTGACGATGCGCCCAGTTACGAGTCT
Organism: Cladopsammia gracilis; assembly: GCA_022457155.1. Taxonomy (NCBI): domain Eukaryota; kingdom Metazoa; phylum Cnidaria; class Anthozoa; order Scleractinia; family Dendrophylliidae; genus Cladopsammia; species Cladopsammia gracilis. The sequence continues at coordinate 24,980 of JAJGOT010000856.1, forward strand.
GATGTACAGTCGAAGGACGAAGACATCGAGACAGGAGAGGAAGAGCTTGCCGTGGATGAGGCTCATTCAGACATAATAACTGAACTGGACGAAATGGGCCCACTTGCGGAGGAAGATGATGATGATTTGAAGCCATCGTCAACTTGGGATGAACATTACTCAGAAAAGACTCAGAAGAACGACAGAGAACACTTCATGTCCACGTTTTACCATTACCTCCTTCACGTGGAAGGCGGCGCCCACTCAAAAGAACAAGCTCTCATACACGTGCGACAAGTGCACACCGTTCTTGAAGTAATGGAGAAGAATGGAAAGGACATCTCTTGCTTGACCAACCACAAATGCATGGACATTTGGGATGTCTTTGCCGCACCCCGGCTGCGAGAACACGTGTTGTCCGGAAACACCATCAAGACGTACATGAGAAGCCTGGAAATGTTCTCAAAATTCATTGAGAAGGGTCTGTTTTATGAACAAGAACGCCTTGGCAGAGCAGAAAAGAAGTTGCTGATCAGCCTCAGTAACCGTCTGCCAGAATATAGAAACACAATCCACCGACGCACCGCAGCAGAGGTCACAAAAAGAAAGGTGGAAGAAGCATATAGGCAGGTTAAGGTAGAAGATCTCCGTGCCTTCAGAGAGAGTGACATCGCCAAGGATGCCATTAAAACATTGGGCAGGGCAGTTGAACACCACGTCCCAACGCGCAATGAGTTTACTAACGTCCGTGACTACCTGTTGGTCACCACCCTCTATGAAAACGGGTCCAGACCAGGTCCGTTGGAGACTGCAAAAGTATCCAGGTTCGAGAAGGCGACGTACACCCCCGCCACAGATCGCTGGACGATGCTAGTAGATGAACATAAAACCACGCGTCACCAAGGGCCCGCAGAGCTAACAATGGACAACCAGCTGTATGGTTACGTGAAGATATACATCAATTACATCCGGCCAGCATACGTGAAATCTTCCACTGAAGATGCTATTTTCCTCACAGAAGAAGGTGAGCAGTTTGCCAAAGGAAGAATTGGTAGGAGAGTGACAGACATATTCCAAAGAGCTAACGTCCGTCCGGACATCAACGTAACGGCAACTAAAATTAGAAAGCTTCATGCCACTAAAGCCTCCGAGATGAGCCCCAGGAAAAAAGAATCAATCAACCGACATATGAAGCATTTGCCAACGACGGCTGATCGGGACTACGTGATAAGGGTTAATGCAGAGAGAGCCTCGAGGGCTCATCAACTGATGGCCTCTTACTTAACAGAACAACCCAAGGAAATTGAAGAACCCAAGGAAATTGAAGAACCCAAGGCAATTGAACAACCCAAGGAATCTGCCACAACATCCCACACCGTGACGACTGCTTTAACAATTGCTGCGCCACGTGAGCAAGAAAGCAGCGACGAATCAGAGGAGGAAATGAGAGGGTTGACTGATGGAGAGAAATCTGTGGCGTTGACTGTATTTGGTGGACATATCAGCAGTGGAAAGATGATACCAATGACGGAAATGCGAAGTCTGATGAAGGCTACGCTCTTCTTGCGGCGTCTGGCAAATGATAATCACAAAGTGAAACAATTTTATGATTTTGTCAGATACAAAACACATGTACAGAAACAACTTCAGAAAGAACCGGAGTCTGATTATGACTTTGTATCCGCGACGTCGTCTGGCCTAAGGAAGCCTTGGGAAGAGCACGACTTGCGTTGTATTGTAGCAGCCTTTTCTAAAATGGACAAGATGCCACTGAAGTCCGTTGCCGTGAACATTTTCCGAGATAATGAAGTCCTCAACTTCATCATGCAGAGAGAAGGCAAAAGTCGATGTTATGAAAAAGTGAAAAACATCTTCAAGAAACGGCTGTTTACATAGAGTGACATTTTGTGAGGTGGGAGGTGAGAGCCTCAGTAGAAAAAAAAAACAAAAAAACAAAAAAAAAACACAAAACCAAAAAAACAAAACAAAAAAAGGGTTGGGGGGACCAGGAAGCCATATCATCAATAATCCTGGCAACAACGAGTGGGGATGGTCACCCCATGAAACCCCCAAAACCATTATCCTGGCGACAATGAGTAAAGTTGGCAACTTTATGATACCCCCTGCTTGACAGGATAATACCCTTGTAATCAACAAGGGGGGGACCAGGAAGCCATAAAACAGACTTACAGCGCTTGAAGAGTTTAAAGAGATTTTGATTTTTTGCACCAAAATGGTAGGTCAACCCCTTGGCAAAAAAATCCAAGATGGCCGCCACTCAAGTTCAAAACATTTCAAACATGTCTAGAATGATTTTAAATACTCTTAAAACCTCTTCAAACATCATTTCTTGACATTTTAAAACTATACAATAAGTTTAAAGACATTTGATTTTTTGGACCAAAATGGTAGGTCAACCCCTTGGCAAAAAAATCCAAGATGGCCGCCACTCAAAATTAAAAACATTTCAAACATATCTAGAATGATTTTAAATACTCTAAAAACCTCCTCAAACATTATTTCTTGACATTTTTAAACTATAAAAATAGTTTAAAGTCATTTGATTTTCTGGACCAAAATGGTAGGTCAACCCCTTAGCCAAATGTCTAGAATGATTTTAAACACACTCTTTCTCTTGACTTTGACCTTGCCCTCGGCTTTCTGCACGGTTTAGATACTTTTTCTGTCATTAGAAGTCTTTTTGCGCTGTCCTTCCACTTTGGTTTGCGCTTCCTTACATTTCAGTTTTGCGCCCTCCTTACATTGCGCCTGCGCCCTCCTTACATTTCACTGCGCTCTCCTTACATTTTGAAAATAAAAAAAAAATTATAAAAAATTCAGCATTCAAGATACAGAATTAAAACCAATACCAAACGGTTTCTCCTTATCACGTGCATACTGCTATGCCTTTATTTGGCGATTCCACATTATTTGAAATTTGCGTAAGAGCGGCGTAATGTAAGGAGGGCGCAGTTGTAAGGAGGGCGCAAAAATGTAAGGAGGGCGCAGGCGCAATGTAAGGAAGCGCAGGCGCAATGTAAGGAGGGAGCAGGCGCAATGTAAGGAGGGCGCAAAAATTGTAAGGAGGGCGCAAAAATGATGTAAGGAGGGCGCACTCGGAAATGACCAACTTGTCTGGATGAAAGGAAAAGCCAGAAAAACATTCCAGCATGATTGGCTTTCACAGTCCAAGTGGTTTGATGAACAAACAAAATTTTGGTGGTTGATTTATGTTGAAAATGAAGGAATGTACTGTTTGCTATGCAAGAAACATGGAGGTAGAGATGATTCATGGGCCGGGATTCCCTGCAAGAAATTAGTGGTAGATGCTATTAAAGACCATGGAGATTCCAAGAAGCATGATCAATGCCGAAAAGCAGAATTGTTGTCTCGATCCAGTACATTTCCACGTGATCTTGACAGAAGAGAGGAAGTTGAAATTTCCCTTATCCAAAGAGCATTTCAAGTGATTTACTGGATCATGAAAGAAGAGATTGCAAATGTGAAGTTTGAAGGCTTGCTACAGGCTAGGAGTCAGTGATATGAGGCTATTCAGTCATCGCTCATATACTTCAGTTCAAGAAATGGTGTTAACAATAGGCAAAGCTGTTCTTGAAAGTGTCCTTCCCCAAAATTCAAATGCGTATGGGGTTCTCATCGATGAAGCCCAGGACATAACAGTAGTAGAGCAGCTTATTATGTTTGTGAAATATGTAAATGGTAACGGAGAAGCCAAGACTGTATTCCTTGGCGCAAAAGCACTAGATTCACCGCAGGGTCCAAATGCTGAAAACAAACAAAGAAGTTGCTAGAGCTTCTTGCTGACTGCAAACTCCCTACGAATCTCATGTCAAGTTTTGTATCGGATGGTGCGTCAGTCATGACAGGAAAGAATTCTGGTGTAGCAGCAAGACTAAAGAATCTGCAGCCAACTCTGGTATCATTTCATTGTATCTGTCATTATCTCGCCCTGGCCAACAGTGATGCTGACCACTCTTTGAAGCCTGTTAAAGACACTATCACTAATCTCACAACTGCATGGAAATTCTTTGAAAACAGTCCTAAACACACAGCTATCTTCATTCACAAGCAGAAAGAACTACGCCAAATTGAGTTAACTGAGAAGAACACGAAGTTGTCAAGAAAGATTCATAAAGCATGCCGTACTCGTTGGCTCTCGATTAACCAATCGGTGGAGAGTGTCCTCCACAATTACCTGCCTATGGTAAACATGTTTAAAGCACTAGAAGATGATCCATTAGCCCTTGGCCTTCTACAGAAATTTCACTGCACCAGAATGCTTGGAATGCTATACATTTTTCACACAGTCTTGCCTGTAATGAGCAACTTAAGCAAACTTTTCCAAACAAATGCCCTAAGATATAGTGTGCTTAAACCGTCAATTCAGGCCGCTAAATCAAGGCTAACTGACCTGGCTGACCCTGTAGATGATCTAACCAAGGACTTGGCGGCAGGTGGAAAGTTTTCCCAAGCAGAGCTTACAGTTACAGATGCAGAGAAGATGTTCCTCAGTGGAATGTTTAACAAGTACACAAAATCATTGGCTAAGAACATTGATGACAGGTTTTCAGGTGCTCTCGGAATTCTAGAAGCCTTTCACGTGTTCAATCCTCTGACTGTACCTGCAGTTGACTCACCTGTATTCAAAGTTTATGGGGCTTATGAAGTGAGAAAGATTGACACCCATTTTTATCCTAAGGATAAAGAAGCATCCCAACAACAAAAAGATGAGTGGCAAAACTTCAAGCACGACCTGCTAACAATGAAGGGGATGCCTAAAGATGTGAAAGATGGGAGCAGTACACAGACGCCAATTGACTGGATGCTAACCAAGGTTCTTTCGGAGCCTCCTACATATGACAACTTTTTCCCGGTCATTACAAAACTGGCAGATGTCATTCACAGTGCACCTATTACCAATGCCTGGCCTGAACGAGGAGCAAGCGCCCTCAAGAGAATCAAAACAAAGTCCAGAAACAGGCTCAGCCAGAAGATGCTAAATGCACACTTGCAAGTGTCCATCAATGGTCCAGAACCTCGCACTCAAGAAGCCTTAGAAGTGATTAACAGGGCTAAAGAAATGTGGGTTGCAGCAAAACCACGTCGCAAGCTTCCTAAGAAAGTGGTGTCAGTCTTAGTAAGAGATCAAGGAGTGCAAGCCAATCTGATTGAAGATCTCGACAGTGAAGAGCCTGAGAGCGTGGATGAGCAAACAGAGGCAATTGTTGAAGAAAAGATGCAGTGTGAAGAACAGGCTCCTGTGGATCTCGAAGAAGCACATCTGCATCAATTAATTGAAGCAGAAGGGGCATTGGGACACGCATTGTGTAAACAAGCCATAGTATTGTTAAATGTTCCTGAACAAGTTCAGGGGTATGGTGTGGAACATCAACTGAGGTTCCGATGATCATAAATGCGATAACACTGTTCTCTGGAGGTATAACATTGTCTTCAGAAATGTTCTCTTTGACCGAGTGATGGCTGAGGACATCAGGAACAATATTTCTTTCCAATTTTCCAATTCCATACTTGGCAGTCACAATTCATCTTATAACTTGAGACAAACGGACTTCTCAATTCCCGGATTCAACACTGTTACTTATGGTAAGCATTCGTTGCGATATTTGGGTCCTAAGTTATGGGGTAAATTGCCCGTGAAAGTTAGACTATCTGAAACTTTAAATATCTTTAAAAGTAGAATCCGTAAGCTTGACATAACATTATTGATGGATGATAACTGTAAGGGATGTACCCTCTGCTCATCATGAAAACATCTTAGTCTACGTTTAGTTATTTTAATTATTTTATCTTAGATTTTAATAGAATTGCTTATTAATAGTGTAAAATACATAATTATTTGAATTTGTTATATAGTTTTAGATATATATATATATATATATAATGAAGAATGAGTTGTAATTATCAAGCTTCCAACTCCATGTCTTGACTTGATTTTGCTTATATATATATATATATATATATATATATATATATATATATATATATATATATATATATATATATATATATATATATATATATATTAAGTGTCCCCTAATTAGTAAGGGATATTCCCTAGCTATAATGGTATGACACGTTGATAAAGTTTTGTTGTTGTTGTTGTTGTTCCCCTTTTCTGTGTTCGATAAAAAAGTCAAACTCAGCCATGCTCATGCACCATCTTGCCACTTTTGCCTGTTGTGGTGCCATGGTAGTCAACGATTTAAGATTTGCATGATCAGTTACAACTTTTACTCTTCGCCCATTTCAAGTCCCCATTTCTCAGCAGAGTTCCTGGTGCATAGTTGTCCAACGTGATTCAGCTGGTGTAAATGCTTGGGATGCAAATCTCACAGGGCGAAGTATGCCATCCTTCTCTTGAGCCAACATTGCTCCACATCCTAACTTGCTAGCATCCACGAGTAATTCAAACTGAGCATTCCAATCAGGATGGAACAACATAACATCTGGGCCAGTGATTGCTTGCTTCAAGTCTTGAAACTCTCTTGCTGTATCTTCTGTCCATTGAAATGATACACCCTTCTTGAGGGGAGATCGCAAGGCTTGTGCTTGGGTAGACATGCATGGAATAAAGTCTCTGAAATATCCTCAGAGTCCAAGAAAACGCATGACTGCAGAAGTGTTAGTTGGCGTGGGCATGGATAAGATTGCTTCTACTCCTTTGCTTTTTGGTGTTTGACCTTCTTGGGTGATCCGATGTCCCAGTATTTCGATTTCCCTTGCAAAGAATGTACACTTAGAGGGAGTCAGTTGCATGCTAACTTTAACCAGTCTCTGAAACAGGAAGGAATACTGTGCAAGGGCTTCCACGTCTGTCATTGCCCACTGAATTATGTCATCCACATAAACAACAAGCCACTTGTGCAAAAAATCTGCAAAACAGTGTTCAAAATCCGCTGAAAAGTGTTTGGTGCTGTTTTCAATCCGAAGGGAATCCTGAGAAACTCATACAGTCCCAGGTGTGTACAAAATGCAGTTTTGTGTTGATCCGATTGCTGAATGGGAATTTGCCAGTAACCGTTGACCAAGTCACATTTGGCAAATACTTTTCCTTGGCTGAAAGCATCCAGGTAACCATCTCCTTGTGTCACACTGTTGAAGCGACGATAACCTGAGTATCAGGCTTTCCTTTGGGAGAGGGGCTAAAGGGAGAAAGGAAAAAATGGGGGTAGGGGGTAGGGGAGAAAGGGGAAGAAGGCTTGACTCAAAAGCATTCACGGGCTTGTGTCAAACATCCGAATTCTGGATGTTGCACTGATTGGACGAAATACAAAAGGCTCTTACATCACAACACCAGAAATGAATACTTGCAATTTATATCTTGTGGAAGCCATCTTGAATTTCGAAGTATTCGATCGTAGAAAATCATTCACTAGCTGGAGCTGTCTTTTACGGAACGTGTTATGGGAAAAAAACGAATTTAAAGAAGTAATAGAAGGAGCTCTCCAATTCTTTCCTTAGATTGTACTGAAAAGTGAACAAGAATTGTGTCTCGAAAGCCTCATAGTTGAAAGAAAAGATGTGCTTTTGTTCTGCCAACTGGCTACGGAAAAAGCTTGATTTATCAGCTGCTTCTGAAGCTGCTTTCCCAGTATTGGTTCAGAAAAAGTGCCACACAGAAGACGTGCGCAGTGCTGGTTGTTAATCCACTCAAGCTTATTCGAAAGCAACAAGCAGAAAGGCTAAATAACAACGGTATCAAAGCAGCTTCGCTTGAAGAGTTGAATTGTGAAAATGGTATAATAAAGAGTGACAAGTCTACACGACTCCCTCGCGAGTGTTTTAGCCATTTTATAGTTAAGCTCGCAAAATGATGCTTCTTGTATTTGTAGCAGGTATATGGAGATTTCGAGGTGACTGAATTAAAAACTTTCTAAATGTCGCAAAATGATAGACTTTAGTCTGGAGGTCATTTGTGTTTTTAAGCTGTCTGTTAGTTTTGATTTCTTTGTTGGGGCGTCTGTTCAGTTTGGGAACCTTCCAATGAAATTCCCTACGAAGAGAAAGCCGGTCAGGTATAAACTGAACAACATGCACTCGGCTAACATTTTCAACATTTTGAACCATGAAATGTCAATTCCTGATAAAAATAACATTGTTGTTATAGTGCTCTTAATTGTTAGAAATTTTTGACAAATTATTACAGGTGTTCCTAATGACTTTCGGAGAATGTTCGAACAAATTTAGAAATGGACAATTGCCAGCATCTTTTAATCCAAATGAACTAAATTAATAACATACATTCAAGTATGACATTTCAGCTTTCACTGTTCACGTTATGGTACCAGTACCAAGAAAAGTATAACATTATTTTCAGGCTATAATGAGTGAAAAGAGATGCGTTGGTTCAGCTCCGATAAAACTGTTGAGGTAATCAGTTAATTAAAAAAACGTTTGGAAAAATTAATCAAATGTATGGAAACCAACCAAATATATCTGCTGTCATTGCATTTACCGTTTTAATTTTAGGTCGCACATAGTGGGGTAGGGGGATAGGGGGAGAGGTAATTGGTGATTTTAGAAGGGGACTTAATTAAGGGAAGGGGCTTATTGAATTTTTGCAACTTATTTTTGCAATTATTTCCAAGTATTGTAAGTGCAAGCGGAAAGCGCATCATTTTAAGAAATGATTTTGCAAGTTTTCAAATGATAGTATTAAACACTCATAGTCACGTCACAAAAGACAAGGATTTTTGCCTAGTCATTACCGCAAAAACCTTTGTTAAAAGTATTAAAATATTTGGTCCCCACAGAAGCTTATCATGTTATATGCAATTTGGTTGTTATGATACAGGGTGATGGCACAACTGCCAAGAATCCTTTTGCCGGACATCAGATGAGGACAGTGAAAGTAGGAGTGAGAGATCATCGTCTCCGTTGCAAGGTAGCCAGTCAACAGGTTCTAACACCCCCTATTCGTACGGTAGGCATCGGTCAGACAGACTGATGCTAGTAGTTAAGGACTTGGCGGCACCAGATCAGTTTTGCAAAACTGATCTGATGCCAAGCCAAGTCTTAACTACTTCCCATCTGTTGGATTAAAAAATATAGAAAAATCAAATGAAACTATATGTTAATAAAAACAAATGGTGTGTTTATTCCATTGCGTGATTTCCTTTGCGTGACATGATTCTCGGAAATGTATATGTTTTTAAATAATGAAAATCTATATGTTTTTCAAATAATCGTAAATATGATGTGCATTTAAATGATATCCATTTATTATACATTAAATGGTAAAATAATTTGTTATGAATTTATTCTATGGTTTCTTTTTGCTTATTTAATGCAAATCATGGGGTACAAATGCATGATTCCATTGCGTGACTTTCTCGGAAAAACGGGAAGTCGATGATCTCAGTGTCTAAGAATTTTCCGCTTGTGAACAGGAAATGAGTCATCACGTATAGCCTATTGTTTCAGATCACGTGACGGTCGTATGAGTTTTTCAACAAATCAATTTCTTCCACGATAAATTGTTGTTACTTTATTTCTTACATGTAAGAAACACATTCACCCTTTTCTACAACATGGATAAGGAAAGGTTTACACGATTCAGATCGGAATTTGTACAATTCATTGAATTGATAAAGAAAGGAAATGATGTTGATGCAGTTCTCACCGATTTCCTTCGAGAGTATCCAGAATTGACGGTTGAATTTGTATTACCTCATTTGGTGAAAGTTCCTGACATTGTAATGGAAGAGGAATCAGTGAAGAAAGACAATCGAAAACTGAAAAATATGGAAGACATAACGAGAAGATTGATGGAAAGTGTTAAAGAACAAAAACCTTGGAAAGATTATACAACGATGGAAATAAACATAGCCAATGAAGAGACGTGTTTCGAAACACTGAAAGCACTTGACGAAGCAGAAGCTGATGCGAGAAAAAGAATAATTTACTTCTCATGTTTGAAGGGACGAGTATTTCAGAGGCTGAAAGAGATCAGTGGCAAGAAGATGTCTCAATTGTTGAAGGTTACTGATTATTCACAAGCGCACGCTTATTTTTTGATGAAGCTTCACAATTTAGCACTAGAATACAATAAATTAATGTATTCAAATTTACCACTTCGCTTCTTCAGTATAAACTGGCGAGAAATTGTAAGCATTTGTAAAAGCAATGAATTTTATTTTAAATGAATTTTTCGTAATACCTGTATGTGTGACTTGTAGCACCATTATTGTGAATATACCGCTTGTCATCGAAGCGAACTCATAGTTTATGTATGTTGTTGTGTGACGCACTGTGTAGTATAAAAATATAATCTCATATGATAGTATAGAATGAGTTGTAATTCTCAAATTCATGATGAATTAAAGAATATGGAAGAGTCTACATGTCCCTTTTGTGACCAACGATTAGCAGATGTTGATAATAGTGCGAGAGTGGTCGAGTCATGTTGTAGTGAACAGGATATGGAAAATGTAAAATGGAATGAATGTTTGTAAAAATTGTGGTGTTGTTAATGGATATGATTTACAAGCTCCATATATCGATTTCCATGATAACAAATATAACATGACGAGAAAGAGTGTGTATATAAGAAAATATCATATTTTAAACGTTGTCAATGATATAGCACAACAGAATCATGTACAAATCAGTGATAATAGAGAGAAAATCCTGACAATATTCGCTTTAATTAATGAAGTATTATCGCAGGTTAACAATAAACGTAAACGGATGATTAGTATTAAATTTGTTATCAAGCAATTATTTAGGATGCTTGAGCTTCCATACAAGAGTATTAAAGTAACGAAGTCCATGAAGACATTAAAATTTTATGAGACCTGGTGGGACAACATATATGAATTAATAAAGGATGATGCTGCTAAAATTAGTCATACGTCATACAAAGGGGGTTTTCCCTATGAATGAGTTATTGAACAAAGTTTGTTAGTAAAGTTTATCGTAAAAGTAAAGTTTGTTAGTAAAGTTTACTCGGAAGTGAATTTTTTATGATACTGTTTCTCAAATTTATCGGCAAGAGGACGAAGATCGATGATTATTTCATCTAACTGTCTCATTTCATTTATAAATGCGGTATGGTTAAATTGATTTCCTCTGAGACATGAGCGTAAATCAACTAGTGTTTTTTCATATGTTGTGTATGCGAATTTAGACATTTCTATTTTCCTTTTATAGTTTTTAACCCGTGAATATACGCGCATGCGTAATGAACGGGTTATCGGTAACGACGACAGATATGCAAATGAGTCACTCACTCGCTCACTCCTTCCATCAGCTGTAAACTTAGTGACGTAATGCTTTGTTACGAATGCGTTTTGTAACAAGAACAGCGTGAATCCAGCGATAACAATAACTAAATTGGTGTAAACGAATAAAAACAACAATAAGCTTAAAGATGTTTGGCATTTGGAGTCTTGAATGCAACGTTAAAATCGATCTAAAAGGAATTTTCAACTGAGACACGCATTTTGATGGTTATCTGCTTTTAGGTAATAAAATTTATCCCTTTACATGTCAGTGGTCACGGTGGTCGGGTGGTGTAAATTACGGACTTACACCCAAAAGGCTCAGGGTTCGAATCCCGCTCGGGGCGTTCTTTTTTTTCTTTTTTTTTTCTTTCTTCTTCGGACTGAACATTATGAAAGTGATGTACTGTATTTTTATTTTTTGCGTTTGTCAAAGTTCCTTACGTTTAATTTAAAAAAAAAAAATATTGAACCGTGACAGAGTGAAAACATAAGCTTTCCGCAATTATTGCCTTAAGCGTTAGCATTTCAAATTCACGGGTTGGCTCTAAGGAGCCTTTGATTTTATTTCACTGTATGTCTTAATCAATAAACCACTACCACTAATTACTCCTAAAAAAATAGGGTTTAATGTAATTGAACCAGCTATTGTACCAGTGGCTACTAAAGAAACTGATGTTAAATTAATAGCTAAATTCAGTCTCTTGAAATACTTGAAAGCCCTCTTATAATACCAAAAGCGCTTATGATAAAATTTATACAATGCTTTGATTTCAGATAATTTTTCTGGGCTTATGTTTTTATCAATATGATTGAAATCGAATATTTCTGTTTTATCTGTTTTAGTCATTTATATTATATATTTGGATTATATTTTAGGATTTGAAAGAAGACAATATAATACACCACTTATTTGGCCCATTATTGGAGATCTTTTTATTTTCTTAGGCAATGAAAGGCAGCAATATGTGTACCCAGGCCCCTTTTCATAGTCATTGTAAGATCTTCCAAATGCATCATGAAAAATAGCATGTTTTATTAAAAATTGATAATTGGTATTTAGAGTACAAGAACCCGGTCCTATTAAGCCAATATTAGGGTGTTTTTCTAATATTTGGTTCATTGATATTGACTCATTCAAATAGTTTACATACAAAAATTGATATATTAAAACCGATTTTAATATTTCATCTTTAGTATTAGGATGTAGGGTTTTTTGGGCTGTGAAAAATTTATTACAAAAATTAATTGACTGTGTGAGAATTGCCATTTATATATATATCAATATATTAGATAATTATATATTAAAACTCTTCAAAAAGTGCACTGATATGGCAATCATAAGGTGCAAATGTAATGTCATCATCAAATGATATCAATTTGATTTGTATGTCTGCATCTTCCCTGAAATTGATAACTGATGTTGATATATTGAAAGTGTATAAAATTTTATTTGATGTTTTTTCCCAATTCTGCGGAGCGAACGAAGTGTTATGAATTAATATAAACATTTTTTCATATCCTTCAGGCGGTTTATCGTCCAATATCATCAGCCATAATTTTATAAGTTTCAAATTGATTAATGCAATAAAAGATAATGAACCGTTGAATATGATATCATAACTGTTCTTATTTTTCATATAATTGCCTAAAAATATGAATTTTTGTAACTGTTTGGGTTTTGGTAAACCAATTAGGTTTCTACCATTCATATCAATATCGGTCTCCATAACCATTTTTCCGCCCTCAATTACAAAAACAGTATCAAATACATCTGGGTCGACACTCGAGACATAGCCTTGAACACCATAAACGATTAGATGTGCTTTCTTTGTATTACCATTCGATATACTTCCATGAAGGTCTATCATTATATATTCAGGTGGAGAGACTTGATACTTATGTAAATGAACAATGCTTTTTGTGTATCCTTCAGTGTTGAATATCTTTGTAGTTTGCTGTCCGATATTAAGAACTGTTAAACAACATTGACAGATGTCGAACCAATGTGAACTTTATCTGGAACGAAAAACTCAATCACCATAGTGTACTCACCTGGAGGAAGTTTGTATGCATTAAAACCTATCCTTGACCTGAAGTCATCTTTATTGTCTGTCGTAAGAGTCATATCATAGGCTTTTTTATTGATTTTGTGTGGGCTTGATGCAAAATTGATAATTCCATTAACAACAATATTACTCTCTGACGAGCTCTCGTCCACATCTTCCATCAGATATCTGAAAACGTCTTTTTCTGCAGTAGAGGAAGTTATGTGTGACTTGTTAACATAACTCTTATAATCGTCTGTTATTCGTGTATACAAGTTTGTATTAGAATCATTGAGTTCAGGGTTGAAGAATGAAACATTTACGGCAGCGCTATTCTCATTTGGTTTAGGTGTTGCTAAATTAGTAATTTTATAACTTTGCATATCAAGATCGCTGGAAATCGTTTTGTCTAATTTTTCGTTTAAATGTGTATCAACATAACCTTTATTCGTAGCCATATCGCTTACAGTTGGGGTTTGAACATTATATATTACGTGGTTGTTCATATCAATTGGATTCTCCATAGGAAGCATCTCTTTACGGGATAAGAATATATTTTTGACATCATTGTAAGAAACTAGATTGTTATAATGTGCTCCCAAATCATGCCATGTTTGTTGTTTTGATTGGATGACATTGTATTTCTCTTGGAGGTCAATATTTTTAGATAATTTTTTATATTCAAACTTGAACTAGGTTGTATTTTTTGAATCGCATTTTTCAAAGTTACCATATTCACCGCAGAAAGATCATTGTTTTCATCCGTATCCATATTTGTGATCAGTTTTCGATCCATATCAATTTCTCCAGGTAGAATTAATTTATTTCCTCGCAGATCCAAATCTGCAGTCATATGAGTTGTTCCATCCAACCTTAAATAATGCGTGTCTCCATACTCTTTATTAACAGCATCTTTTTCTGAAATTGGTGTTTTTAAATTTCTTATATTATTGTTTTTCATATCAAGATTTGCTGTAACTAATGGTAAATGCTTACTAACAAATGTATTTCTAACAAAATTGAAATCAACAACATTGTTCAAGCCAGTAACTTGTCCTATATTTACTAATTTTTTACCTTGCATATCGTAATCACCATCCTCTGTTAATTTGAACCCTACGCCAGGTAATCCACGTTGAGGCGTTACCGTTGATGTTGACGATGGTAAAATTCCATTTGAGTAACTCATATATATGTTATTTATATTATATTTGTTCATCGAAATTTTTGGTTGTGATTTTCCGTGGCTTATCAATATATATAAAGCTATATGGTTCATCAGTTGCTTTATTATATAATTCTATTGGAATATTGTTTTCGCGGCAAATTAGACTCTTCTCATTAGCACTTGGGAATTCGTAAATAGAGAAATGTGAACAGTTCAATCTTATGTCTTTTGGTGTCTTATAGTAGCTTTGACTCAGATAAATCACACTGCAATTTTTGTGTCTCCCTCGTATAAAATAGTCGACCAATGGTTTTTGATTTTTTTCACATACAAAATCATCAAAAATAACCAATTTCTGACTTTCACTATCAAGATCATTTACAGGAATAATCTCGTTATTACTTGCTTCAATAACATCATAACCAACTTCATTACTTATCGGTTGGAACATATCCATAAGATTCTGGTACTTTGACTGCTCTAAGTTTTTCGCATACAGGTATATTTTATCAAAGTACAATAAATTATAAATCATATGTAATAGTGTATTTGTTTTACCAGAACCACTAGGTCCACAAATCAGATTTCGAAAACATTTATTTGGCATGAATTCATATAACTGTTTAAAGGTTGAGACAACATCGTCTTCAACGTCATAATTTGGTATTTTCATTTATATTATATGGGTATATTATTTCAATATAACACGGTGTATAACACGGTGTACAACACGGTGTATAACACGGTGTATAACAGTGTAAAACGTTATTTTTTATACATGATTTTCATTTTTATGTAATGTAATAATATAACAATAAATGAGTTTACTTAAGTGGAAAGAACTCGCAAAGAGAAAATCTGAATTAGGTAATAAGATAAATTATGTTCATGATACAATTACAAGACAGGATGTTGGTAAAAAAACAAGCCAAGATACATTGGCAAGGGTATTCAAACCAGTGACTACAAGATTAGATTATGTTATTGATAGGAATATAGATTTCAGGGTGCCTCTGAGAAAAATGCAACTACGTAAGAAAGGTGAGCCAGGTATTGACTATATGCCTGATGTTGATCCATATGAAGAAATGGATGTAGAAGGTCTTATTGATTTGGGTGATTATATGCCGCCACAACACAATAAACAGATTGTTCCAAAACCTCCAACATATGAAGAATCTTTAAAAGATATTTTAGAAGGAAATAAGGAGATTTATGTGGATCCTATGTACTTGAAGCCAAAATATGAAACACTGCCCGAATTCGAATATGATACTGATATAATGAAACAACAAGATGACGAAAAAGAAAATATTGATAAGAAATATGATGAATTAATGATGCAATACAATCAAAATAAAGAACAAGAACATACTCTTGAGGAAATTGATGAAATGTTAGAAAATCATGATATTGATGATACGATATTAGATGATATGGGAGTTATGACTTACGAAAATGTGTCAAAAATATTGAATCAAGAACAAATAACAGACAAAAAAACTAAAAGTTTTCTTACAAAGATTGTGAAAGATGCTAAAGCAAAAAGGGCACAATTAAGTGGCCATAAAGCAACTGTTACAAAACGATTTAAGACGGGGGAATATTCAGAAAAGCAAAGAGATGAATACAATAAAAGAATAAATGACGAGAGACATATTTTAAATGAATACATAAAGCACTATGAGAAAAAATTGCAAACAAAAAAAGGTTCTGGAATCCAGAGTCGGGGGAAAAAACAGAGAGGTGGAAATATTATGTTTTTTAATGATGTAAAGCAGCTTTTGAAAAAATTGGAATTGATTATTGGTGAAAGATTGGCAGGGAATACCAGCATTGAGATGCAAAATATGGGAGTAACTATATTGGACACATTATTGAAAATGTCGACAATCAATAGACCGCAATATAATAAATTGTTTAGTCAATATTTCAAAATATAATTAATATAACTTTATTATATAAATGGCACGAGAGATAGTATTATCATCTTATAGTGTAAAAAATCAAGGGAATAATAAACCTGAGGATTTTACAACAAAATTTACTAGACCTATAATTTTGGATAGTAATATGCAATATGTTATTGGTCTTAACAGAATTATCAATATGAGTTTTACATGGTTTAATGTTAATGCTGGATACAACAATCAATTAATCAAATATAGCTCCGATAGTGGTTTAACATTTAACAACATCACCTTTCCAGCCGGAGCATGGAATTATACAGACTTCAATACATATATTAAAGATATAACAAAAACTGGTGATACGTATCCTATCACTCTTGAATTCGATAATACAACATTTGGGTCACGGTTACATTAGCTCAGAGTTATCGGCTTGATTTGACAGCAAGTAATTTTAATGACCTAATCGGGTTCGATAAGAAAGTATTAACAAGTGAGACAAACATTGGACCAAGGGTTCCAAATCTATGTCAAGATACAGATGTCCTCAATGTTCATTGTGATCTGATTAATGCTAGCCTGGTGGATGGTCAAGATACCGACATCATTTATTCATTTTCAACAAGTGTACTCCAACCTAGTTATTCATTCACCTTAGAACCCCGGAGAGTCACCTACAATCCTGTGAATAAGAATACGATTTCTAGTATAAGGATTTATATCACCGATGGAAAAAGAAGATTAGTTAACCTGAATGGAGCAGATACATCTTTCTCACTAATTCTGAAAAGTTTAGAATAATATGACATAATAGTATAAATGAAACCATATGAATTCAAAAGATTTTACCATCCAAAACTTGGTCAATTTGTATATCAACACAAAGGGTCTGGGCTTATCGTTGATAATATTTTCAAACCATTAAAGAGTGTGGCATCAGCTGTTTTTAAGAAATTTGCTAAGCCAATAGCAAAGAAGGCACTAGAATCGGGGATATCGCATGCAGGTGAGCGATTGGGTAAGGCAGTATCACAGAAGTCAGGAGACCTAATAATGAAAAGATTAGCTAATTTGAGAAAAGGAGCTACAAGACAAACGGCAAATGTTCCATCCTCACCCATTAAACAGCAACAGCAAGATGAAAGTACTGATATGATACTCAATAGATTGATATCAGGATCTGGTGTGAAAAGAAGGCGTAGAGTAAGAGTAGTATAGAATCAATAAAATGATTGAAAACATCTATATATTACAAAATTATGGTATATAATTGTAAAATTATGTAACATAATAATATATGGCTTTTAGAACAAGTGAATTTCTACAAAGATATGAGTTGGTACGATTCCAACTTGATGATGTAATCAGAGCCCCAGCTAACAATCAACACCAAGACAAAAATGGGTATAAATTTACAATTAATGATCAATCGAGCTTTTTCGATTGGTACAATGCTTATTTTGAGGTCCAGCTCCAGGTACAAAAATTGGCTGATGGTACACCCTATGGTGCAGATCGTATAACAGTTATTAATGGAGCCCATAGTTTGATTAGTCACATGATGATAAAATCAGCAGGAAAGATCGTGTATGATACTGATAATCTCCATAAAGTGACTTATGTCAAGAACCTGCTTGAATATAGTGACGATTTTGCTCGTAGTGTTGCTAAAAACTCTTTATGGTATTTGGACACAGATGACACTACAGCCAATACTAATACAGGGTTTGAGTCAAGACGTCTTTTAATGACAGGTAACCATGATGTCAATGTAGTCATACCTCTTAATCGCTACAGTTTCTTCGAAGAGCTAGAGGGTCGAATGTTAGTCCCAATGGAACTTCAGTTTAATATACAGTTGCAGAATGACAATGAATTAATATTTAAGGAAGGTGCAGCAGATGACGGACGAGTTGTTATTGATAGATTACTACTTTGGGTACCAAAATTGACACCTAAGGACAGTCTATATGATAAGTTTGTTAGTTCTTTTTTGAAAGATGATAAATGGACATATCTGAGAGAAATGTATGAGGTGTCTGCACCAACACATAGTAGAGGATTCTTCCAAATCTCATCCAGTATTGATAATGTTAAGGCTATATTTGTATATCTACAAAGAGCTAAAACAAACAATGCAGAGGCGAATCCGTACCCGTTTGACACTTTTAAAGTAAATTCAGGTGATGATAATTGTACTCTTACAACATGTAGATTGGAATATGGTAATGGAGTATTCTACCCAGAGACTGAATACGATTCAGAATCAAAAGTAAGGATCTTCAATGATTTAATGTCCTATGGTATGAGAAAGAATGATTACAACAGCGGTACACAGCTTAACCTATCGAATTACAATGGTCTCTATCCACTAACCTATTTCGATCTATCATATCAAACAGAGAAAGTAACAAGAGACCCAAAGCAGTTGATCTTCAGGTATAAACTGAATGCCAATAGTGATGGAAATAGTCCTTTCAGCATACATGCTATAGTCCTATATGAAGAGACTATTGTCATTGACAAAATAGGAAATGAATTGGTTATAGTGTAAAAAGTAATAAATTACTAATCAAATAATATCATTATTTCATATATGTTTTATAACCAGATAATTATATAACATATATTATATACAACAAATGACTCAACTTTATGAGATTAATGTGAAATTGTCTGACAATCAAAAGAAAAATCTTAGCAATGCTTTCCATAAAAGGGAAACGATTGTTCTCAGGCTTTCAAAGGACTCTCTTCGTGGTAATGATACTCTACATGTCCCGGCGATGGTGAAAAAAAGGTTGGAGAAGAATCGGAAATTGGGTAAAGGTATGGATATTAAGCTAGCTAAAACCAATATTAGAAAACAAGTCGGTGGAAGTTTGTTAACTACCATTCTAACCCTTGGACGTGCAGCTTTACCAACTATTGGTAAAACCCTTGGTCTTTCAGCTCTTGCTGGTTTGGCTTCAGAAGGTGCTTCTCAAGTGGTTAAAGCAATATCTGGAAGAGGTGTACAGTTGGGTGGTTTTCTTATACCCCAAGATAAAATTAATAAGCTGATAGAATATAAGCATCTTTTAACGACGAAACAAAAACAGGATATATTGAATGCTCTTCAGTCAGGTTCAGGTGTTCATGTAAAACCCACAAAAACACAATCAGGTGGATTCCTTGGAACTCTGTTGGCAAGTATTGGTGTCCCACTTCTTCTAAATGCAATAACTGGAAGCGGTGCTCCTCGAATGGGAACTAGTAAGAAAAAGGGGGGTAGGGGAGCTCCAAGAATAGGTGTATATAGACAACCACCCCCATTTTATGGGAGTTGGCCCGATAATACGATCGGTATGGGGATTAAAAAAAACAACCCAAAAAAAAAGACAAGCAAAAGAGGCAAAGGCTTGCTATTAGGAAAAAACTCACCGTTCAACGGAATTCCACTTCTAGGGGCAATACTGTAAAACCGAAATTCCACAAAGACATCCCGTTAAGTAATCATGATCTAATAAAATGGTGCAGATATTTAAACATCCCAATCAGTGATGTTCTGTCAAGGGATGAAAGAGTTCCACATAATCATAGCCAAGCATTATTTATTTACAATCTAGAACCTAGTTATATGGCAGGATCTCATTGGGGTTAAAGGGCTATATAATCTTGGCCGTATTGGTTTAAGTAAAGCGATTAAATAAAATTTTGCTAAACAAAAGATCAAGGGTATTGCTAACAAATATCTGGATCAAGCTTTGGATAGTATTACATCAGATTTATCAAAGAAAATAGATCCTTTACACAAAGGCGGTGCTATTGATATACAAAAACATTTATCAAAATTTGGAGAATTACATATGCGAACACCAACTTTAAAAAAAATATAATTACTGTGGTCCTGGAACAAAATTAGAATATCGTTTGAAATCAAATGACCCAAAGATTAGAGACCCAATAAACAACCTTGATGCTATTTGCCAAAAGCATGATATCGCATATAGTAAAGCACAAAGTTTAAAAGACAAACATATAGCAGATGATATTATGCTTGATGAAATTTCACAAATACCGTATAAAGATCGTCCATGGGGCACAACAGCTGTTCAGGGGATTATTACAGGTAAAAGAAAGCTGGGTCTTGGTGTTAAAAAAAGGAAGCCAAAAAACGGAAAGCGGCGTTGAGTAAAAATGATTGGGCTCAACAATTAGCCGATGAATTACATAAGCCAATCAAACGAAAATTTAAAACAAGAAGAGTTATTGTCAATGGAATAGATGATATTTGGAGCGCTGACCTTGTAGAAATGCAGAAGTTTTCAAAATGGAATAAAGGATATAGATATTTATTAAATATCATTGATGTGTTTTCGAAATTTGCTTGGAGCATTCCTATTAAAAATAAAACAGGTGATACAATCACTGAATCATTTGATGATGTTATTAAAAAATCAAAACGGAAACCTAAATTTATTTGGGTAGACCAAGGATCTGAATTCTATAATAAAACTTTCAAAGACTGGTTAAAGAAAAATAATATTGAGATGTATTCTACTTTCAATGAAGGTAAAGCTGTTGTTATTGAGAGATTTAACAGAACATTAAAATCTAAAATGTGGAAACAATTTACAGCTCAAAATACAACACAATATTTAGACATGTTACCAAAACTATTAAATGAATACAACAGTACAAAGCATTCAAGTATTAAAATGAAACCTATTCAAGCATCTATGAAAAAGAATGAAGGAACTGTTTATTTCAATGTATATGATACGGAACTATTATCATATAAACCAAAATTCAAAGTTGGTGATAAAGTTGGAATATCTAAGTATAAACGGAATGTGTTCGACAAGGGTTATACACCAAACTGGACTGAAGAAGTGTTTACAGTCGATAAGATACAATACACTAATCCTATAACTTACAAATTAAAAGATCTCAATGATGAATCAATAGAAGGATCTTTCTATCAACAGGAGTTATTGAAAGCTAAACAAGATGTTTTTCGTATAGATAAGGTTATCAAAAGAGACTATAAGAAAAAACAAGCTTTGGTATCATGGTCTGGTTATCCAAAAGAATTTAATTCATGGATACCGTTAAAAGATGTCAAAAATATATAATGTTTATATATATCATGAGTGGCATTGAGAAATATATCAAAAAAATAAATTTTCAAATTCAGGAATGTGAAGATGAAATAGGCAATCTTCATGATAAAATATATGATAATGAGCGTAGATTGGATCTGTTACAATATAAAAAGAAATTATTGAAACTTTATCATAAAAAAATACATGAAATTGATGAAGATATAACATTGAAACAGTTATTGAATATTATCTGCAATGAGATAGAAAACAATAGATACGATGATGAATGTAATGTGTTGAAACAAACCAAAGCAACAGAAGAAAAAGCCTGAAATTATCATCGTAGATGATACCAAACCAGTTCCAACACCAAGGAGGCCTATTCCAACACCTCGCAAGAGTGTAAAACCAAACCAATCACCAAGACAAACAGTAAAACAATTGGTTGACTATTTTGAGAGGAAAAGATTACCACCCCCACCTTCTGAATGGTTAGAAGAAATAGAACAATTAAAAAAGACACCAATTCCTACACCAAGGACTAAAAAACAGTTAAACCTGTACCAACTCCAAGGACTAAGATAGAGCAAACAGACAAAGCTCTAAAAGGTTATACTAAATCCTTCGAAATTACATTAAAGAATAATAAAGACCCTTTAACACAATTACAACAAACAAGAAAAGGTATTGAAAACCATTTTAAAACCCTACTAAGTGATACAAAAGGAATTAAATTTGTTGAAACACTAAAGGTCACATTTGAGAAACTAGCTGGTGATGAAATAGTGTCTAAGACTGCATATTTTAACAGTGTGGCTCAGACGATTATTAACCACATAGAAATCGCTGAAGCGTTACAATTGTCTAAACAACAGATATTAAATAGTGTAGCTCAATGGATTTCTGAGGGTTCTGGATGGACAATTAGATCTATTGACAACGCACCAATGCATACTCTAGAGGGTGGAAATTGCGTGTATGTGGGACCGTCTTAGATTTTAACTCTTTTCTCCATTTGAAAGGAATAGCATCTATGAACCCATTCCAAAAGAGGAAATTTTTGGACTGAAGACCTTTGAGCTGCAAATCCGACCACGTATAAAAACTTCCATCGGCCTTAACCATATCACAAATTCTATGCATGCCAATCTCAACCAAATCCAAATAATAACAAGATTTTTTGTTAACGAGGATGTTCTTGTTGTTCCAAACTATCTCATTCAAAATATCCTCGACTTGATCAGGCATGGTCGTATTGAATTTAGACCATAATGTCAGACATTCGTCATAAAAAGGACTAACTTTTATAGGAAGATCGCCAAGACTAAAGTTACACTTCAAAAGATAAGGGCCTCCGACCGGCTTTAGAAGTGCGTCTAAGACAAGTTTCCAATCGGCAACATATTCCGGGTCCACATAGCGTTTAAAAAAAGACATCTTCTGGGCTTGAATAAGAGATTCCAAGTGTATCATTTTTAGACCCCCATTTTCAATATTATTTATTAGAGCCCTTCTCTTGACTTTATCCTTTCCTTTCCATATAAAGTCGCAGATGATTTTGTTAGCACTCTTGATTATTTCATTACAGAGAGGTAACTGTGATGCACGATAGAGAAACTTCGAGATAGCAAATGTTTTAACGATTTGGACTCTACCTAAAACAGTTAAGTTCCTCCATTTCCATAAATTCAGTTTCTTTTTCAAAGAATCCAAAATTGATACAAAATTTAATTTAGCAGCTTCTTTTCTATTATACGAAAAAAAGATTCCTAATATTTCAATACAGTCCTTGATGTCTACGTTAATATTAAAGTCAGTTGTGGAAGAAGTACCAAGGTAACAAGCTTCTAGCTTGCTTTTATTAAGCTTGAGGCCAGAGCACAGCCCGAAATCTTTCAGCATCTTCATGAGGTTGTCAGCAGACTGGTCGTCTTTCAGAAAGGTAGTCATATCATCAGCAAAGGCAGTTAATTTAACTTCATGTTCATCCCGAAGGTTGATACCTTTAATCTCATCGCTGCCTCTAACATATATAGCTAGTGTTTCAAGAGCAATGATAAAGAGATAGGGGGATAGTGGATCGCCCTGTCTAACCCCCCGCATTACATCGAAATGAACAGAGGAAAAGCCATTATTCATGACACAACTTTGGATATTGGAATAAAAGGTGTTGACCCATTTGATGAATAATTGACCGAAATTGAAGGCTGACAAAACCTTGTTTAAGAAAGTCCAATCCAGAGAATCGAAAGCCTTTTCAAAGTCGATAGCGAGTAAAAGACCAGACTTATTTTCTTTGGTATAAAACATGATATCATCTATAATTCTGGTGCAATCAAAGATTGATCGGCCCTTGACATAGGCGCATTGATTTTCGTGAATGATGAGCGGTAAAACAGTTTCTAACCTTTTAGTAATAGCTTTAGATGCAATCTTGACGTCCAAATTTAGAAGAGAGATTGGCCTCCAGTTTTTAATATACATTTTATCTTTACCTTTCTTTTCTATCAATTTAATTATGGCCATTTTCTGAGAAGTTGAAAGTTCTCCACACATAGGCTTCATTAAGACAATCCACTACAAGACTACCCAGGAGTGGCCAAAAGGCCTTATAGAACTCGGCTGTCAAACCATCATTCCCAGGGGCTTTCCCAGTTTGAAAAGTAAGAAGCGAGCGATAACATTCGTTGTATGTAAGTTTTCCTTCGCATTTTTCTCTTTTATCCTCATCTAACTTGGGTATAGAAGGATTGTATAGGAATCTGGCAGCTACGTCCCCGTCACTGTTAGAACCATGATCTTGGTACAAATCTGAATAAGATAATTTACGCTGATCTAGAATTTCCACCGGATCAGTAGTAACTCTGTCATCATCCAATTTTAATTTCCTAATACAAGAAGAGCTATTGTTTTGATTTTCAAGTTTTAAGAAATAACTATTATTTTTTCCCCTTTTTCAAACCATCGGACACGAGATCGAATTATAGCACCTTGTATTACGTAATCATAAGCAAATTCATATCTAATTCGCGTTTCCTCCAGACCAGTTAAATTTTCAGATGTTGGAGATTCGTCGCATATCTCCTGCCATCTTTTGACTTCTTTCTCCAGTTCGAATAACTTATCGCGTCGCTTTCTTGCCTTCCACTTACTGAAGGAAATTGTATCTTTACGTATTCTGTATTTGATAATGTCCCAGAGAAGGCGCTTACTAGTTATATCCTTGTACTCTTCTAACCAGTTTGGGTATGAATTCTTAATAAAGTCGTTATATTCACGATCTTCAACAAGACTTGAATTAAACTTCCAATAAGAGGGACCCGGTTTATGTTCAACGATCTTTTTAAAGTTCAAGGTAATGGCCGAATGGTCAGTTTTTATTGCGGGAATAATATCGGTAGAAAAAATATCCTCTTGACTCGAATTACTAATTAACCAAAAGTCCAGTCTACGTTGAATTGTAGAATTTGGCTGTCTCCATGTGAAACGCTTTTTGTCTGGGTGACGAATTCTCCAAACATCAGTTAACTCATTAGCTAACATGATATCTTTAACAATATCCACACTTTTCTGTTTAATCTTTGGGTGACCACCTAGACAATCCAAATCTTTGTCAAAGAAAATATTAAAATCGCCTCCTATAATGATTTTTCTATTTGGGTCAAAATCGTAACTATCAAGTTTCCTTTCAATCTTTTTGAAGAAAGCTTCCTGTTCATTAATTTTGTTTGGTGCATAGATGTTTACAAACAAGACGGGGGTATCTTGTACCACAGCCTCTAAAATGATGAAACGACCGTTCGGATCGCATGATACCGATTTCTGCTCAAAATCTAGCCCTTGTTTTATTAACACTAAGGTGCCCTTACTATGATTTGAGCCGTGTGAAAATAACATTTTGCCTTTCCACTGCGTATTCCAAAACTTTTCGTCTTCAAAGGAGCTATACGTTTCCTAAAGGAAAACAAAATCCGCCTTCTGTTTTATAAGCCACATTAATATTGCCTTCCTTTTGTTTAAAGAACGCAAACCTCGCACATTCAAAGAAATAAGTTTAAAATCTGTCATGAAAGTCATTAATTTTTGCTATTAAAATAACACACAAAAACAATTCCACAAAAAAAGATCGTAGCCAAAAATAACAATAACATTATAATTAATGCTATTAATGCTATCGGTATTTTTCAACACCTTTAGTAATTCACACGGTTGTGAATTAAAAATGAAAAGAAAATTAGCATACCAAAAATTACTGCAGCCTATGCAAATTAAAGTAAATCTTAGAAACATTAATATGGTTAAATAAATAAATAAGCAAAGAAAACCAAAATAAATAAATAGGCAAAGAAAACCAAAGCTTACCTGTTGTGTGAACTTCCGAAAACAGAAAAGGAAAGATACACCGTACATATAAAGCTCCTGCAGCCTCATAAAAAATACTAAATACTAAGAGTTCGATATCAAAATGTTATGCTTATATGGCTAAAGTTAGCAAATTTGAAGATGGTTCTACCAGACTTACAGCATGAGATAATGTTTAGTTCCAGTTTATTCGGGGACAAAGAGCCCATCGATGTATAACATATCCGGTCTACTTTTGCTAAAGGAAGCCTTCTTTCCAGCTTGTTTTGCGTCCTTGAGCCTCTTAAGTTGTCGTTTCCGTGATTGTTGAATGCCTTCAGGGAAGTCAGAAAACATGAAGATATCTTTGTCACGCAGATGCTTTCCCAGCGATAAAATTCTCTCTTTGTCAGGGTATTTCAAAAATCGAGCGATGATGGCTCTAGGACCTTTATGGTTAGGCTTACCCAGGCGATGAACTCGCTGAAAGTCAATATTATCTGCATCGGAGACATTTAATTCGTTCGCCATGAAATCTTGTATCACTTGGAGGGTATCTTCGGAAGCGTCTTGAGCTTCTGGTATGCCGGTAATAATCAGGTTTTCTCTTCTCGAGTATGCTTCCAAATACAGCAGCTCTTTGTTTAGTTGATGAATTTCTAACTTCTGTTTCTTGAATTCTTCTAAGGTTTTATCATTGAACAAGACCTTGTTTTCTTCGAATTGTTTATTGATGAATTCCGCGCTTGCTTTTACTTCACCGATAGATTTATCATGACCGCGGAATTTAGCTTCCAACGTTTCGAATCTTAAGTCCAAATCATTTACGTGAATCTCTAGCTTTTCGAGTTTCGCAAGGGTTTTATGTTAAAAGAGACTCAAGCGTGTCCAGTTTACCCAGCCTTTCTAAAATGTGTTGTATATTCTCACCGATCGTCGCCATGTTAAGAGCTTCGTCTTCGTCTTCGCTCAACTCGTTTCTTTTCTTTTTATCCACCGGAGATGCCGTCTCGCTATCTCTGCTTTCTATGCTTGAGTTGCTGCTTACCCTATTCTTCCTTTTTTGGGATTCAGCCATAAAAAACGACCAAAATATCTATAAACTCGCAAAGGCATGCGGAGCTTTGATGGGCACGTCTTACTCCGACGCGGTCATGCCCAGTCCCGAAGTTTATTAGTTTTCAATTTTCGCACATGTTTTTTAACATGGTTTCTTTTCTCCAAATTAAGAAAATATTTTGTACTCTGTTCCCACCAACGCGCGCGTGCGCGAATAATAATACCTTGAAGTTTTTCTTCATAAAGAAGTTCTAATTTTTCTTTAGCCGAATTGAGAACGTTTGCATTGTTGTCATTAGGGTCGGAATCAAATATTTTCTTTGCTTTATCAAATTCCTTTTGAAGTTTCATCTCTTTTTCTTTTCTTTTCATTGCTTTTCGTTTTGAATGCTGAATTGCGTGAACTCGGATATTATACTTAGTCCAATCCCAGATACTTCTATTATCTGTCAATTCATTACGACCTTCTCTCGGCCACAGAGGAATTTTAGCTGTTACTTCTCTAACATAGTCTTCATCTTCCAAAAGCGAGCAGTTCATTTTCCAATGGCCGGGACCTTTGATATTTTTATCACTGATACAGAACTCTATAGAAATGGCTGCATGGTCAGTTTTTATGGCTGGAGTAATATCCGTCGTTGTAACTAAATCTTGTAAGTTATTTGAAATAAGCCAGTAGTCTAAGCGGCACAGAATCATTGGCGAGTTTTGACTCCACGTAAAGCTTTTTGTGGTGGGATTTTTCACTCTCCAAATATCAATCAAGTCAAGATCATCACATAAACAATCAATGGTTGATATGACCGATTTCCTCGGTAAAAGTATGCCTCCTTTCTTGTCTAGCACCGGATTAATTGGGCAATTAAAGTCTCCTCCAAGAATTATACTTTCTTCCTCGTCCAAATTCTCCTTTTGTAGAATAGTTTGTAAATTATTTAAAAAATCAACAATATTTGTATCCTTATTTGGTGTATAAATATAGATCAATACATACATTTTATCTTTAATCTCCGCCTTCAGGATAACATAGCGTCCTAAAGGGTCTAAGATTTTTGAATGGATAACACAGTCAACACCCTTCCTAAAAAGAATGGCAACTCCGCGTGAATTTGGACTACCGTGTGACATAATTATCTCACCTCCCCATTCATTTTTCCACTGTCTTTCGGTATCTTTTTTTGAATGAGTTTCCTGCAAAAACATGAAATCTGCCTTTTGTTTTCAACACCAAGTATAAATCATTCTCCTTTTTCGAAAGTTGTTGATGCCCCTCACATTCAAGGAGACCAATTTACATGTATCCAATATCATCTAAATCCCAGTAGACCTCAAATAACCGAGATTGCAGAAGTTTTATCAGAAAGGTGGACAAAAGTAAACAATACATCTTTACAAATTGGGCCGTAATTTGGGCTTTGCTCTTGAAATTGAAGACAAAAGAGATATAAATAACATTACACGTACTAGTTTGAAAGTATAACAAGTCAAAGTTAGTAAATAGTAGCTTAATTAGATAACAATGAGCCAAAAAACCTTTGAACACCTTAAAAGACGGAAAACGAATACTAATCCACAATAAAAACACTAAACAAAAAAGAGGGAGATACATAATTGAAACCCTTACCTTGTGCTCCAAAACGAAATATAATCGATCCCTCATCCAGAAAAAAAAATACCCTCCGTAACTTTCAACTTATCACTCAGCCCTCAGCTCCTTCACCGTAATTTATGAATACAGCATTCAAAATGGAAGGAAAAGTGACAATGGACTGGTAAATTCAGAAACTACTACCTTCAAAATTATATGTAAATGTCGAAAAATAAAGAAGCATGACTCAGTATTAACAGAAATATTATAACTTAACATATTTCCCGTCAATATAGAGCTTATCCGGCTCGGTTTTACTGAAGAACGCGCGTTTTCCTTCTCTTCTTGCTTGCTTCAATTTATCCATTTGCTTTTTCCTCAATTCGTGCAGCTCCTTAGGAATGTCCTCAAACATCTTATAATCGGTGTCTTTAAGTTTCCGACCACATTTAAATACTCGCTCTCTATCTGGAAATCTGAGAAAACGAGCTATGATTGTGCGACTGCCGTGACTGTCCTTCCTTGGTTTTCCCATCCTATGCACACGCTGAAATTCGATATTTTCCGCGTCTTCGATTCCCAGGATATTTTCCATGAAGTCTGCCAGTACTTGCCTCGTGTCTTCGTTCGAAGTTGTATTTGTATTTGTATTTTGTTGACCGGGAAGTACTGCTAATTCTGGTATGCCCTCAAACTTAAGGTTCTCTCTGCGACTATAGGCCTCGAGATAAAGGATTTGCTTGCGACATTCACTAACCTCATTCTTTCTCTCCTCCGTACTTGTCTGAAGCTCTAAAATTTGTTGATCCACAAATTTGGCATTCTCTTCCACGTGTGAGAATTTATCGTCGAGAGTTTTTTGCCTGTCTTGAACAGAGGCAATTTCTGTCTCCAGATTGCAGACCTTATCCTGTATTCCTTTCACTGTCTGGTTTAGTTCTTCCATCCTTGAATCTAAGCTGCTCAGTTTTGACAGGATAAGATCTAATTTATCGGTTACGCTGTCTGCAAGATTTAGCGCCTCCATTACTTCGTCGTCGCCGTATGACTTATCCGATATACTCGCCGGGGAGTAAGACTGTTTCCATCTTTTTTCTCCAGGCGAATTTTCAACAGAGCTGCTGGACTTGTTGCTACTTCTCGATTTTCTCTTTGGGGTTATAAATAAAGACGAAGATTCCATGGACACTTAATAAAATTCAACGGTGAGCGGAGCTAACAAAACCACGTCTACATCCCGCAACGATCAGCTCCAGTCCCCTCCAGTATCCATAAACTTACTCAAGATGAAAAGTAAAAATTCTACTGGCTTATTACTAACAAGTCTGTAACTAAGGCTACTGGCCCAATGAAATGGGAACACGAAACTCAGTTGTTGAATTTGAATTGGCCTTGCTACTTTAGTACATTGAAGGTACTTTGTAAAGAGACTAAACTTTGAGAATTTTACTACAAATTTCTACATAGAATTATCGCTACAAAGAAGGAATTGTATCATTTTGGTATTGAAAGTAACAAAGACTGCCTATACTGTAATGAAAGGACTCGATAGGTCATACTTTTATTGACTGCATCCCTTCCAAGTCATTTTTCAGTCAGGTCTTAATATGGTTTAACAGCGAACATGCCACCTCCAACTCACTCTCCACAGAAGAATTTTTATTTGGAAAATTTGAATTTGACAATGATCAATTAGCGCGTTCCGATGAGACACTAAAAAAGTTAAATTACTGTTTGTTATTTGCAAAATATTATCTATATTCCCAAAAACTAAACAATAAACGAATAAATTTTTATGAATTTAAACAACGAATTGCCTTCAAATTTCGCATTGAAGGCCTTTCTTAGCTCAATCTCTTTAATTTTAAAGTATTCACTTGGCCCATATTTAACATTTCCTATTTTAAAAATATATGTAAGAAAAAGTACTGCCCTCAATAGTGTATGTGTATGTTTTGTATATGTCTCTTGTTGCGTGTGTGTGCGTGTAGTAAATAATGCAATGGCATTTTTTTATTAGTGTTAACATAATATACCATTGTAATATATCATTATACTATTTGTAACTAGTTCTTATCACTTTCAATAAAGATGTGCATTATGAAAAAAAAATCAATTTTCTTTTAAATCAATTGGAAACTAGTAATACTTGTAATATGACAGCCAAATCTACGGAACAAACGTTTATACCAGACAGTGATGTTGGCGATGAACTCACAGTCTTTGCGGCCTTCCACAAGCTCAGCAGCTGGCCAAATAAAGAAGCGGGTTCCGAAGTGTTCAGGGTGCAAGTTGCCACATGATGTACATTCGTGGGGCGAACCTGGCCCTTATTGTACAGGCTCGGCAGAAGATCACAACGATAGTCAAATAGATGAGGACGAAGACGAAGAAGCCCTGCTAAAACAGCTCAAAGAACTGAAACTCGCGGAGCATGCAATGGAAAAGGCCTCTTGGATCAAGCAGTTGAAGTTGGCAACCGCAGACAGCCAGAAACGGCTCGCGGAACTCCAAAAAGTCCTGCCGCAACCCAGCCAAATAGACAAGACCTCGCTGCTGGCCAAAACCTCAGCACAGACCGTACCAGCTCCGCCAACAATCCCCACGGCACCAAGCGCCGATTCATTAGCTGCAGCTGCAATAGCTTCGTCGATGTCCACCCTTTCTTTCGCAACTGGGATGCCTCCTGGGACTCCGCTGGATACGTTGCTTGTGAACTACCTTCTGGGCGCGGCGCCTCAGGCCCAAGTAAACAGCCTGGACGGGATTTTGACAGCACCGCAAGCGGATCAAGAGTCAAGGATGTTTCTCAAACCTGCCCAGTTGGCCAAGGGTGAGCATGTCCTTAGAATTGTAGACTTTATAGACAAAATTGTTTCCACTGTCGAGGACAGAACTTTATCTGAGATCGGAGCCACTAGTGGTTTCTTATGGGCCTAAAAAGCCCAGACTTGACTTTGTCACTATCGCCCAGTGGGTGATTGCAAACATTGGAATCTTCCATACTTTACTTAGTGCTGGTAAGCTGCCATCCCCTCAGGATGTGCAAGCTTATACTATCAACGGGGTGCGGAAAACATGTCCAGCGGCTATTATGCTCCAGTGGATAATTTTATTATTAATATTATTATTATTCATTTAAAAAATTAAAAGAACGATTAACCAACTTTAAAACCAATCAGTATAAATAATATGTAAATCAGCCGTTTATGTTTCTATCGCATCAGAAGTTTAATTAGTTCTTGTTATTAATTTGTTATGTTAATAAAGTTATATCTTGTTGCTTCTTTTTGCCATTTATCATTATACCATATCATTTATCATTGCGTTCGACGTTGGAGAATGCCATACTATTTCATCGCATTCTCTCCACATGTTCCCCTACATGCATTTTGTATGATTTGTATGTGCATTTAGTATGATTGTGTTCATCCCTGAGAGAAAAAATACTTCCACGTGAAACAAACACAAAGATCGCATGGTCCCGCAGGATACGGAAAATTGTAAAAAACAATACAATTTGTGATGACAATGAAGGAAAAGAAATTCAACCTGAACCTCAACACAGTCTGCATCACATGTTAAAAGAAAATCTACCATGATCTGCATGATCCATCGGGTCTCAGTTTTCCAGTTTACCAGAATAGTAACAAACAGCGAGTGTGACGCGCGACAGAATAACACCTTTCATTATAGGGGCAGAGGAGAATAGGGTGCAGGAGGAGTACGGGAAGAGGGAGAGGAAAGGGCAGAAGTTAATTGATAAAGGTACAGGAAGCGGGAGGTTTTTTCATAATGGGTCTTTGTTTTCATAGGGGGTCTTCGTTTTTGTAATGGGTCTTCGCCAGTTTCTGTTCCGGTAAAAAGTTCTCAGTTCTCACAAAGGAGTCGTGGCTTGATGCTCCACTGGTACTGTACAAGGGAGAGGTATGTGTTCTCTTTTATGTAATAATAACAGAAAACGAGTTAAGTAAGAAGTTAAAGAGCTACGAACATGAGTAGAAACATAAATTCAAAAGAATGATAAAATAAGGAATCATATGGTCGGAATCCGGAATTCAGAAGGGTGGAATCTGGAATCCAGGGGGGGGCTGGAATTTGGAATCCAATACCTTTGTGTTACATGGGGCAAAAGGACAACATCATTCACTTTTGTAACCTCAGCTTGCAAACAACATCACCGAGAAATGCAATTCAATGTAGTTTTGCAAGTCACTGACTGCAATTTTATATTATTTTTATTCGGGGTTAACTTGAAATTACTGCAAAATCTCCAGCCCTCATAATTTTATTTGAAAAGGATTTTTCATTATGAAAAGGTAAACTAAATAATGACCACACCTTTTTACTTATCTCGATGACAAGGAAGCACTCCACAATTGACAAACTTTCCCACTTTACACTGGGCAATGAAGAAGAGAAGTATGATGCATCGAATTTTAATCTTTCCAGAAGGAAGGCAGGGAAAACTACAAGTAAGTTGACCTTTGCCAGCTTACAAAGAGCATGGCTGGCAGCCATTAGGGCCCACTGTGCGTGAAAACATTCTACAAGATCAAGGAGCCCAAATCGCACCTCTTTGCGATCTTATCCCGATGACTCAGGCATCCCCGCATGGTTGCTCTTTGCATTACAGCAGTAGAACATCGCTTTATAAATGTAAGACCAAACGTTTCAAAAGAGTTTTTTCCTGCAATGTGCCTTCACACTCATGGCCTCTAAATGATGCATTTTTACAATGTATTATATGTTATGAATACATATTAGTATTAGAGTTTTACATATACAGCTATTTAAGTTAACGTTGTCGGATGAAAAAGGCGAAAAGCCAAGACCGCAAGGTAGTATGGAATTTTTAAGCAATGCTATTTACCCTAACCCATACTGCCTTGCGGTCTTGGCTCTAGGCTTTTATCCGACAACGTTAATTGAAATAGCTGTATGTAGTTTTATATATTAGTGTCACGAGCAAATTTCATTTTTATTATATTTGAAATTGTAAGGCCCAACCCCATAGATAAACCCTGTAAACTTTGAATTAATATTCTTTGTAGAAATATCACAATTCGCTTTTTTGCGCGTTATGATTTTACGAATAAACTCTTTTAAATAGAAATTTAACTCTGAAAGGATTTTGTAGAAGAGAAAATCACTGTTTATTTCTTACAATTTATTGAATAAATGCAGGAACAAATAAGCTTACATTTATCTTATACTACGATATAAAAAGTGCATTGCAAAAACTGACATAAGTTAAAAACTAAAGTCAATTATAGAGGTAAATGGTTACTAGCTACTGTATATGCAAATAGCAATAATTCTACAGTATTTGTGGTATTACTCTACAGTTTTTAATTTGAACCATGTAGCAGTGTTTGTTTAAGCACAAAATGAAGCACCAGTGAAGCAAAGTGGTAGTGCAAGAAGTGGAGATGCAAGACTTCAGGCTTTCTCTATTGCCTCCATTGTCATGACCTGTAGAAGCATTTAGGCTTAGGCTCCAGAGTTACCATTAATAAAAATATCCTCGACATCTCAGACAAGGGGATGAGGAAAGGATCCAGTGTACAAGGGCGCTTTTTTGGTAGCAAATGGCTAGGAATAAACCCCACCACATAAACCTCCTCAGTGCAACTTCCTTCCTTTTTGTACATGTTTGCAATTGTAACCTCGACTGCACCCAGAAATAAACAATCAAATTTATCCTTGCACTTCTTAAGAGTGAGAAACTGTTTGTCAAGGTGTTTTGGGACAATATAGTGTTTATGGTGTGCTCGCCCCACAGGCTCCCTGCTAGCACCCCTGTATGGTTTGCTCAAGACCCACAAAGAACATTTGGCTATGTGCCCCATGTTATCTGCCACACAAACGTACAATTATGGAGAGGAGAAAATTGACAGCCTGTCCTACAACCAGTACACAATAACTGACACCTTTGAATTTGCGAACGAAATTTGTGAATTACAGATCACAATGATAATATTCTAGTGTCGTATGATGTTTCCTTACTATTTGAGAACATGCCCCTAGAGAAAACCATACAAATACTTGCTGATAAAGCTTTTACAAACAACTGGTTCAACCAAACACACCACTTGAATCTCAGCCTAATGGACCCTGTCGATCTGCTCATAGCATCCACCTAAGACCAGCTGTTCCAATTCAATGGGCAACTTTATGAACAGACCAATGGTGTCGCCATGGGTTCACCACTCTGGCCACTGCTAGGCAATGTCTTCATGGGATCCAATGAAGAAACTCTTGAGCATGAAGGCAAAATGCCTTCATTTCACAAAAGATATGTTGATGACACACTAACCATAATGCCGGACACAACATCAGCAGCTTCTTAACAACTCCTGCCAACTCTGTCGCTTACTGTTTCAATAAACTTACTCAAAATGAAAAGTAAAGATAATTTTCTACTGGCTTATTACAGATAAGTCTGTAACTAAGGCTACTGGCCCAATGAAATGAGAACATGAAATTCAATTGATGAATTTGAATTGGCCTTGCTACTTCAGTAAATTGAAGGTAATTTGTAAGGAGACTAAATTTAGATAATCCTACCGGTACTTCAAATTTCTACATAGAATACAAAGAAGGAATTGTATTACTTTGGTATTGAAAGTAACAAAGACTGCCTATACTGTAATGAATGTGACTCCATAGGTCATACTTTCATTGACTGCCTCCCTTCCAAGTCTTTTTTCAGTCATGTTCTAGAATGGTTTAACAGCGAACATGCCACCTCCTATTCAATCTCCACTGAAGAATTTTCATTTGGTCAATGGTCAATTAATGCGTTCCGATGGGACACTAAAAAGTTCAATTACTGTGTTATTTCCAAAATATTATCTATACTGTCAAAAACTAAACAATAAATAATTTTTGAATTGCCTTCAAATTTCGCATTGAAGGCCTTTCTTAGTTCAATTTCTTTAATTTTCAGGTATTCACTTAGCCCATATTTAACTTGTCTTTTTTGAGAATATATGTGAAAAGTACTGCCCTTGCTGGTATGTGTGTGTGTCTTGTGCATGTGTCTATTGTATATGTGCATTGCTTGTTGGTGCATGAGCAAGGAGCATGTGCTCGATGCCATGATGTTAGTAAACATGACTGTTTGATGTTACAATATTTTGGTGACATTCGTTCCGTCAGGCACATCAAGGGCCAAATGAACCAATCAACCAGTTTGTCACTTGTCTGCACCGTCTTAGCAAAAATTGTGAATTCGACAAATATTGTCTCGACAAAGCCATCAAGGATCAGTTAATTGAACAATGTTCATCCGCCATACTCCGTAGATGCCTGTTGCATGAAAAATCCTCAGTAACACTCAGCTCCTTATTGGACATTGCCCGTTCATTGGAATCAGCCAATTTTCAAACAGCAAACATCAAAAACACCTCGTCCCAGGACCACTCTGAACACGCTTCCTAGTTGGTCTCCAGTAATACAAGTGCCTGTCATATGGAGCATCTGTGGGATCCGAGATTTGTCAGCATGTAATTGGTCAAGTCTTAGAGGGATGTCCAAATGTCAGGAAAATCGATGACATCCTTGTCCATGGCACCACTAAAGAAGAACATGACAAATCCCTAGAGAACACATTGCTCCGTCTCCAAGGAAAAAATCTCACGGTCAATCCAGCAAAGTGTTTGTTTGGTGTCACAGAACTGGCCTATTATGGATTCCACATCTCAACACTAGGATTGTCTCCAGATAAGGATCGTGTCCAGGCAATCAAACAAATGCAGCCACCCACCACAGCTACCGAAACAAGAAACTTTCTAGGATTAGTCAACACAGTAGAGTTGTTCCGCACAAAAACGTTGCGTATGCAAATATCAAACTACTTACGTTGGACATGCAAATAACAATAACAGACGTGAAATGCACGCACCGCCTCATAATAGCTATTGATTAAACAACTGCTTTCGTGGTTGTTATTTTGATTTAATTATCAGAGCTGTTTGTTTTTGCAACCTCCTAAAGTAATCCCTGAAACAAAGTAATTCTGCGCTCTGTTAAAAAGGTACAAACTTCTATCACACTTGGCAGCAACCACCTCGGGTGACGCCAGATCGATGATGTACATTTAAAATCTTTTATGTGTTTGAAAATGTGTTCAACTCTAACGCGCTTTCTTGCAAGCTCTCTGTTGAACTTTCTTGCCCTACGTCTTTCTCTGTTGTCCCGCATTGCGCGTATTTGTGCTTGACAAAACGGTGTTAGCAAAGGAACATTATCAGGATACCCTTTATCATCTAGGAGCACTACTCCGTTCGGCAAATCTAGCACCTGCCCTGGACCAACAGGTTCCATTAGGCAGAATGTTTGGGAGTCGTGCATGCCTCCAAGGAAGCCTGTCTAAAAATCGAATGTGACCTGTGTTGTCACAAATTAGTTGAGTGTTTAATAAATGAAAGTGCCTGTGTCCACTATAAAATTCTCTCTGTGGCTCTGTTGAGGGAATCTGAATTTCATGTGGCGTAACGTCGATGCTTCCTACTGCATCTGGAAATTCTGGCCAATTACTGCGCAGCGCATCCCATTCTCTAATGTTAGGCCAAATGACAGAGGATCTGAAATGGCGCCACAGAATAATGACCCCCTGGTAGATATAAGCACAAACCGTCTGGGGACTGACATCAAACATTAGTGCTAGCGTGTGGACGTGTGGGTATCGCCGAAGCCAAATTAGTACAAGAAGTAACCTGTTAATAACGTTTAGCTTAGTGCGCCCCTTTCTTTGCCTTGGGTTGCCCCGCCTTGTTATCATAAAGAAATGCCAAGCAGTTTCTCGAGCCATTTGAAGGAATGAGTCTGTTGTTTCACCGGTATTCAACCAAAAGAGATACTCTTGATTTGAAATAAGTGCAAAGAGGTCACGCCCTTGAAACTGGTGGCCATGGAATCCATAGAATAGTCTGTCTCCGAGTGGTAGCTGAATTTCAAGTGGAAGCTGTAGAACCGATGTAAGGAATGCCAGTAACTGTACTATAATAAGCGTAAGTAATTTACATACGCGAAGTATTTCGTGCCTGTTTTCTTGAAGAGGTAAAGGTGGGGGAATGGGTACCAAGTAACGAGCAAAGGCAGCTAGAACTCTTAGTAAAATTGCGACTCGTACAAACTCTATGCGATTCATTTAAATAAGATGGCTTTAGCTGATCGCCTTGTGAGTTTGATATAAAAGGACAAAGAGTCTGTCTCGAATGAAAGGCATGATTTACGGCTGTCAAAAAAGAACAATAATCATGGCGTTCGCAAATTTTCTCGTGCCTTAAACTTGTGAACTTCATTCCCACATCTGTTCATAGAGAGGTGACAAATAAGTTCATCAGAAGAGGCGCAAGCAGAGGCTGAAACACCTCCAAAAAAGAAGGAAAAGACCATAAGGGAGGCAACGATGGAAGCGCAGACGACGCACACGAAGATGTGTATGAAAGCGCTCGAGGGGATAGAGAAAATGTCAAGTATTCTTGACAAATTAGAGAGAAAACTGGATGACATGTAGAATGCACTGGGAATCGAACTGAGCTACATTATGATAAGATGATAATAGAAATAAATTTTGTCCATCGAAATGATATGTCATGCTTATTGAAAATCTAAAATAAAATCACAGAAATACAAATTAGTTTTCTGTTCATTGTTATTTATATTGTTGCGAAGTTACTACCAAGTGTAATAAAAGTTTGTACCTTTTTAACAGAGCGCAGAATTACTTTGTTTCAGGGATTACTTTAGGAGGTTGCAAAAACAAACAGCTCTGATAATTAAATCAAAATAACCACGAAGCAGTTGTTTAGTCAATTGCTATTATGAGGCGGTGCGTGCATTTCTGTTATTGTTATTTGCATGTCCAACATAAGTAGTTTGATATTTGCATACGCAACGCTCTTGTGCGGAACAACTCTAGTAGCCCGTTTTGTCGCAAACTTAGCTGCTATGACAGAGCCTATACGACGACTTACACACAAAAACTCTCAATGGTCATGGGGCCCTGTGCAATCTGAAGCCTTTGACAAGCTGTGTAACGTCATCTCGAGTGATACTGTTCTAGCCCATTTTGACCCACTCCAGTAGGCCATAATGCTTGCAAGATTGGAATCAGCAGTGCATTAACTCAGAAACATCCCGACCGATCTATAAAGCCTGTCTCAAATGCAAGCCATAGTCTCTCACCAGTGGAGCAGTGTTACAGCCAAACAGAAAGAGAAGCCTTATCTGGAGTGTGGGCGTGTGAAAGATTTCATTTTAACATTCATGGCAGTCAGTTCGACTTGGTTGGTGATCACAAACCCTTGGAAATTATCCTCTATGGTCGTGGTAACCCATCACCAAGAATTGAACGTTGGTGATTACGACTACAACATTACAACCCCCGAATCGTTTACCAACCTGGCATGGAAGATGCTGTTGACATCCTTTCATGCAAACCAATACAGACCGACACACCCAGAGATCCAGTAGAAGACTACATAAACTCTTTTATTGTGGATTCTCTTCCCTCTGCAATCACCCTGCAAGAACTGCTGGTTGCATCAGAATCTGATCCCACACTGAAAATCGACACACCCAGAGATCCAGTAGAAAACTACATAAACTCTTTTATTGTGGATTCTCTTCCCTCTGCAATCACCCTGCAAGAACTGCTAGTTGCATCAGAATCTGATCCCACACTGAAAATCGTCAGTGTCTTGACACTGACAACTGGACAACTGCACCAAAGCCCTTTCAAGCTCTAAAAGGGGAACTTTGCCAGAAACGAGGCCTTGTTCTAAGAAATAATCGAATTACAATTCCCAATGTACTGAGGCCTCGCATTCTTCAGCTAGCACACAAGGGGCAACAAGGCATCACCAAAGTTAAACATTACCTCCGGCAAAGAGTTTGGTGGCCTGGCATGGACATGCAAGCTGCGAGATATGTGCGTGAATGCTTTGGTTGCCAAGTCGTGGGCCGAAGGCCTCCCCCAGAGCCTCTCAGAATGACTGATCTGCCAAGGCAAGTTTGGCACACAATTCATGTTGACTACTGCAGCCCATTCCCAACAGGCAAGTACCTCTGTTGCTATTGATGAGACCTCGAAGTATCCCGAGGTCCATGTCACACACTCAAGTTCGGCAGCTACAGCCATTAACTCTCTGAGGACTGGCCCTTTGAATTTCAGTCACTCATGACTGAAATCAAAAAAAATTTCTCAAAAAAAAATTGCGTTATTTTCAATCCCCCAAATTTGGAGGGCAGCATAGTAGAATAATTTTCATTGTCATGCTGCACCTCTATGGCACACGTGAGGGTACTAAGGCATGGGGCGAAAATAATTTCATACCCAAGCACAAATTGCCGCTGATAGGCGAACATACCCCGAAAACAAACCCATATTCCTCCCAATCTCAGATGCTCAACTCTGAAAAGGCGAGGTTTTATTATCAGTACGTCAAGGAAGCGCGAGAGATAATCCCTTGAGATTATTACGGGCACAGAACTCAGCCCCCAGCGATTCTGCATGACAAACGTTATTCTTCCCTTTGACTGATCCTTGAGCGAGAAGAGAAGCCGGAAGAGACAGGTCCATGACTTTCGGCGACACACGCCGTAAAAGCTAACTTGAAGGCAACACACGCCAATAAACAAACTTGAAGGCGACACACGCCATAAAAACACTGAACTTGAAGGCGACACACGCCAGTAAACAAACTTGAAGGCGATACACGCCATAAAAACACTGAACTTGAAGGCAACACACGCCATGAAAACTAACTTGAAGGCGACACACGCCTAGAAACAAACTTAAAGACGACACTCGTTGTAAAAAACTAACTGAAGGCGACACACGCCATGAAAGCTAACCAGGGGGCGACACACGCCTAGAAAACAGACTAAAAGACGATTAACGTCCAGGAAAATTCTTCGGCGGGTGGAGCGGGGTTTTCGCCAGCGGCACAGCAGCGGGAGCTTAAGCAACACCAGCAGCAGGAGCTTCGGCTGCGACGCGAATAACAGGGCGAGCGGCTTCTAAAACGTCCGTAGGAAAAACTGCAGGAACTTCAGCCATGAAGGTGAAGTGCTCAGCGACGGAAACGTTCGGGTGAGAGAAGCAAAAAAGGACACCTCTGAAGAGACCTCTCAGGGCATGAACGCAAAATGAGAATGATCTCAAGTCGGGAGGGCGTATAAATACTAAGCGAAATACCCAAAGGCATTACAACGGTCTCAGGAGGGGAAATGTGCTAATTTATGTAGCGCATGAGGCCATTACGGCGCAAACATAGCAATGAAAATAGAAGACAGTGTCAATGGATGAATTTAAAGCAATAAAGAATCTAAAATTGATCAGTTCGAGCGAAGAATTGATGTTATTGACTTTGAAAGTGGAGCGGTTTTTACACGAGACGCGATGCGAGATCTTTTCTTATCACGTATCGTGTTTGCATAATTATTAGGTCAAATTACATGCATGACAATTTTATTTGCACGTAAGTAGATTCCTTTGTATGGATTTACTTTGGGAAGACCCTGGTGCTCAATATAACAAGGAAACCCTTTGCTATCTGACATGAAAGTTGACAGTACCAGTGTGCAGAGCATTAGTATGAAACCACAGACCATGAGAAAGTAATAATATGTTCGACTTGCCACAAAAGCAGATGGTACCAAGTTAAAGCCCATGATCGTCTTCGGTGGGGCAAAGTGAGAGGTCAAAAGGCACAGACAAGAAATCAAGGGTAGTCGTATTGCTTCATCGCCAAATGCATGGATGAACGAGGAATTAACCAAAACTTGGATTCAAGAAGAGGTGGGGGGATCGTATTTACCCCATGTTTAGTAGCATGGGATGCATTCCGCTGTCATATTACCAACTGGACTAAAGAGGTGTTAAAGAGATGCAAAATTGATGCCATGCTGATTCCAGGTGGGTGTACTA
Organism: Cladopsammia gracilis; assembly: GCA_022457155.1. NCBI lineage: Eukaryota > Metazoa > Cnidaria > Anthozoa > Scleractinia > Dendrophylliidae > Cladopsammia > Cladopsammia gracilis. The sequence goes on from JAJGOT010000856.1 coordinate 66,367, forward strand.
AGTACATACAAGCACTGCATGTATCCTGGAATAAGCTGTTCAAGCAATGTGACAGAGAAATACAATGACTGGATGGCTAAAGGCATTCATGAATTCACTGCAGAAGGATCTCAAGGGTCCTTCAAGGAAAACTCTTATCGGGTGGATACTTCATTCCTGGCAGAACCTGGATTCACAGATGATAGTCAATTCATTCAAGCACTGCAGTTTGACAGTAGCCACGAATGGAAGCAAAGACCATCTCATCCACTGCCTAAAAGGTCAACCTTGTGCTGCAGGCTTGATGCAGTTACAGGCCGTCCATCACGTGGTTAATGAAGAAAGGGACGATCCCTTTCAAGATATCACTTTATCCGACCAGGAGGAAACCAATGCCAAGGTGAACATTATTGACAATGATGAAGATGTAGATGATGATATAGATGTGGAAGTAATATATCAAACACGAGGAACAGTGTTTCATCAGATTTCCAAACACCGAGAAGTGGATTGGAAAAACGAGGCGCAGCCGAGTTTTTTTAAACCACTTCAAGGTGTTTGGAGTAGTTATAGGGTTGGGGGTTCCGGACCAATTTCAATGAAATTGGTCTGTAACCAACCCAACCCATATAACTACTTGCCGTATACTGGCTTATAGTTATTGTAAAACAAGTTTTGATGTATAATTAATTTATATATTTTTGATTGCATAGTGTCCATATGAGTAACTATTGATTCCATTTTCTTGTATATATCTTTTGTCATCGAAACAGCTAAGTGATACTTTATTAATTTCATAACTTCCTAATTTATGGTTTTGGCTTCGAATGGTTTTCATTGTGTGATGCATTTTTTATTTCCTAATAATGTTTCTTTATAATCTTGATGTTTGATATTATTTTTGATAATATTCTTTTTGATTCCTTTTGCAGTCTTTCCTACTTTTTTGTTATCTTTTATGTAACTATACATTTTTGATCGTAGGCCTACAAATTCACAAATAGGAATTCCGGCGGCCTCATCTTTGAATTTACCAATTATTTTTTTATTTGTATTATCAAAATATGGTGAGCTTTCTTGGTAATCACTATTATCGAATTTATTTTTGTCATTCCAAAAATCTTGATATATATCTTCTGTTTCAATTTCATAGGTTAGGGAGTCAGTATCAGTAAATAGTAGTTTGGCTTTGTTATTATACTTCTGTTTTATATAGTTGTAATGAAAATCATACATGAGTGTCTTACTTAGATCTAGAATGCACATACCAACATATGCCGGCCTGTTGAGAGTTAGTGTTTCTTTGATCTTATGCACAGCTACAAGATTTTCATTGAATATTTTTGATGATATATAAGTTGGTTTAGCAGCCATTTTCAATAGTTTCTTTTCATCAGTTACTAATCTTACATCTACTCGTTTTCTTATATTTTCCATTGTTTTATCGAATACACTATTGTTCATAAGTTTAAAGAAGTCTTTTTCGAAAGCATTTTGGGCATTTGTTCTTTTCTGGGTATTGAAATCAATATATTGCTTTAGCCAGGGTGATTGATTGAATTCTAATACTCTATGAACTTTGGTTATTTTCAATCCAATATCTAGGTATAATTGAAGGTTTCTATAGTGTAGAACATATTTTTCTTTGTTTCTTAATGTAGGAATTAGTTTTTGTACTATACCTGTTGATATATTATATTTGGTAGCTATTTTTTTACAATATGCAGATAACATATTCTCAGTTACTTTAATCTTTTCTGGTCCTAGTGGATAGTCATTGTGAAGATCATGCAATTCTTGGGGATATTCTAAATCAACTTCTAATATTAAACCTTTTTTACTGTTTTCCTCGTATGTAGCTAAATTTATTTTTTTAATCTGTTTATCTGTCATCCATCTAAAACCACCATTTGGTAGGTATTGTGACATAGCCCAACCATATAGATTATTAGCGTCAAGATACATGATATATTTTGAGGGCACCTTCTCATCATATGTTTTCATGTATTTATTGTTTGCTTGTCCATATCGGTTAGCTATATAGCTAATGCCACCACGCATACCCTTTTCAATGAATTGAAACATATCAATATCAGTCATAAGTTCCAATTTGATATCAGTCATTTTAAGCATAGCATCCCAAGATAATCCTGGAGATGTAAAATAATGACATGGATCTAATTTGTAGTATTCTAAACAGGTCTTTCTAAAATTTTCAAATACATCAGTTAGCAAAAGGATATCAGATTCCAGATATAAATTATGGTAGTCACCCATATTTTTAAGATTGAATGTTTTCCATACATTTTGCGCATGTTTATAATTTTCATTGGAGATATTTTCATTAGTTAGGATGCTATAAAAGTCTTCTTTTGTTGGTAGTTTTTCATTGAATTTGTCAAAACTGTCCATATAGTCATATGGATACACTCCTTTTTGTGACATTAAATTAAGTTTCTCACCAGTGAATTTTTGAGAAGTGTATTTTAATGATTCTTTTGGTAGATTACTGATTAGTTTTTCCAAACTTGAACTCATAAATTGGAAACTGTCAATAAAGGTAAGATGATTACCGAGCATGAAAGCCATATACTTTTCCATGTTATTGGGTATGGCATTAATATTCATTTGGCATTTCTCACCTTTTTTGTTTGTATATGTATGTTTCTTTACTATTTCACCAATTTCTTGCATTATAAAATGACTGTCATACCCACGGAGATTGTGAAATATAACAGGTATTTTGATTTCTTCTGGTTTTATTTTTAGTTTCAGGTTACAATATTGATGAGCAGAGCCTCTATATTTGCCTGTGATATGGCAGTGATCTCTTACTCGCGTATCTTTGTCTGTATATTTTTTGTCACAAATATGACATTCTTTTGCTTTTTGAAATTCATCTTCATTGTCTTTGGTCATTGTCAATGGTTTGTTAAATTCCTTTTTCATAATATTTTTACAGTCTTTCACTTCTTCCAACATAGCTTCCATGAACTGGTATACAGCTTTTTCACCTCTGTAAATTTGTATTTGTTTGGTATATTTATCATCATAGCAACAAACCACCTTATATCCATAACCACAGTCAGTATGCTTTTGATAAGCCTCTGTATATGATTTATCATCAGTTGGTTGACAACCAGCTATCTTTTCTGTTATGGCCTCAAAATCGGCATAAATAACAAATGGTACAGGTAATTGTTTATGAAAATTGTTGAATTTCAGCATATTATTGTCCTTATCTGGCATTTTTATAGCTTGCGTACCATTGATGGTTATACAGTTGTCTTTATGGTTGTTAAGTATTCTTTCCGAACTGAAGCATTGTAGACAATACATACAGAAATGTTTTCTTTCTTTGTGTTTTGTCTGACTATACATCAACTTGTTAAAATCTTTGATTAAGACATAATGCTTTTTTTCCTTTTCTGTTATTAGAAGTAGATTCATACGGTCTTCGTATTTTTCTTTCGATACATATATGGGGTATGTTTGTTTGTCTTCATAACCGAAAACATTGATATTAATTTCATTTTGTTTTTCTATTTTATTATACTGTTTGGTTGTCACTGGAAATTCAATCCCGGCATAATCTAATTTTTCAATATATGGTCGGTCAACTTTTTTAATTCTCTGTGGGTGTTTGTCTTGCGGATTTGAATGTCTAATGTGACACCACAGGAAGCATTTATTGTCTTCATTTTTCATGTTTATCAATCCCTTTGCACTGTTTCTAAGTTCTTGAGGGAGCTGAATATATGAAGAACCTTGCATTGGTCGATATTTGATAATATTCAGATAATGGTTTGCAACTGATTGGATAGTCCAACCAGATCCTTCGGAAATCCATATTGCAATTTTATTCAAGATCTGTTGTTTGGATAATTGTAGTAATTCAGTAATTTGTATATTGTTTATAATAGTTTCAGCTTGACTGTTGAAATATGCCGTCTTCGTCGTTGTTTCACTGTCTGCTATTTTTATAAATACTACCTTCAGGGTTTCAACAAATTTCAGCCCTTTCATAACCGGCAGCATCTTTATTATGTGATATGCTATAGCTTTTCTAGTATTTTGCAATTGTGCGAGTGGGTCTTTGTCATTTTTTATAGCAATTTCAAAAGATTTTGTATATCCTTTGAGAGCTTTGTCTGTTTGCTCTATTTTCGTCCTTGGTAATGGAACTGGTTTTTTCCTTCTGGGAGCAGGTGTTGGTTTGTCTCTGAATTCTATAGGTGGGGCAATTATATTGTTTTCATACTCAGTCACCATCTGTTTGACGCTTTTTCGAGGCGTTGGGATAGGCATCCTACGTGTTTGCATTGATTGGGTATCATCTACGATAATTACATTAGGCTTTTTATTCTGTTGCTTTAAAAGCAATTTTATGAGTTCTGATTTAGTAAGTTTCTCAAGATCACTCTTGTTCATATTTATAAGGTTATATTTTTCTGATTTCATTTATATTATTACTATAGATATTCTTTTAAGTGTATATAATAAGTGCGTTTAAATTGAGGCAATATAAATCTGACTGCGTGGGAAAATTCAAGATAGTATTGTTCTCGAATATTCCATTTATAAACAGGAAGAACTTGTTTGCGTCATATGTCAATCATATAATAAGTGCGTTTAAATTGAGGTAATATAAATCCGACTGCGTGGGAAAATTCAAGATAGTATTGTTCTCTAATATTCCATTTATAAACAGGAAGAACTTGTTTACGTCATATGTCAATTATATAATAAGTGCATTTAAATTGAGGCAATATTAATCTGACTGCGTGGGAAAATTCAAGATAGTATTATTTTCGAATATTCCAATTATTAACAGGAAGAACTTGTTTGCGTTATATGTCAATCATATAATTTTTAACCAATCAGAAGCTTCACATTTCAACTTCATAATCGTGAAATGATTCAGTGAAAAGTTATTAATTTGTGAAACTTGGGAGTGCCAGTTAAGTCCAAAGAAGATGCCTTACTCTTTGAAGCAACTGGACCAGCGTTATCAGAACATTTGTAACAATATCAACGATGCTAAGGAGTATACCATGGAACATTTAAAAACTACCATTCAGATGAATTTGCAAGATTTTTTTGACACTCTTAACACTCAAAATTTGGAGGACTGTGATACTGAGTTAGAGCTGATTGAAGAAACAATTCGTCAGTGTCGAACTGCTGTTAGAAATGAACAGTCTCGACGTTTATTAGCAACTGAGATTCAACACAAGACCAATATCAATACAGAGAAAACAGTGCAGAAACAAGCATTCAAATTAAAGTGGAGGTTGTTTTTAAGCAAAGCAACACCTTATCCATTACGTTCACAAGCTTCGATTGGACATTGAAATGGGACTATCAAGATGAATGCGTTTAGATGTAAAATATAATATGTTGTAATAGTATATAGAATGAATTGTGATTTATATATTCATGATGAGTTAGTAGCCATTGGCATTGATGTTTGTGATTTTTGTAATAGGCAATTAGTTGAAATTAAATCTGTCGATGAAGCATGTTGTGCAAATAAAAATATTATTAATGATGGTGGAAAGAATATTTGTCTTTCTTGTGGCAGTGTTATTAGTTATGATTTGGTAAATCCATATATAGATGTGAATGAGAACAAATATAAAATTACGAGAAAGAGTTTTTATATAAGAAAATATCATATTTTGAATGTTGTCAATCGTATAACGGAACAGAATAGAATACAAATTACTAATGACAAAAGAGATAAAATCCTTCAAATATTTGCTTTTATGGATTTAGTATTGGAACAGGTTAATAATAGTCGTAAACGTGTGATAAATATTAAATATATTTTGAGACAAATATTTCAAATTTTACAATTACCGTATGAAATTATACCATTATCCAAATCAAAGAAGACGTTACGCTTCTATGATCAATATTGGAAACAGATTTATGATTTAATAGAGAATGATATTGCTCATATTATACAGAAGAGGCATTCTTGAATGTTTTGAAATATACTTTATCAAATTTATCAATAATCGGACAAAAATCGATTATGAATTCGTCAATTAGTTTCATTTCAGTAAGAAATTCCTGACGGTTGAATTCAGCACCTCTTAAACAGGACCGTAAGTCCACTAATATTTTTTGATATGTCGTATACGCAAACCGAGACATCTCGATTTTGCGTTTGTAATTCTTTATTTCAATGTATGTTTTGATAAGCATTCCACCACCCGTTATGCATCCTAAAATAATAGGGTTCAAAGTAACTGTTCCAGCAATTGTTCCTGACACTACTAAAGACGCAGCAGTTAAATTTATAACGAGATTTAATCTTTTGAAATATTTGAAGGCTTTTTTATAACACCAGAAGCGTTTATGATAGTAGTTATATAATGATTTGATTTCCGCAATTTTATCAGCGCTTAATGTTTTGTCTATGTGATTGAATTCGAAAATGCTTTTCTTATGTTTGTCTGTCATATGTATATAGTGTGGATAATTATTAAAACTCTTTAAATAGTGCAAGGATATTGCAATTATAAGTTGGGATAGAATAAGTTTCCTCATTAATAAAATGGTATAATTTCATTGGAATAATCACATCTTCCTGAAAATATATAAATTCAGATGATGGATCGAATGAGTAAGAAATTGTATTCTTTGATTTATCCCAATTTTGTGGAGCAAATGGAAAGTTACTAATCAATATATGTAGTTTTTCATATCCTCCAGTTGGTTTATCGTCCAATATGACTAACCATAATTTTATTAATTGAAGATTAACCAAAGCAATAAAGATTGATGAACCACCTAATGTAATATCAGCATTTTTATTGTTTGTATAATTACCTGAAATTATGAATTTCTGGTACGGTAAGCCAATTATTTTGTGACCATTCATATCCAAATTAGTTTGCATTGTTAGTTTATTATTTTCTATTAAATATAATGCATCAAATACTGTTGGAGAAACATTTGTATGTGTTCCTGTTATGCCATATACAATCATATAACAAGGTAATTGACTCGGTGAACTGCTATCACCTGATAGATGCATATCAATATCTAAATATATTGGTGTTGTCTGTACTCCCTTGCGAAAATTAATGATTGATCTTATATAATTTGGGAATTTTTTAGTTGTTTGTTTATTTATACCAAGAACAGATGATACGCAATTTATAGATTGAAATTTACTTATATCAGGCATAAAGAATTCTATACAAAATGTGTAATAATTTATTGGTATTATATACATGTTAAATGAAATCCGAGATATATATTGATTGTCATTCTTTTTTATCAGTTTCATATCATAAGCTTTTTTATTGATCTTATGAGGTGATAAGCTATAATCTGTAATACCTGTAACAATGACTCTTTCTTCAGAACTAGATTCATTTACATCTTCCATTATATACCTAAAAACATCTTTTTCAGTATTCGAGTCTGAAATGTGTGATTGATCAACATAGGCTTTGTATTCTCGTTCTAATTGATCAATTTCAGAATCTGTATACTTTTTCGTAGCAGCATCATCTAAATCTACTGGACGGCTAACATTTTTTATTCGATTTAATTGCATGTCTAAATTTGCATTCATATAATTACTCCCATCGATAAGAAGTGAAATACCTTTATCCTCCTTTTTAGCTAATTCAGTATTTACATATGTTTTATCAGCTTTTGTACTTACAGTAGTATCAACATATTCTTTATTAGATACTTCATGATCGAATGTAGGTAATTTTGATAGATTGAATATTCTATTATTATTGATATTAATGTCTGCATTCATAGGACTGACCTCTTCTCTAGATAAGAATATATTTTTACAGTCATTGTATGAAACTAGATTGTTGTAATGTTGTGTTAAATAACTAAAAGTCTGTTGTTTTGATTGTGTTACATTGTACAACTCCTTCAAATCAATATCCTTAGTTACTTCGTGTGTATGAGATGGTGCTTTGGGATGATAATTCTTCAGTGTACGCATGTTAACACTTGATAAATCATTGTTTTCATCAGTCACTACATTTATTATTTTTTTATTCTTGGCATCGAAATCTTTACCCACAATATTCAAAAACTGTGTTTTACAATAATATAGATTGACAGCATCGTTATCTCCTGCTACTTGCACATTCAATAAAGCGTGATAATTGCAATCTAAATGGTCAGTAAGAACTATTCTGTCATCTTTCAAATATGTATTAGATATGTCACTTTTTGTTGCTAACGCTGTATCAACATAAGATTTTGTTGTAACATCTGCATTTGATACAGGTGTTTGTACATGCCTTATTTTTTTATTCTTGGCGTCGAAATCGCTACCTGTTATATTTAAAAACTGTGTCTTTGCATAATATAAAGTTATGGCATCGTTATCTCCTCCCATGCTCAAGTTAATAAGAGAATGATAATTGCAATCTAAATGGTCATTTAAAACTATTCTTTCATCTTTCAAGTATGTATTAGATATATCAGTTTTTGTTGCCAATGCTGTATCGGTATACAATTTGGTTACAGCATCTTCGTTGGCTTCAGGTGTTTTTAAATTTGTTATTTTATTATTATTCATATCAATATTTCCTGTAACTGATGGTGAACTTTGACTTACATAAACATTCCTAACGAATTTATAATCAACAACGTCATCCATACTAGTAGGAGTCGCTATGTTGACTATCTTTTTATTCTGCATATCATAGTTACCATCTGCAGTCAATTTGAAACCATTTCCAGGCTGGCCTCTAGGGCCTACAGGTCCAGGCTGGCCTCTAATATTGGAAGCTGAATGTATAGTATGAGATTGTGTATTGAAAATACCCATTATATATGAGTATATTAGATATTTGAAGCTGTGATTTAAATTTTTAATTTCTTATGGAAACAGTAAATCAAACCGCTAAGTTGCCCACATACAGCAGATTTTTTCAACCATCTTGGTGTGAAGCGTTCAGGTATTACATATGTATATCCTCGATCCAATGAATGATTATTATAGAACCGGCCAAAAGCATCGTGTAGAATGCTATGTGCATGTAAAATTTCATAATCACGGAATATTCTTTCAAATAATTGTGTAATGCAACCATTACCAGGGCCAATAAGACCTATTTCGCCATTATTAATTTCAAGTATTTCTTCTATTGATATTTCCTCTTTAAAGTGTTTCTGGTACAAATATTGATATGCTAAAGCTGATTTCAATATTTTATAAATTATTTCGGGGTGTTCTTGTTTTGTTTTATCGAAAAAATGATCGATATATTTTACTATCTCTTGTATCATATAATATATCATTTTATAATTATATTGTTATTTCATTTAAGAAAAACTAATAGCATCGTGATCGACACCATATCGTTGGCATATCATCTTGTGGTGTGCCTTTATAATTGTATCGCTCATTGTATATGCTTTATATAGAATAAAAAGTTGAATAGCACCATCTAATCCGGCAATACCATTAGGATTTAGGTCACCAAATGTCATTTTATTGGACCCAGATGATGTTCTTGCAGTAAAATTGCCTAGTTTCTTACCATTACACCAAACACTAGATCCATTGTTTCCTGCAGGTACATCCCAGTGAATAGATAAACAACACCATTTATTTATTTCGCCTGCATTTGCTTTTGTTTGATAACTAGCGATTGGTGATTTATTACCAACATTATTAGAACCTATAACAATATAATCATTAGTAGCACCTGATATAACCAAATCACCAGAATGCCCAAAAGAAACAAATTTATCAAAACCTCCATTGTCATGTCCAAATAAACCATTACTTACCCAATATGAATTGCTAATTGAGTTAAATTTGTAAAGAATGAATATATGGGCGATGTCTTGAGCACCTGACCCTACATTTAAATTGATATTACTCAAAATTCGTTGATTACCATTGAATTCGAAGTAAAATCGTTTAGCATTTTTATTAGTTGATAGTGTTGGTCTAGCGGAACTTGAATTTTGTGCAGCATTCAATTGGGACAATGATTTATCGAAAATTTCAGAAATATTTCTACTAGCATCAATTGTTACTTCAGTTGAAAGAGCTCGCTCACATGAATACATACATTCTGCGTGTTGATATATGTAACTATCGACATAGGTTGCGGTTGCTGTATTTAGGATTGACATAATACCAGAATTATCTACATATTGTTTACTAGCAACATCATTTGAATTTATAGGAGTGCTTACGTTAATTATTTTATTACTTCCCATATCGATTGCATTTGTCATAGTTCCGCCTGTTAGAGATAGTTTTTTTACTAATTCATCATCTACATACTTCTTATTGCTTGCATCATTTAAACTTGTAGGTGCATCTACATTTATGATTCGATTCATTTGCATGTTAATATTACCAGCCATATCATTTGTCCCATCTACAAGAAGTGTGTTATTTATATTTGGTTTGGCTGCTAATGCAGTATCGATATAGCTTCTATTAACAAGATCTGTTTGATTGGTACCTATACCATGGTTAGTTATAATAAATCCCCCCAATTGAAGATTTGATTGCATCCTAACTGAACCGTCTCTATTAATGAACTCGGCATGTATTTGGTCTACATACCCTTTGTTTGCTACATTTGTAGATGGAAAATCATAAACACAGTAATGTGAACAATTTAATCTTATATCTTTTGGAGTTTTATAAAATGATTGAGATAAATATATCACACTACAGTTTTTATGCCTACCTTGAATAAAATAATCAATCAATGGCTTTTGATTCTTGTCACATATAAAATCGTCAAAAATAACAATTTTCTGTGAATCCTTTTCCAGACTATTGACAGGTTTAATTTCATCATTATTGACATGTATAATATCATAACCAACTTGTCTGCTTATGTCATTCATGGTATCTATCATATGCCTGTATTTTTCTTGTTCCAAATTTTTACCATATAAATGAATCTGGTCGTAATAAACCAATGGTTTCATCAGCATATGATATAATAGGTTAGTTTTACCAGATCCACTGTTTCCACAAATAAGCATCCTGAAATTGGATTGTGGCATATAATCATAAATCCGTTTGAAATTTGTATTTTCATCTTCTTTGAAATCGTAGTTAGGTATTTCCATATATAATATTACATTAGATTAAAAAGATAAGTTAATATAAGTTTGGATAAGTTTATATAATGTAATATTATAATGGACATAGAGCGTTATAAGAAAATCGCTATTCCCAGAATCAAGTCTGGGGAAATAACAAAATCTATTCGCGATACCATCAAAGATAGTATACATTCTAAACAAAATGAGTATGAAGATGTATCAGAAAAGTTAAAACCTACAATTGATGTTCAGAAAGATATCCAAGAAACTATTGATAAAAAGCAGGATGAACTAATTGAACAGTTGAAAGATAATCAACAATCACTAAAATCTGGACTTAAAGATATACTTATGTTACAGTCTTCACCTGATACACAGATACAAGAAAAAACAGAACTACCAATTGACTATGAACCAATTATGATGGAACCCATAGAACCAACTACGGAGGGACCCCTACTTAAGTCTGATCTTGATGCTGGTTTCACTTCACGTGAAATAGAAAAATTGACTAATTTAGGGTTATATCCTCCAAGTGATGTGATGCAAGCTTCTATGGATGATGATTCTGAATTCGATTTGAATCTTTATAAGAAGTCAATAGGGGTACTTTCAATGAATTTTGGAAGAGAGAAGGGGCGTTTATCACGCACTAATAAGTTGAAAGAATTTAACAAAGACAAAATCAAAAAACTTGACAAAAATATTCAACTACTACGAAGATATAAAGATAGGATTGCAATTATTAGTGAAGGTAAAAAGACTATCAAAAAAGGGTATGGACTGTTGAAACAGAATACATATACTCAACCGAAAAGAAATGCATACAAAATAACACAAGGAGGTAAATATGGTAATTTAACTATTGATATCCCTGAACTATTTGGTCAGCTTAGATTAGTAGCCCGTAAAAATAAGAAAAAGGTATATGATAAACAAGTTGATTTTGACACACTGGATCTGCTTACGAAAAGGTTCAATAGTAAAAAAACATATAGTCCTTTATCACAAACAGTCTTCAATGACTTGAATCAACTTAGTGGGATACCAATACATAGAACTTCCAATAATTACAAAAAGATAGGTAATGGAGTCATTTATTATAATAATCCACAAGATTTGCTGAGTCGATTAGAGCTTCTTGGGGGGTCCATAATAGCTGGAAACGATGGTGTTAAAAATGAGTTTGTACAAATTGCACATACATTAAACAAACTTGGAATAATAAATACTCCGCAGATGAATGACCTCATAAAAGAATATATAATCTAATAATATATATATGACAGCGCATACTAGAGAAATATCTTATGTTCAAAATAGAGTCATTCATATTTCATCTGTCAATAGAATCAAAGTGGGAAAAAGTGAGTAGTTAGGAAAATACATTCTCTAGGGCACCTCCCAAAGTACTTTTTCCACATATTTTTATAATAATTCCCGATATCCATTTTTTTAAAAATTCCCAAAGTACATTTTTCTATCATTTTCTTGCGAATCCCTGTCATAGCTTTTTGATTTTAAAGGGAAATCAAGACCTAATAAATTACTGTAATTTTTTGTATTATTGGCATATTTCTTATGGAAAAAAAAGTTTTTTTAAAGGGAAATAATTAAAATTTATACGGTAACTCTTGTTTATATCGTTGTTTTTCTATTTATTTAAGAGAATCAAAAAAAAGTCTAATAAAAATATTCTTAAATAAACGGTTTTACTTAATACTTAAAATTTATTTCTGTATAAAATCTATTTAATATCCTTATTGTGTTTAGTCTATAAATCAAACGGGAATAAAGGTTTTTTAAATTGAAAAAATAAAAGTAAACGAAGAAATTGAAAAAAAATCAATAACTTAAAAAAAATTACAGAAAATATAATAAATTCTTGAATTGCTTTAAATTTCAAAAAGGTATGAGCTCGCTCGCCCTTCGGGCTCGCTCGCGGGATTCGCAAGAAAATGATAGAAAAATGTACTTTGGGAATTTTTAAAAAAATGGATATCGGGAATTATTATAAAAATATGTGGAAAAAGTACTTTGGGAGGTGCCCTAGAGAATGTATTTTCCTAACTACTAAATGGGGCTTTTATTAACCAATCAAAATTGACACATTTTCCGTACACAAATGTGTTACACAAATGTGTATGAAATACACACATGAAGCACACAAATGTGTATGAAAAATGTGTCAATTTTGATTGGTTAATAGTAATCACATGACTATAGACTGTATGGTTTCTTAATATTTAATTACCTGAATTTCAGTTGAATCTTCTTGTAAATACGAGAGAGATTTGTGTTCCTCACGGTTGAAAAAAAGCTACCTGAATAAAATTCAGGCTTGAACGGGATTCGAATCCATGACTTTGTGATACCTGTGTAATGCTTTATCCAGTGAACTATCAAGTTATATGGATAGATGAATAGATGGTTGATTCTTGTATTATGTCGCCGTGTAAATCCTTCAATAAGGTAAGGTTTCTTCATATTCCATTGCTTTTGAAATAGTATTCATCCTTTCAATGAGTTGGTCGAGTGAAGAAGACGTAAATGATTTGTAAAAAAAATTCTTTAGATCTTTGAATCTTTTCATTTTCGGAAGAGAATTATATTCTGTCTGACTTTGTAATTTATACGAAATGCGTGAGACTGTGACTTTGTGATTTGCATGATAAATAGAATTTATGCTTGGTTTAACACCTGCTTTGTTTTTGAAAGGATGTAATTAAAATAACAGCGTGATTTACAAACAAGCCTGGATTTATTTAATTTCTTACGTCTTAAACTTTTTAATGTATTTTTTTTCAATCTTCGATGAAGTAGGTGTTAATTCTATCATTTCTTGATCTAAAAGTTTCATATCAGATATAAATTTCTGATAATCGAATTCACCACCTCTCATTGCTGTTCGTAAATTAGTCAACACTTTTTCATAAGTTGTAAATCCAAATTTAACCATGTCTAATTTACCTTTGTAATTTTTCATTTCATGATATGTTTTTAATATTATTCCAGCTCCAGTTAAAACACTTAAAATAATAGGGTTTAAGGTTATTCCACCTGTGATTACACCAACTGAAGCTAGTAATACAGATGAAATATTCATAATATAATTTATTTTTTTATATTTACTTTGACTGTTTTTATATCATGTTTTTTTATGATAAAAAGAGTATAAATCTTTTATTTGTTGGATTTTCTTTGGATCTAAAGTTGAAGAAATATGATTAAATTCGAATATATCTTTTTGTTCTTTTTTATTTCTTAATGATTTTATTCTTGTGATTGACATTTTATTTATAATGTTTATAATAAACTTTTACTGAATACAAGAGTAAATGTAATATTGTTAACATTTACAATTTGATCAGTTCCCCTTTTATTAATCGCAATCCAAAAATGACTTGTACGAGTTAATGGAAAATTGATATCTCTAAAATATTGATAATCATTTCCATTAATTGAAGACAAACTTTTTGTATTTCTACTATCAGATACTTTCAATGTTATATAAAAATATCGACTTGAAACATGTAATTCAGTAAAGAAACAATCTATTGATTCCAATTTACAATTGAATGGTATATATAAAGAAGTTGATATTGAATTGAAAAATAGATGGTTATTTGATTTTGATTTATCAAAATAAGCAGTTATAAAAAAATGAGATCTTAATGATTTCAAAAAAGATAAACTAACAGGTTGATCATCTTTTGTTGGATTTTTAATACTAATATCATGATTATTCATATTAATATCTGTTTCCATCACCATTTTCTGATTTTCAAAAATAAAAGGAGAATCATAAACACTTGATTCAACATCATTAACATAATTTTTTACACCATAAATAATCAAATAAGCAGGTGCTTTTACTATTGGTGATGATTTTGATCCATCACATTTTAAATCAACCATTATATATTCAGGTGGGGAAATTTGCCATTTATGTATATGAATTATGGATCTGCTATACCCTTCTTTTTGAAAAAATTTTGTTGATTGTTGAGTAATATTCAAACTTGTCGAAACAACATTAACACTAACATTTTGCATTGTGACAGGAATAAATTCAATGCAAATTGTATATTCTCCTTCTGGTAATTTATACATATTAAAACCTAATCTGGAAATATATTTATATTCAAAATTAATGTCAAGAAGCATATCATAAACTTTTTTGTTAAAAATATGTGGACTTTTATCTAAATTAGTAAATCCAGTTACAGTAATATTACTTTCTGATGAACTTTCATTAACATCGGACATTAAATATCTGAATTCATCTTTTGGATGAGAGGATGCTGAGATATGAGATTCACTTACATATTTTTCTAAATATGAAACATTTACTGCAGAATTTTTTTCACTTGAAACTGGAGTTGCTAAATTAGTAATCTTTTTATCATTCATATTTAGATCAATATTTGTAGGATTACTTAATTTATGAAGATCTAATTGATGTATTTGATTATTTATTTTTACAGTTTCTTGATCTACATATTGTTTATTAGCTGCATGTTTATAATATGTAGGAATTGCTAAATTAGTAATCTTTTTATCATTCATATTTAGATCAATATTTGCAGGATTACTTAATTTAGTATCTACATATTGTTTATTTGCAACTTCATGATCAAATGTAGGTAATTTTGATAAATTAAATATTCGATGATTATTGATATTAATATCATTTTCCATTGGAGAGACTTCTTTACGTGATAAGAAAATATTCTTTACATCATTATAGGAAACTAAATTGTTATAATTTTGTGTTAAATAACTAAAATTTTGTTGTTTACTTTGAATGACATTATAAAGTTCTTTCAAATCAATATTTGCACTTATATTTTGTGTATGAGGAATACCACTAATTCTTCCATCAACATATTCTTTATTAGCTGCATCTTTATCACCTCTTGGAGTTGTTAAATTTATTATTCTTGTATTTTTATCATTCATATTTATTTTTGCATCATAATATCTATCTCCATTTAATGTTAAAAAAATACTTTTTCCATAAAACAAAGAAAAAGCATCATTATCACCTGCTGATTGAATATTTGTTATAGCATGAAAATCCATATTTAGATGATCTTCCATTGGATTTTCTTCTTTACGATTTAAGAAAATATTATTTGCATCACTATAAGAAATTAAATTATTTTGATTTGTTTGTAAATAATCATAACTTTGAGGTTTGCTTTTTAAAACGTTGAAACTATCTTTCATATCTATGTTTTTTATAACATCATGAGTATGACTTGGTACAGTAGGATGATAATTCTTTAAAGTCTCCATATTCACAGCTGATTTATCATCATTACGATCTGTTTCCAAATTCGTAATTATTTTCCTATTCATATCAATTTCACCAGGAAGAATTAATTTATTTCCTCTTAAATCAAGATCACCAGTCATATGAGTTGATCCATCTAAGTTTAAAAAGTGTGTTTTAGCAGTACCATAATTAATAGCATCCTTTAAATTTACTGGATTATCCACATTTACTAATTTTTTGTTTTGAATATCATAATCGCCTGAAGAAGTTAATTTAAAACCAACACCTTGTAATCCTGGTTTTCCTTGAGTTGTTTTATAATTACTAGATTCTGATAATAATCCATTTGAGTAACTCATTTTTTTTTATTTTATATTTATATAATATCATTAAAATTTTTAAATATTTCTTTCTTTGGTTTATCAATATATAAAAAAGAATAAGGATCTTTTGTAGCTAATCTATATTTCTTTTTATCAACATTATTTTCACGACATATCATAGAAATTTCATTATTACTTGGAAATTCATAAATACAAAAATGAGAACAATTTAGTCGTATATCTTTTGGTGTTTTGTAATAACTTTGTGAAAGATAAATAACACTACAATTTTTATGCCTTCCATTAATAAAATAATCAATCAGTGGTTTTTGATTCTTTTCACAAACAAAATCATCAAATATGACTATTTTTTGGTTATCATCTGTTAATTCAGAAACTGGTAAAATTTCATCATTACTAGGTTCTATAACTTCATAACCTGCTTCTTTATTAATTGATTTTTTAAATTTTTTTAATAAATACTTATATTTTGGTTGTTCTAAATTTTTAGCATATAAATATATCTTATCATAATATAATAACCTAAGAATCATATCTAGTAAAACATTTGTTTTTCCAGAACCTGAAGGACCACAAATAAGCATTCTAAAATTTTGATCTGGCATGAAATCATGTAATTGCTTAAAATTAGAAATTAAGTCATCATCTAGATCATAGTTTGGTATTTTCATTTTATTTTAAATATAGATAATTTTAAAAAATAATACAATCATAATAATAAAAATGAGTTTATTGAAATGGAAAGAACTTGCTAAACAAAAATCTGAGTTGGGAAATAAAATTAATTTTGTTCATGATAAAATAACAAAGAAAAAATTAGGTGAAGAAACAAGTCAATTAGGTTATGAAAAAATGTTCCAACCTATAACATCAAAATTAGATGAAGTAAATATTAGTAATTTGGTGCCAATACCAACAAGCAAAGTATCAAAAAAGAAAATGAAAGATAAAAAAGAGATTGATTATTATCCAGAAGTAGATGATGATCCAGATCGAGTTTTTGAAGAAATGGATTTAGAAGGTTTAATTGGTGATGAAGTTTCACCACAAGAAGAAAAACAAATACCAGAAGACTCTCCACCAGAATATACACCTGGTGATTATTTGGAAGAAACACAAAGAAAAGCTTTAAAAGAAAAAGAAATGTTTAAAAGACATGATTTACCTATTATTGAAGAAAATATTGACAAAATACCATATGAAGAATTAGTTAAAATTTGGGATGATAAAGTAAAAGAGTTAGGGAATGAGAAAAAAAAATTGACAAATTTAATAAAAAAAATGGAAAAAGATCCTCTGAAAGAATCTCATAGTTTAGAAATATATCAAAAAGTAAGAAATACACTAGAAAAAGATAGTAAAAAAATTAAGCTAAGAAGAGATAAATTAAAAAAAACTGGAGAAGGAGTTAAAATAAAAAAAGGTGGAAATGTAACATTTTATAATGATCCTAAAGAACTTCTTAAAAAACTTGAATTAATTGTAGGTTCTATTATAGCTGGTAATACAAATATTGAAATGTATAATATTGGAATTGCAATTTTAGACATCCTTTTGAAAACAAAAGTAATAAATAAATCTCAACATGAAAAGATTTATAAAAATTATTTTAAATAATAATATATTATTATTATAAAATGGATAGAGAAATAGTATTATCATCATATTCTGTTAAAACAGAAAATGGTAACAAACCTGAAAATTTCACAACAAAATTTAGTAAACCAATTGTTTTAGACAACAACTCACAATATGTTATTGGTCTTAATCGAGTTATTAATATGAGTTTTACTTGGTTTAATATAAATGCTGATTATAAAAATCAATTAATTAGATACAGTTCTGATAATGGTAGAACATTTCATGATATCAGTTTTCCAGGTGGGGTTTGGAATTATGTTTATATCAATGCATTTATTAAACATGTAACTGCAATAAAACAATCTGGAAAAGAAGATGAATATCCAATTAGTCTTATTTTTGATGAAACAACTTTTAGAGTAACAATAAGATTGAAAGAAAATTATCAACTGGATTTTACACAAAGTAATTTTTATGAATTACTAGGATTTGATAAGAAAATTATAAAAGATAAAATAAATGTGGGTCCTAGAGTTCCAAATTTAAGTCAAGATACAGATATTTTAAATATACATTGTGATTTAATTAATGATTCACTTGTAGATGGTCAAGATAGTGATATTATTTATAGTTTTTCCACTTCTGTTTTAAGACCATCATTTAGTTTTACTCTTGAACCAAAAAGAATTACTTATAATCCAGTAAATAAAAATACTATTAATAGTATAAGAATTTACATTACTGATGGAAAAAGAAGATTAATTGACCTCAATGGAGCGGATACATCTTTTTCATTATTGTTGAAAAAAATAATATAAATCTAATAATAAAAAAATGAAATCTTACGAATTTTCTCGTTTTTATAATCCAAAATTGGGTAAATTTATGTATAAACATAAAGGTAATGGTATGGTTGTTGATAATATTTTAAAACCAATGAGAAGTGTTATGTCAACTGTTTTCAAAAAATTTGTTAAACCTGTAGCTAAAAAAGCATTAGAAGCAGGGATTTCTCATACTGGAGAAAGAATAGGTAAAAAGATTTCTGAAAAATCTGGTGATTTAATAATGAAAAAATTAGGAAACATGAGAATAAACACTCCTAAAAAAACAAAACAAATAAGACAATTAACACCAAAAACACCCCTCAAACAAGAAGATACTGACATGATATTAAATAGATTAATATCTGGTAATGGAATAAAAATAAAAAAATAAAAAATTATATAATCTTATAAAATAAAATATGGCTTTCAGATCAAGTGAATATTTACAAAGAAATGAAATGATAAGATTTCAATTGGATGATGTGATTAGAATTCCAGCTAATGGTCAACATCAAGTTAAAACTGGTTATAAATTCACAATTAATGATAGATCAGCATTTTACGATTGGTATAACGCATATTTTGAAGTACAATTTCAGTTACAAAAAATAGCAGATGGTGCTGGTTATGCTGCAGCTGATAGAATTACAGTTTTAAATGGTTCACATAGTTTAATTAATCATATCATGCTTAAATCTGCAGGTAAAATAATTTATGATACTAATAATTTACATAAAGTTACTTTTGTTAAAAATTTGTTAGAATATTCTGATGATTATAGCAGATCCGTAGCTAAAAACAGTTTCTGGTATTTGGATAGTGATAATACAACAGCTAATACTAATTCAGGGTTTGAAGCGAGACGAATACAGTCTCAAGCAGTTCAAAACAATGGTGGTGGAGGCTCTAAAAATATTAATACTATTATACCATTAAATAGATACTCTTTCTTTGAAGAACTTGAAGATAAGATGCTTGTACCTATGCAATTACAATTCAACATTGAGCTTCAAAATGACAGTGAATTAATTCATATGGATAATGGTGTTGCTGCTGGAAGAGTTGTTGTTAAAAAATTTTTACTTTGGGTACCAAAATTAACACCAAAAGACTCTTTAGCATCTAAATTTGTTACTTCATTCATGAAAGAAACAAAATGGAAATATTTAAGGGAAATGTATGAATCATCAGCTCCTACACGATCATCAGGATTTTTTCAAATATCAAGCAGTATTGATAATATTAAACATATTTTTATTTACTTGAAAAATACAAATCCACCTAATAAGGATCAAGCTGAAGATAATCCTTATCTTATGAATACTTATGATTTGGATGCTAATTCTCACTTACAAAACTGTAGATTGGAATATGGAAATGGAGTATTTTATCCAGAAATAGAATATGATAGTGAAAGTAAAGTAAGAATATTCAATGATGTCATGTCATACGCAATGAGGAAAAATGATTATAATACAGGAACACAACTTAATTTAGCTAATTATAATTCTCTATATGGTTTGATATATTTTAATCTTACATATCAAGCAGAAAAAATCACTAGAGATCCTAAACAATTAATATTCAGATATACATTAAGCAGAAATGCAACTGCTGACTTTAATGTTCATGCTATTGTTTTATATGAAGAAATGGTGAAAATTGATAAAATTGGAAATGAATTAGTAATTGTATAAAAATTATAAAAAATTATATATTCTAATAATAAAATTAAAATGACAACTTATCATCCATACAAAATAAATTTATCTGATAATCAAAAAAAGAAACTTGCAAAAGCATATAAAACAAACACTCCTTTAACAATCAGATTGAAAAATAATCAAACAAGTGGTAATGATGAATTACTATTAACAACTAATCAAATTAACAAAATTAAAAAAGCTAAATCATTAGGAAAAGGAACAGACATCAAGATATCAAAAACACAAATTAGAAAAGTAATGAGGCAGGGAGGAAGTTTATTTAGTAGTATTATTCCATTAGCTCGTACTTTTGCACCAACTTTAGCTAAAACACTTGGATTATCAGCTCTTGCTGGTTTAGCAAGTGAAGGAGCAAGTCAAATTGTTAAAAAGATAAGTGGTAATGGTCAAATAGGTGGGTTTTTAATACCACAAGATAAAATTCAAAAACTCATTGATAATAAAAATCTACTTACAAATAAACAAAAACAAGACATATTAAACGCTCTTCAATCTGGAGGTAAATTAGTGATAAAACCAACTAAAAAACAATCTGGTGGATTATTAGGTACATTACTAGCTAGTATTGGTATACCTCTTGCTATTGAGGCTTTTAAAAAAATTACTGGAAAAGGAGCACCAAGAGTAGGTAGACCAAAAGGAAAAGGAGCACCAAGAATAGGAATGTATGAGCCTCCTCCACCTTTTATAGGTCAATGGGGAAAAAATACTATTGGTATGGGAAAAAAAAAGTCAAAAAAAACTACGAAAAAAGGAAAAGGTCTTTTATTAGGGAAGGACAGTCCATTCAACAGCATTCCAATTCTCGGAACAATATTATAAAACCAAAATTCATAAACAAACCATTAAGTAATATTGATTTAATGAAATGGATAAAATACTTTAAAATTCCAAATTTCAAAGGTATATTTTCAAGAGATGAAAAAATGTCTATTAATCATAGTCCATGTATAATAAATCTTGATTCATATGAAAACGTTGGAACTCATTGGGTTTGTTGTGTGAAAAGTCATGATAATAAATTTATATGGTATTTTGATAGTTTTGGAATGGGTTATCCTGAAGAATTTAAAAAAAGTAATGATAAACCAATAATTTACAACTCAAGTCAATATCAAAATATTAAAAGTGTTCTTTGTGGTTATTATTGTCTTTATTTTCTTCATCAATGGTCAATGAAAAAAGATTTTTATGATATATTAAAACCATTCAGTTTAAGTGATACTATGTTTAATGAAAGATTTATTAAAAAATACTTTGAATAATCTTTTTTATAACAATGATTGTTATAAAAAAATCAAATATATATATTTCCCTTTATCAATCCTTTTAATATTCCAAGTTTTCTCTTTATTTTCAAAACTAAAGTAATTATCTTTAATAATCTTTTATCTTCATTAAAATTAGTATAAACAATATTATCAAATATGCATTCTATCATTTCATTCAAGTTTTTTATTTCATTCTCTATAAATACAGATCTACTTTCTTCCATTTTTTTATTTTATTTTATATTTATATAATCTTAATATAAAATGAAATCTTATTGTGTGAAAGAAAAAAAACAAACTGATTGTGTAGAACCTAGTGGATATAAAACAACAAAAAATGGAAGATTAATGTTTTTCTGTAAATGTGCTTCTTGTGGAATAAAAAAAACACGTTTTGTTAAGAAACAGGGAAACTAATAAAGCCTTCTTCTTCACAAACATCTCCTCTCAAAACATCAGAAGGAGAAGGCTTTGGTGAATTAGCATTAACAGGTTTAACTCATGCTTTACCTTGGTTAGGTAAAAAAACAGTTGAAATGGGACGATATGGAGCAAGTGAATTAATGAGAAATAAAAACATGCAAAAAAAAGCATTAGATTATGCTTTAGACCACGCAAAACCATTTTTACAAAAAACAACTTCAGATATGATGGATCAACTAAGTACTAAAATAAGACCAAAATTAAAATATAAAACAAATAGAAAAGATTTAGACTTTCAAGGAGGTAGTGTAGATATTCATAGCCTCATTGGAAAATTGCCAAAACCAAAAGGTGGTTGCACTCCTGGAGAATATAAGTACATGGGTCCGTATAACCCTTTGAATGAACAATTAAGATATGATCCTGAAACAGGTGAAGTATTAGAATGGATGGTTAAACCATATAATAAAGTAGATGAAATTGCTGCTTATCATGATATATGTTATGATATGGGAAAAAATAAGAATGAATGTGATAGGCAAATGGTTAAATCTTTAGATCAGATTCCATACGGTGAAATACCAAAGTGGGGTCAAACAGCGAGATTTATTATAAATACTAAACAGAAACTTGGTTTGGGTTTACCAAAGAAGACAAAAAACGTAAAGCGGCGTTGAGTAATAATAGTGATTGGACTCAACAATTAGCCGATGAATTACATAAACCAATCACTAGAAATTTTTCAAAGAGAACTGTAATATCAAATGGGATTGATGAAATCTGGGCTGCAGATTTGGTTGAAATGCAAAAGTTTAGTAAATGGAATAAAGGAATAAATTATTTACTGATGGTAATAGATATTTTTAGTAAATATGGATGGATTGAACCATTGAAAAACAAAAAGACTGAAAGTGTTAGTAAAGCATTTGATGATATATTTAAAAAAAGTAAACGTAAACCAAAAATGCTTTGGACAGATAAAGGTTCTGAATTTATCAGTAAACATTTTAAGAAGGTCCTTGAAAAGAATAAAATCAAATTATATCATACAGAGAATGAAGAGAAATCAAGCATTGTTGAGAGATGGAATAAAACAATGAAAACCAGAATGTTTAAGATGTTTAGTGTAAATAACAATACTGTTTATTGGAACATCCTTGATAAATTAGTTAATGATTATAATAAAACAAGACATTCTAGTATTAAAATGACTCCAATTCAAGCTAGTAAAAAAGAAAACGAAGAAAAAGTTTATGCTAATTTATATTCAGATTTAATTTATTTGAAACCTGGAAAAATAAAATTTAAGGTTGGAGATTTCGTTCGTATATCAAAATATAAGAGACCTGTATTTGATAAAGGATATACTCCAAACTGGACAGAGGAAATATTTGTGGTTAATGAAATATTAAATACAAAACCTATTACCTATAAAATTGTTGATTTAATGGGTGAAGAAGTAAAAGGATCTTTTTATGAAAAAGAGTTACAAAAAACAAAACAAGAAATATATAGAATTGAGAAAGTATTGAAACGAAACACCAAGAAAAAGTTAGCTTTAGTTAAATGGAGTGGATATCCTGACAAGTTTAATTCGTGGATTCCTTTGAGTGATTTAAAAGATTTTTAATACTATTGTAGTATTAAAAATTGTTTCAAGCGACATAAAAAAAAAAAAGCCCATTAAGGGCTAATACTTTTTTTTATTTTAAAACAAATCCTGTGAATCACCTTCTTCATTTTCTTCATCGACTTCGTCATCACTTTCTTCTTTAATCATTAATAATGATTCTCTTGGTTTTAATGGTCTAACATAAACTTCATGAACTTTAACTTGAATAGATTTTACTAATTTGGAAATATAAATACTCTCAATTATCAAAGCTAATTTCACTTTACAATATTGATTAAGATATTCAAATGGATCAACATTTTTATTTCCTTTTGTTTTAAACAAAGATAGAATTTTATTAGATTTTTCTGAATATATAAGTTTTGCATATAAAACTGGTGAAACACCGTCAACAATTACTGTTTTTGGTCTTCCTTTTTTATCAGTAATTTCTTTCTTTTTATAATATAAAATATGAGATAAATTTTGAGAATCTTCAACACCAAATGTATCTTCAAGATGGTCATAACAAAGTTGTTGAATATTTTTTATTGCATTAAAAAAGTTTTTTTCTTCTTTTGTTGGATCTTTTTCTTTTTCCCATAAACAAACAGGAATTGTATATCCAACTAATTCTTGTGATTCTTGATTCTTTCTTTCAGATACACCAAAACTAAAAAGTAAAGGTGTTTCAATTATAAGAGGACCTTGTTTACCATTAGGATAAGTTGTTTCGATTTTAATACGATTATATTTCATTTTGGAATTCTTGACTTTATATTGTTTGGCTTCGTTAAAAATTAGATTTTCTTTAGAAATGTTTTCGAAACTTGTTAGTTGCATTTTATTATATATAAATATTTTTTTTTTTTAAATTATAAATTTCTTTTTCAACTAATTCCCACCATTCTTCATAAAAAGCTTTTGTTTTTTCTGAAAGTTTGAGTGGTAATAAATCATCAATATTTCTATAACCTATAATAATTAAAATCTTTTTTATAATAAAAATTAAATTAATGATTCTCTTTCTTTCAAACTGTGTATTTACTTTCTTAATGAAATTTACATTATCAATTTTATAAAGTATTTCATTAATCTTAGAAATATCATCATTTTTTATATCAAAAGTTTTTTGTATTTCATTGATCTTTTTCTTAAAATAATACTTTCTTTGGTATACTGATTTTTTTCTATAACAACATCTTTCCCAATCAGATATATTAACATCATAATTTAATATTCTTTGAATTTGAAGACCACTATCACAACAAACTTCAGCATAATCAATAATTTCTTTATTCTCATGTTTGCATTTTTGATATATTGGTTTATTTCTTTTTTTCTCTTTCTTGATTTGACTTTTTTCAAAAGATTTTAATAAAGAAGAATATAATTTAATCTCTTCTTCTGTATACATTTTTAATCTTTTTTTTTTTAAATTTTTATAAAATCTTTCTCTCTTATACCTTTTATATCTAATTTCTTCATCAAAATCTTCTATTAAAAAAAGTCTTCTTAAATATATTAATAAAATATCTTTTTTTGTGAAATTAATCATTTTATTTTATATTATTTTATTTTCTCAAAGCTAAAGTATTAATTTTATTTTTACAAATCAGTCTTTTATCATCATTTGCAGATAATGCTACTTTATTTATTTTCATCGAGTAAATTTTATGTTCTTTACTTCTAATTATATTCATTGTTCTCATTTCTTCTTTTTCTGAGAATAAACATTTCTTGAAATCTTCAAATGTTATTTCCCTTTTAATAACATTCTTCTTAATTCCTTTACATTTCTTTACTTCAATGTCTTCAACTTTAAAAGAATAAAGCTTAGGTCTTAGACCAACAAAATGTGTAATTTGTTTCCCACAAGCTTCATCTTTAAACATACCTATTACTTTCTTATTAATTCCAGTTTTAATTCCAGATTCATGATTTTCTGGATAATCACTTGTATCAAACTTTTTTTTGATGTCTTTTCTTATATCATAATAAAAATCATCTGTATGAATTTCATACATTAATGAATCTGTATCTGTGAATAATAATTCAGCTTTATTGGAATACTTCTCTCTAATATAATTATAATGAAAATCATACATATGAAATTTTGACAAATCAAGAACAGCTTGTCCCACATAAATAGGTTTATTAAAATATATTTCTGTCTTTTTCAAATGAACTGCAATTAATTTTTGATCAAATATTGTTAATCGATCAAAATTAGGTTTTGATGACAAATTAATAGCCTTTTTCTTATTATTTACTAATTGTATATTTTGTCTTTTTCTTATATTTTCAATTGTTTTACCAAATACAGAATTATTCATTAATTTAAAAAAATCTTTTTCAAAAGAGTTTTTAGATTGTTTTCTTAATTCTGTATTTTTTTCAATATAAGGTTTCATCCATTCAGATTGATAAAATGATATTCCTCTGTGTACTTTTTCAAGTTCAAGTCCTAATTCTAAACATTGTCTAAGATTTCTATAATGTATTATATAATTCTTTTTACGGTAAAAAGATCCAACAAGTTTCTCTACTGTTCCAAACTTTAATCTTTCTGTAGCAAGTGGATAATCATTATGTTCTTTCCATAATTTTTTTGGATATTTAAGATCTACTTCAAATATATAACCATTACTTGTAATTTTCTTTTCTAATATTTTTATTACATTTTCTACTGTAAGATCTTTCATCCATTTAAAACCATGAGTTGGAAGTCTTTGTATCATAGACCAACCATAAAGATTATTTGCATCAAGATATGTAATAAACTTTGATTCTTTATCAGGATTATAATTTTTCATATATTTATTGTTTGCTTCTGAATATCTTTTTGATATATGAGTTATACCACCTCTAATTCCTTGATCAAACATCATTAACATATCATAATCATGTAATAATTCAAGTCTTTGTTCTGTTTCTTTAAGACATGCATCCCAAGCTAATCCAGGTGATGTATAATAATGAGCTGGATCTAAATTATAATACTTCAAACAAGTTTTACGAAAGTTTTCAAACACATCAGCTAAAAGTAATACATCTGTTTTAAGATATAAATCATGGTAATCTTTAATAGTTTTACAATTAAATTGTGACCAAATCTTTTGTGCATAGGTGTAATCTTCATCAGTTATGTCTTCATCATTTAATTTTGAATAAAATTCTTCTTTTGGTGGTAATTGTGTTTCTTTGAATTTTTCTAAAGAATTTACATAATCATAAGGATATACTCCTTTTCTTGTTAATAATTCTATATTTTTATCATAATAACTTTTTATAGAATAAAAATCATCAGGTTGCAAATTATTTACAAGATTTGATAAAGAAGTTAATAAAAATTTAAATGAATCAATAAAACGTAATTCAAAATTAATTGTAATTTTTTCATCTTCTCTCATAAATTCAGCTACTTTAATTTTCTTAGAAAATGATATATATTTCTCTTCTGTTTTAGGAATAAAAGTTAAATCTCCTTTCATTTTTGCTAATTCTTTAATAAAAAGATGTGAATCATAACCTTGAAGATTATGAAATATTACAGGAAGTACTCTAGGTTTTTTACAATAAATATTACAATTATTATGAGCAGCTCCTCTAAACTTACCAGTAAAATGACAATGATCTCTAACTTTTTTATTCTTAAAGTCTCCTTCAATAAAAGGTTTTTCACAAATATGACAATTTGTTGATTTATTAAACTCTATTTATCAGAGTCTGTAAATATCATCGTTTTTGGGAAATTATAAAAACTAAAATTAATTTGTTTTGCAATTTTTTTTAATTCTTTTACAAAAACTAATGAAATATTTTCATCTTCTTTTTTCTTAGTATAAATAATT
Source organism: Cladopsammia gracilis (assembly GCA_022457155.1). Lineage (NCBI taxonomy): Eukaryota > Metazoa > Cnidaria > Anthozoa > Scleractinia > Dendrophylliidae > Cladopsammia > Cladopsammia gracilis. The sequence continues at coordinate 94,345 of JAJGOT010000856.1, forward strand.
GGATTAGTTTCAAATATTCTATCAACTCTATCATTAAAATCAAAAGATTTAATATAAATACAAAATCCACAAGGTTCATGTTTTTGATATTCCATTGAATAAGAATAATTTGGATCCGGTTCACAATTATTCATTGGTTTTGTAAAACATTCAAAATCAGCATAAATAACAAATGGTAAAGGTAATTTTTTATTAAAATTTTTAAAAGATAAAAATGAGTTTTTAGGAGGCATTTTTACTGCAGCTGTTGCATTATTAGTACAAAATATAATGTGTTTCTTTAGGAGATCCTCTTTTGTAAAATGAGTTAAACATTTTTTACAAAAATATTTTTTTCTTGTATCTTTACTTATTTGTGTATTGATTAATCTTGAAAAATTTTTAATAAGTGTATAATGTGTTTTTCCGGTGTCTTCATAAAGAAATAAATCTATTGTATTATTACAATCTTTGTCATTAATTCTTAAAGGATAAAATTTATTATCTTCATTAATTGAAAAAACATTAATTCCTGGAATATTATTTTGATTTTCAAACTTTTTTATATCTGTTAATTTTACTGGAAAATTAATACCTTTAAAATTAAGATCATTTTCATATTGTTTTAAATTTGAAATTCTTTGAGGATCTTTTTCATGTGGATGTAAATATCTTAAAATACACCACATGAAACATTTATTATCTTTTTTATTTTCTAAATTTATTATAGCTTTTTTACTTGAAATAAAACCAGGAAGTTTAATATATGAAGACCCTTTCAAAGGTTTATATTTTATAGTATGAATTTCTAATGATAAAATCTCTTTAAAATACCAACCTGAACCATTTCTTTGATAAATTAAAATTTTACTAAGAATTTCTAGAATTATTTTAGTTAAAATCTCTTTAGCATCTATACCTTCAAGATTAATATGTGTTTCAGAATGAAAATAAGCTTTATCTTTAATTTTATCTTCATACTCCATTCTTTCCATTAAACAAACTAATATAAATCTAACTTTAATATTTCTATGATTTTTAAGAAATTCTTTTAATTGTGAAGCTTTTTCTTTAAAATAATCTTTAGGAAAGATTTTTGGTTTTCCTTCAATTACATATTTTTCAGCAAAATTATCAAGAGCAGATTTTTCAAATTTAATTCCAACGTGGTATTCTTTCATTGCTCTTTTAAGTGCTTTCTTTAAATATTTTGGAGTATCTTTTGGAATCTTTTTATTTTTTATACATTCAAGAAAATAATCATCAAATGTTTTAATTTTCTTTGGTTTAGGTTTAGATTTAGGTTTAAGTTTTATTAATTTCTTTTTTAATTTAACATTTTCTTTCTTTTTATTTTTAATATATTCAATCAATTTTTGTTTCTTTCGTTCTTCTTTAATTTTTCTATTTTCTTTAGTTTCCTTTTTTGCTATTTTCATAAGTTCATCATATGATAAGTTATTTAAATCAGATGAAGACATCCTTTTTATTATATATAAATATTTTTTTAACTTTATTTTATTTTTTTTTTCCGCTTCAACTAAAAAATAGTTATAAATTTCAACATAAAAAAAAGCCCCATTTTGGGGCTAAAATTTATCCATAAATATAATCAAATACTTCTTCTGTATCAAGATAATAATTTCCATAATCTTCATCGTGGTCTCTATTTTCATCTTGATCTTCACTTTTTATCACAATCTTTTTATGAAATTTATTTAATAATTTCTTAACAATTTTTTTCTCATTACAAGTTGGATATCCATTTGAATTTTCAAAAAGTATCATAGTTCCTTCTCCATTATTTATAAAATATTTGAATAATTCACCTGAATGATGAAATAATACAAAAGTTACATAATCTTCCATATTTTCAGGCATATTATAAAATAAATTCAAAACTGGAATATGATCCAATTTATAATTTATATTTATAATAATTTCTTTCAATTCTTTTTTTGCTGTTTTCCTTTCTTTTTTATTTTCTAAATTTAGAGATTTTTTTAATTTGTCCAAAACTTCTACAAACAAGAAGTCAATAGCATGAAATCTTTCTTGTAGAATATCTCTTGAATCCATTTTTTTAGGATTCTGGTTTTTCTTTATGATTTGGTTTGTGTTTGGCTTTGCGTTCATAATCTTATACATATTAATATTTCATTTCTTTAAACCTTTATTATTTTAAAAATTGTTTTTTTTATTTTCTACCTTCAACTTAAATCACCTAAAAACCTAATATCCAAAAGCCCCATTTAGTAGTTAGGAAAATACATTCTCTAGGGCACCTCCCAAAGTACTTTTTCCACATATTTTTATAATAATTCCCGATATCCATTTTTTTAAAAATTCCCAAAGTACATTTTTCTATCATTTTCTTGCGAATCCCGCGAGCGAGCCCGAAGGGCGAGCGAGCTCATACCTTTTTGAAATTTAAAGCAATTCAAGAATTTATTATATTTTCTGTAATTTTTTTTAAGTTATTGATTTTTTTTCAATTTCTTCGTTTACTTTTATTTTTTCAATTTAAAAAACCTTTATTCCCGTTTGATTTATAGACTAAACACAATAAGGATATTAAATAGATTTTATACAGAAATAAATTTTAAGTATTAAGTAAAACCGTTTATTTAAGAATATTTTTATTAGACTTTTTTTTGATTCTCTTAAATAAATAGAAAAACAACGATATAAACAAGAGTTACCGTATAAATTTTAATTATTTCCCTTTAAAAAAACTTTTTTTTCCATAAGAAATATGCCAATAATACAAAAAATTACAGTAATTTATTAGGTCTTGATTTCCCTTTAAAATCAAAAAGCTATGACAGGGATTCGCAAGAAAATGATAGAAAAATGTACTTTGGGAATTTTTAAAAAAATGGATATCGGGAATTATTATAAAAATATGTGGAAAAAGTACTTTGGGAGGTGCCCTAGAGAATGTATTTTCCTAACTACTAAAGTGAAGCTGAAGACTTTATTATTAAATTCAACCCCATATTGAAATTGCCTAATGAGATGATAAATGAAATGGGTGTAGATCGTTTAACAATGACATATTCTTGGCATAATATCAAACCAGAATACAACAATACAGAAATAAAATATAGCCCTGATAATGGTACTTCTTGGGAAACAGTAACTTTCGCCGATGGTATGTATTCTTATACAGATATAAATGATCTTTTACATGCACATATGGATGAAAAAAATCATAAAACCGATGATGAATACAATATCAATATATTATTCGTACTTTCATCATATAAAGTGGTAATTGAAATAGACAACAATTATCAATTGGATCTTAGAGGCACCAATTTTGGTGAATTAATTGGATTCGACGAAAAACTTGTTACGCAGACCGAATATGGCACAAAATTACCTAATATAACGAATAGTATCGATGTTCTTCATATAAATACAGACAGTATAACAGATTCTATTGTTGATGGTATATCTACAAATACTATAACGGTAATCCCTACAGATAATTTAACCCGTTCTTATCCGTTTTCATATGAGCCAAGAAGACTGTTATTTTGTCCGATAGCCTCTAATCACATCAGTCAAATGCGTTTTTATGTTACTGATGCTCTAGGACGACCAGTAAATTTGAATGGAATTGATTGGTTTGTTACATTGATAATCAGATCAAGACCTCTTTGAATCGTTTATGAACAATATTTAATCTAATATAATAATATATGAAACAGAGTGAATACAAGAGACGGTATGATCCTGAATTGGATCGCTATGTAAGAAAACACATTTATGGCGAGGGTATATTAGATGTTTTTAAAATAATTGGTAGCAAATTATTTAGTGACACAGTCAAACAAACCGTGAAAACTGGACTGCGAAAAGGTGCTGAAAAAACTATTGAGAATGCTGCTACTAAAACGCGCGATTTTGCTGCAAAAAAGGCAGGAGACAAAATATTGCAATTGTTAAGCAAAAAAGGTAATAATAAAGATAACAATACCCAATCACCAACACAAAAAACTAAAAACAAAAACAATTAACAGATTATGAGATAAATGAACGTGTTAATCAGTTATTAGCAGGCGGTAAACTTCGTAGTCGTAATTTTTATCTAAACTAATAATATAATGAGTTTTAGAAACCCAAAATATGTTGAAAGATACGAAGATGTGGTATTTGACTTAGAAACAGCTTTGAATACTGTGGTAGGTAATAATGCCAGACAGAAAAAAGACGGATATCGTTATGTAGCTGATAACACAGGTGAAGTTACACCATTTGATTGGTACAATTCTAGACTTTCTGTAGACTTCAAAGTTAATAAGACTGCTGATGGCGCTAATCTTGGAGCTGCGGATCAGAATGGTATTGTAAACGGTTCATATTCATTTATAAAAAATTTGGATATTAAATTGAATGGTAGAAAGGTATATGATTGTAACGATGCTAACCATTGTGTCAATATAAAAAATCTATTAGAGTATTCCCATGCATATGCTAATTCCACAGCAACAAATGAATTTTTTTATCTTGATACTAACAGGAATGCAGAGGAAAGAGTAGCACAGGCTGCATATAACGAGGGTTTTGCAGCTAGAAAAGCCCTTTTAGGTATCTCAGCTACAGTAAATACTGAAATTCCTTTGAATAGGTATTCATTTTTTGAGTCCCTTGAGGATGAGCTATTACCAAATACACGTGTTGAATTGAATTTGGAGATTGAAAGCGATAACAATCTAATTTGGCAGGCCGCAGATAATTGCAGAGTCATTATTACAAGAATGCAATTATTTGTACCAAGAATCACTTTTAATTCAGAAGGTCAATCATTGTATATGAGTCAATATTTGAAAGCACATAAATGGACGTATCTTAGAGAGAACATTGAAAGATGTAATTCTTCACAAATCCAGACTGGTAATTTCAAAATAACATCTGGAATATCAAGACCTCGTCATGTATTTGTATTTATAATTGAAGATCGGAACATAGATAATCAAATATACAATCCATTTTTGTATAATACATTTAATGTACCCACTAATAAATTTCTTACGGATTGTTATCTAGAAGTTGGTAATGGTAATGAATATCCCGACAATCATTATACTCCCTCAACAGATATATCAAGAGTGTACAGAGATGTTTTGAAATATGTTCATGCCAATAATGATTTTCAAGGTGGAACATTGCTTAATAGAACTAACTTTGGCACTATATTTCCATTCGTTTATTTTGACTTGACTAAACAGAAAACAGATATTAAAGATGGTACTACAAAGTTAACTTTCCATTATAAATTGTCTGGGGCAGCCGATCGGGCCTATAGTGTATATGCATTAACACTTTATGAACAAGAAATAGAATTGCAACAGAAAGATGGGAAATTATTACTGCGAGCTTAAATACAAAATGTGGATATTAATCTATAAATTGAGAATGTCAAATATCAATTGTGGATATTAATCCCTTAATTTCATACGTTTTATAAACAGAAATTTATATAACGTATATTATATACAAGAATGACAACATATTATTCTCATGGTGTTAGTCTGTCGGACGGACAAAGACAAAAATTGGCAAGAGCTTATAAAAATAATTCCGCAATAACAATACGATTAGCTAAGAATGAGCTAAGTGGTTCAGATGAGCTTATGCTAACTAAAACTCAGTTAAAAAAAATCCAGAGGGCGATGAAGAAGGGCGTTGGTGTTGATATTAAAATCAGCAAGACGCAAATTAGAAAAGCTGTTAAATACGGAGGTAGTTTATGGTCATCTTTAATTTCATTGGGACCCAAACTTCTACCTTTTGCAACAAAAGCAGCCACAAAAGCATTTCCAGCTTTAGCAACAGGTGCACTATCTGGCTTAGCTAGTCTTGGAGTTGATAAAATTTTCGGTAAAGGACAAACTGGAGGTTTTCTTATTCCTCAGAACAAAGTTAATCAACTTATACAATACAAGGATTTGCTTACTGCCGCACAGAAAAAGCAAATATTAGAAGCTCTTCAAACAGGAGGACAGGTTGTTATCAAACCAACAAAAACACAGCAAGGTGGATTTTTAGGTACTCTTCTAGCTTCCATAGGAGTACCCTTGTTATTGAATGCTTTAACTGGTAAAGGATTGCAAGTAGATAAACATCCTAAAAAAGGTCCGCCTATTCATGTACCACGACCACCAAAAGGTCCATCTGTTCAAATACCACCACCATCAAAAGGTGGCTTAATAAACCCATATTCACGACCGCCACCTTTTTTTGGAACATGGGATCAAATTGGTAATCCAATTGGTGCTGGAGCCAAAAAAAAAGCCAAACGAAAAAACAAAAATGGCAAGGGAATACTATTAGGCAAAAACAGTCCATTCAATTCAATCCCACTAATAGGAGCAATTCTCTAAGTTTCATTAATAAACCACTATCAAACATAGATTTAATGAATTGGATTGATAAACTGAAAATAAAATATTTCAGAGGTATATTCAGTCGAGATCATTTACCAGATGATATATTAAAAAAGGAATGTGGAATAATAAATCTTGATAGCAAACTAGGTCCCGGAACTCATTGGATATGTTATAGGAATATCGATAAATATACAGAATATTTTGACTCTTTTGGTTTGATTATGCCAAGTGAGATTCAAAAGTACCTAACAACTAGTGGTAAACAAATAATATATTCTGGTGATGAGATACAAGAAAGAGATTCAGTATTATGTGGTTATTGGTGTCTGTACTATCTACATGAAAGGCAAAAGGGACGAACTATTTTAAATACAATTCACAATACTAAATTCGATTTTACAGATCAAAGTACAAACCATAGATTCATAATCAATTATTTCAAAAATATCTAATTTATATATATAAATGGTTAAATCATATTGTGTTAAACAAAAAAAACAAACAGAATGTGTACCTGGTAGTGAACTATATGTAAAAACCAAAAACGGTCGATTTATATTGCGATGTAAATGCGCAGAATGTGGTATCACAAAGACCAAATTTGTAAAGAATCAGGGAAACTAATAATGCCCTCACAAGATGGGGGCCTTTTTGATATAGCAGATAGTCATAGTTTAGGAGAAATAGCTTTAAAGGGTGCTGTAAAAGGTTTATTTAATCTAGGTCGTATGGGTGCTTCTAAAGTTATTAAATCAGGTTTTGCTAAACAAAAAATAAAAGGTATGGCTGACAAATATATTGATCAAGCATTAGACAGTATTACCTACGATATAAGCAGAAAACTCGATCCCTTACATGGCGGTTCTCTAGATATTCATAAGGCAATTTTAAAAATTACACCAAAGAAAGGATTTGTATTACCCGGTCATAATTATACAGGACCTGGGAATCCCCTTAATAAACAATTATCATATGACCCAAATACGGGTAAAATACTAGAGATCTACCAGCAACCAACTGGTAAAACAGATGCAGTTGCTATGCAACATGATGTTGATTATAGTATTTGTGGGAATAAACCAAAAAATGATCAATTAAAATGTAAAAATAATGCGGATAGGAAAATGGTCAAAGCTTTAGATGCTATTCCATATGATGATCGGCAGTGGGGTCATTGGTTAGCAAGAACTACTATTGATACAAAACAGAAATTAGGTTTAGGAATTTCAAAAAACGCAAAAAGCCGTCGGGTAAAGAAAACTGGCAACAAGAATTAGCAGATGAGTTGCATGCACCTATAAAACGCAACTTTACTCGGCGGCGCGTGATAGTCAACCATGTTGATGAAATATGGGCAAGTGATCTAGTTGAAATGCAACAGTTTAGTAAATGGAATAAAGGTTATCGATATCTTCTTATGGTTATTGATGTCTTTAGCAAATATGGTTGGATCATGCCATTAAAAGATAAGAAAGGTGAATCTGTTACTGAAGCATTTAAAACAATATTCAAAGAAGGCAGAAAACCACAATATCTATGGGTTGACAAAGGTACAGAATTCTATAACAAACATTTGAAATACCTATTAGAGAAAAATGGAATTCAAATTTACTCAACTCAAAATGAAGAGAAATCATCTGTTGTTGAAAGATGGAATCGAACAATTAAATCTAATATGTGGAAACAATTCACAATTCAAGGTAATACACAATATCTAGATATATTGCCTAAATTGGTTAATAAATATAATAATAGAAAACATTCAAGCACAAAGATGACCCCTTCACAAGCTAGTAAAAAGAAAAATGAAGGAACTGTTTATTTTAATCTATACGGTAATGTAGAGCCATCATCAACTAAACATAAATTCAATGTTGGTGATAAGGTCCGTATTTCTAAATTCAAAAGAAAGACATTTGATAAAGGATACACTCCCAATTGGACAGAAGAGATATTCATTATTAATAAAGCATTAAATACAAATCCAATAACATACAAAATAAAAGATCTCAATAATGAAGAAATAAAAGGCAGTTTTTATGAACCCGAACTACTAAAAGCTAAGCAGGATGTTTTCCGTATTGATAAAGTAATACGAAGAGATTACAAAAAGAAACAAGCTTTAGTTAAATGGAAAGGATATAATGACAACTTCAACAGTTGGATACCATTGAAAGATGTCAAAAATATCTAATGTCATTATAATGAGAGATATTAGTAGACATCTTAGAAAAATTGAAAATCGAATCTATGATTGCGAAGAAGAAATTGAATATCTTCATGACAAAATACGCGATAATGAAGAGAGATTGAACATGTTACAACACAAGAAAAAACTGTTGAAACTTTACAATAAAAAAATACATGAAATGGATGCAGATATAACATTGAAACAATTATTGAAGATTATCTGTGATGAGATAGAAAACGATGCTCATGATGAAGATTATAATGTATTAAAAGCAACAAAAGTTGATGATATCGAATATCTAAAGCGACGTAATGCTGTTTAAAGAGATGTTGCTATTTACAAGTAGACTATATCTCAGATTTTCTCTGTATTCGCTTTTTGTAGCCAAAAATATCAATATTTCTGACCGCATTTGAACGCAAATATTTAAAAGAATATCTATAATATTATATATAAATGGAAAAAGAAAATATAATAAAGAGAGGTAGAGGCCGTCCGCCTATACACTTAACCCAAGAAGCCAAAAAAGAAGCTATTAAAAAATCCAAAACTCATTATATGTTAAATAAAGAATGGTTTTGTGATATATGCAAAAATAATAAAAATTATACACTCGCTGGAAAATCCTGTCATATTAAAACAAAAAAACACATAATAAACTATAGAATGAAACATATTCGAATAGTATACACAGATTAATTATGCCAAAAGCTATAAGCCAGAATATGGCAAGTAGTTATATGTACATCAAAACTTGCTTTACAATAGCTATAAGCCAGAATACGGCAAGTAGTTATATGGGTTGGGTTGGTTACAGACCAATTTCATTGAAATTGGTCCGGAACCCCCAACCCTATAACTACTGTTTGGAAATCTGATGAAACACTGATTCGAGTGTTTGATATAGCTTCTCAAACTGATCGTTAAATGCGGAGAAAACGAAGGAATAAAATCGCCAAAATCTATGCAAATTAAGAAACGATTTCAAAACCTCCTTCACGGTAGTGATTTCCTTTGTGTTCTCGTCATGAATTATTAATGAGTTTGAGAATGAACTACCATAAACATCACATTTTGGTTTTCTTTAATAAAAGCTACATAATAGAAACAAACTCAGTGCTAGTAATTTTGTTAATAGGCGCCTCTCCTTGAATAATCGCCTCCCCTTGATTAAACACCCCTTTCAACATGATCAAATAAGGTACCTTGCAAGTACAAAGAGAAGATTAACTGCATTTTCTACATTACAGACACCACTGGGCCAGCTATTCTCAGCTTAAAAGAATGCTGAAACTAGTCTCGCTACATTGTACACTCAAAACAAACCAATTAGACCAGGCGGCAACTGGCAACTCCAATGTCTCAGCTCAACATTCACACATCAACAAAGAAACCCAAACTATATCAAAAGCCATGTACCACTCGAAAAAGCGCCCCCCAATCAGAAGTAAACAAAAGCTGAAGTAAATTTACCAGAATGCTTTAATGGTACAGTTGGATGTTATGAAGATTTCATTATTGCATCACACTGGATTCTAAAGTGTCACCTGTGGTTCATGCACCCCGTAAAATTTCCACTGAGCTAAAAGACAAACAAACTACAAGCAGAATTAGGTGAAATGGAGCGCCAAAATAATCATCACAAGAGTAACACAACCCACAGACTGGGTAAACTCTGGGTATTAGAGAAAAAGAAAATGGACGACTCTGTTTACGTATTGATCCTAAAGACCTGAACAAGGTGATCAAAAGAGGCACCTAAACTAAACTAACAGGAGCAAAACCGTTCAGCAAACTGCTTGAAATGGATATCTAACAACATTCAACACATGATTAGGCTGATTCCATTTCCTTAAAATGCCATTTGTCCTACGCATGAGTCAAGACATCTGTCAATTCAAGATTGACAAAACATACCGTAATTGCCATGGAGCCATCAGCATCGTAGATGACATTACTCTATGGAAAGAATGATAAAAAAAAACATAACTTACACCTACATGAAACTATGGAACATAGCAGGAAAGCCGGCATTAAGTTTAATGACGAGAAGTGTGTCATCTAGACAAAGGAGTGCAATTTCTTTGGTATGCTTTACACACCAGATGGCCTTAAACCTAGACAAAGTCAGGACCATAGAAGGAATGGAAATACCCGAAGACAAGAAGGAGCTTCACACTTTCTTGGGGATGGCAACCTATATGATCTCATTCACCCCCAAGTTAGCTGACACTGCACCACTAAGAGACCTCCTAAAAGAGAACATTGACTTTGCGTGGAATTCATCACACTCAAAAGCTTCTCAAAAGGTGAAATCAATTATTTGTACAGCAACTACCCTGATGTATTATGAAAGAAATGAACCAGTTGTCCTTCATGTTGATACATCAATCAAGGGCTGGGGTGCAGCTTTGTTCCAGAACATGCCGATAGCATTTGCAACAAAAGCACTTATCCCTGCAGAGATCTAATATGCCAATATTTCGTGAGAACTGTTAGCAGTGGTCTGTGGCTGTAAAAAGTTCCACTCCGATCTCTATGGAAGATTGTTTGCGGTTAAAACTGACCATCGGCCTCTAGAGCAAATCCACAAGAAGAACCTTATGCAGGCACCCCCATGCTTTCATGCTTTCTCCCGTGGAAAGAAATGGTCACAGCTGACGCCCACCCCTGCCTCTCACCATTGGATGAATTCTAGGTACCATACATGACAGTGAAAGTTCACCATCTAATCACACTCACTCCGGCCAAAATGCAAGAGTTTAAAGTTGAAACTAAAAGAGATCAAACCCTACAGCTGCAATACCGTCAGGTTGTGCAAGGCTGGCCCAAAAATGTGAAAAAAAGTTGATCTGGCAATAAACTGTGCTGGTCCCTGCGAAATGAATAGAATATATGGATGGTACTCCTGGGCAGCCGAATCATAGTTCCTGAATCCTTGCGAGGCAATATTTTGCAGCAAATTCACGAAGGACGCTTTGGCATAGAAAAATGCAAACTGAGAGCCAAATCGTGTCTACTGACCAAGCATTTACAGAGAAATAGAAACTCTCATAAGCTCATGTAGTGTTTGCCAGAAGTACCAAAACTACCAGCAAAAGGAACCCATGATAGCTTCAGAGATCCCTTCAAGATGGTGGTTAACTGTGAGTGGAGATTTGTTTTACACCCAACAGTCGTGGTTTCTGATCGTTGTTGATTACTTTTCCAAGTTCCCATTTGCCAGAAAGATTCACAGCCTCACAGCTGTTAATGAAACAAAAATGTTCGCAAAAAATGGAATTCCCAAAACTCTACAATGGTACCCAATTCACCTCTGCCGAGTTCCAGCAACTGGCAAAGCAATACAGCTTTAAGATGGTGATGTCATCCCCTCACTATCCACGTGGCCATGAGTTTGTTGGACGTCAGTCCAATCAGTCAAGAAGACCACCCTAAAGTGCAGAGAAACTAGGGAGGACATAGATCTAACCCTGTTGGCACTGTGAGCAATGCCTGAGTTGCAACATAGCATCACCAGCTAAACTCCTAAATGGCCAAATTTTTAAATCCACACTCCCTGGGAATATCTATCCATCAAGAAATCAAGAGGATTTTAGCTGGACAAGCCACCAAAGATGGAAACCGAGAGCTATTCAACTAAGTCTTGCTAGGGCCATGAAATCCGAGCACTGGAAAGGCTTAACCTTTGACTGTTATTTGAGTAGATATTAACTGCAATACAGTTTTCACAGTTAATTTTTTTTAAAAAAATATGTTCATTGTAATTTGATACCGAAAAGCCCTGAGGGGAGTATTCAAATAAAGTATTATTACTATTATTAATATTATTATTATAATACACAAATGGAAGATAGCAAATTCTATTTCAATGACTTCATTCGTTTACAATATGTATAGGATATTTATGATCAAGAGTTAGTCTGCAGAACTGTTTTTTTTCTGTCTCCTAGTGCATATTGTTTGATTAAGGGAAGGGTATGTAACATATTGCACTAGTATATACAGTATTATGCAGTAATGTATTGTTCTTCTGAGCTCAATCACCAAGTATTGTGCAACAGTGTTTTGTATACTCATAGGCAAAGCTTGATTAGCAAATATTGAAGATATATATTTAAGCAGATTATGCAGATACTCTGTACAAAAGTATGAGTCGAGTAGAATAAAATTCACCATAAAGCATTGTATGCAGATTTGCAATTTCAAATTGGTATGGCTGGAATCAGGCATTTAAATACTCACCCAGAACTTTATGTTGAGAGTATTTATAATGATACCTGGGTGAACTACATTCAACAGATGTCAACGCCAGGTACATGGTATAATTATCCAGGTAGTTACTAATGCCCAGAACTGTATTATTCACATCACCGAGTCTGACATCAATAAACCTGAAGGTACAATTATCACTGCAGTTGTTAATGAGAGTCGACCCAACACAATATTCCTTGGATACCGGTATATTAATCAGCTACACTATGTTTCAGCAGTGCTTGACATTAACAATCAAAACAGCAAATTAAGAAACTTGAAGAGAAAGTTAATAGAATCTGATGATGAAAAAAAAGGAAGAGGCTTGCTAAATGAAGAAAGATCAATGAAAACTGATGAGGAAAGGCAAATTAGATTTGCTAAAATAAGAGAGAATGTAACTAAACAAAGGCTAGATATCAAACAACAAAAGATGTCTGCAAATAGAATACATGATGACATCAATAGAAACTCTAAACAAGGCCATTCTATCAGCAAGAAATATTTTTCAACTCCAACAATGGAACAAAAACAGGTAAGTGATTTATTTCATCAGTCTAGCAAGTATTCAGTTAGCCAATGTACAGTCTGTTTGGAGGCATGGCCTTTATCTACCTCAAAGAGTCATAAAACATCCAAACATTAGTTTTTGAGATGCACCCAAGATAAGAAATAACTAAAGACGTTTTTCCAAAAGAAAATCACAACCCTCTGTTGTACCTTATCAACTTCACAGGGCCTTACGCAAGTGGAAGAAATGCTCATTGCACGTGCATTTCCTATAATGTGTGTTTACATAAAGCCTGGTGGACAAAGGATATTCAGGCCACTGCATTAATTTGCCACAGGAGATAAAGAACTAGCATCTTCTTTATCGAGATATCCATAAGATTGATCTATTATAATTGTTAAGATGAAAGGTAAAGATAACAGCTTTAAATATGTATCAGTTAGAAGACAGAATGTATGAGATACACTGTATTAGCTTATAAAGAACAATCCATATTATAACGATGGGCTTGTCAATCAACACTCTGAACTCTTTGTCTGAAAATGGTGTGCCGCATGATCTTGCCTCAGTTGAAGCAGATGACAGCGATATTTCATTCCCTGATTTTGGCTCACAGAATGAAGAAGACATTGTTTACAATGACGAAACTGAAATGAGTAGTTTTCTGCCTATCCCCCAATGCCAGCAACAAGAAATAGAAACTGGTCAGCTCCTCATTTAATGTGATACCCAGGCCCATAGGGAAGGGGGTGCGATGGGTGTGCCCCAACCCTCCCCCCCCCCCCCCCACCACCAGAGGTCCACTTTTTTGTTGACCAACAATTTAAAACAAAGTGAATAAATAAAAAAAATAATAGTATTGTTCTGTTCTAATTCACTGATTGTGTAGAAAAAATGAAATAAACAAGCAAAAAATACATATTCCAACATTTTATTACCAGCCAGTGACAGAGATTTTAGCAATTTAGTCAATTTCAACTTTTTTTCGGTGATGTTTAGACATGACATGTCTTGGAAAAAATTGTCTCTGGTTGCATGTTACATGCAGCACAAAACAGTTGTTTGGCAGTTGTGAGGAAAACTACTCAGCGACACTGTGGCTACTATGTAATTGCAAAATCATTCTCAATTTTGCGACAGTTTAACAGTTTTTTAACTTTGTGAGAAAATGGTCCAAAGAAAGCAAGAAGAGAGAAAGACCGCAGCCAAATCTTGTCAATCCATGGGCACATTTGTTCAAAAACTGCCTCGACTGGAAACTGAAAGTGCTGTCAGTGAAGATTTGCCGGCTGCAGAAGGAAAACCATGTTTATTCATATAAAAATCTTGAAGGTAAATCTAAAAGTTCGAGATTACTGAATACAACAACAAGAACAACAATTTATTCTTTGTACAGCAATACAACAGTTGGGTGGTTTGGTTTGCCCTGCAAATAGCTGGAAAGCTAATCGTGGCAGGGCAAAACAAATACATGAATAACAAATTATCTAATAAAATAAAAACCTTATACTATTACAAAGCCTTGCAGATTGCACTAAAAATAAATAAAACAGAAATTAAGAGGTCTAATTAACACAGTGCTTGCTGACGTACAATGCATTAAGACAAGGAGTCTGACTATAGCAAGTGTATCTATGTACCTACTTTATTAATAATTAAAAAGTTAAACTATTTTTTGGTTAATAAAATATGTATATCAATTAAACTAACTCTCATCAAAACATCATGTAGAATGCTTTAAAATGGTTTGTACCAGTGGAGCAAACATATTAAAAATTTCCATGTTTGCCTTGTTAGTTGATTTCTAGTTTTAAAGTGCATTCACCGCAGTACAAAAATTAGTTGTATAGTCAGTGAATGTTGCGGACAAACGTGAGGAAAATTAAAATGCAGTATGTGGCCGTGGCAATTAAGAAGCGGACTCCCTAGCGAGGGTGGCCCATCAGCATGCTCTCATTAAGTCAGATTTCTCTAGTTACATGTAAACTACAGTACCTTACATTAACTGGACCGCACTAATTAAAAATTACATAAAATACTGTGTGACCAACAATTGCAAACTGTTTTTTTAGCAGGCCACGAAATGGCACCTAACTTCCAGAGAGAAAATAGTTCAGGTGCTGGCAACAGTGCAAGGCAACATGAGACAAACACAGAGCCAAATTTTCTTCCCAATGATATCGGAAAGATTATAGATGACAGGATGTCTTCTGAAGCAGTAGCTGCTGCTGTGAAAGCTTAATCGGTCAGGTGAAAAATGCCATTTACTTAAGGATCATTTTGTGCCACCAACACACTACGAATTTCGATCTCGATTCCTTCATCAGTGTCAAAGATGTTTCCACTCACGATACCTCAGGGACTTTCCATGTATGGTCTACAGCCCTTCACTGGATGCGGCATTCCGCAAACACTGTGCCTTGATGATGCCTTTTGAGGGTGAAAAGAACAAAGTCGCATTGGTGAACAAACCTTTCACAAACTTTCACAAGCTTTATGAAAAAGCAAAAGATAATCGGGGTACTAACTACGATAACGAATCCATGATTGCCACAGAATGCTTTCTGAACTCTGTTGACAAACCAGAACAGAACATTGGATCACGAGAAAAAGAAAAATATCAAAAGGAACAGGCACATAATTAAATGTGTTGCTGAAGCAGTCCTGTACTGTGGTCATCAATGCATAGCACTGCGTGGCAACAAGGAAGACCTGAGCACCAAGGGAAATAAATCTGGGAATGTTGGCAACTTTTTGGCAGCTGTACAGATGATTGCCAACCACAATGAAATCCTGAAGCAATATCTTTACAGTGCTGGCCTGTGTTCAAGAAATGTCAAATATACGTCACTTTCAATCCAAAATGAGGTGATCAAGATAATTGTACAAGATATTCAAAGGGGACAGACCGCAAAAAAATGTGGCTACTAAATATATCTGAATTTCGTAACTGTTCATCAGTAGGATGCCCAAAATGCGTGCAATTCCACAATTGGTTTCGGCTCCATTAAATCCTATACCAATTGCAGAACATTTTAGGAGGAGCCACCCACAGTGTGAGCACAGTTACTGACAAGACATATCAGTAAGTTTATTATATTAAGTTTATTATATTAAGTTTATTATTAAGTTTATTATATAATTTAAAGCAAATTGGTGAAGGGAATCAAAGCTGCCAAATTTTACAGTATTATGGCTGACAAGGTAACCAGCCAAAACAAGAGGAACTTGCTCTATGTGCCTCCTTTGTTGACGACAGTAACAAAGTCAGGGAAGAGTTCCTCACGTTTCTCCATCATCCATGGATAACTGGTAATGTCATAGCAGAAAAAACTATCACCACCCATCAAGATCTGGCCCTGGATATTACAAACATCAGGGGACAGGGATGTGACAGAGCAGCCAATATGTCTAGTGGCAATGTGGGGGTGCAGCATCGGATAAGGGAACAATCGCCAAAGGCTGTGTATATGTTTACTGTAGTGGCCACTACTTGAATTCCGGATATCAGGAATGCCAAACCGCCAAACTGACAAACTGAAGCAGTGCAGCTTGTTTTTTCTTGGCAGTGCACAACATGAAGGTGAGCCAGATAACTTTTAAGGGTACTTCTTTTATTCTGTATATCTAACTATAAACTATAACACTTTATAAGTTCAAGTGAACATGTCAGCAAAGACAAACCAATTGAAGATGTTGGGGCATATCCAACCTATGTCGAATTTGAGACCTTTTTTTGTTTTTTCGCGCTCATTTTGCCTCATTTTTGGCATGTGGCCTACAAATTAATTGCAAAACATTGTTCAGAATTTTTTATGCTGTTTTTTCCGTCGTTTTAGAGAAATAATGTTGCAAAAAAACAAAAATTAATTAAACTCTGTCTTTCCGTTGAATCCCGCTCGAGAAAATGAATCCCAAAGTTTATCCAAATTTCTCGATTTTATGCTGAGTTTTTTCACTTCAGATGGCCAAGTTCAGGCCCGTACCGCTAAATCCCGCTCAAGAAACATTCATCCCAAAGTTCAATCCCTCAAAATCACTTCATTTTTATCACCAATAGTCAGCAAGTCCTCGCAAAGCATGTCGGGATATCAATGGCAACATCGAGCACAGAATGTCCACCCAAACAAAATACGGAAAATATTATAAGTCTCGAAGCACTTTGGATATCGGGCATTTCGACTACGGCACGGGATGGGAAATAGCCCAACTCACAACGCTGCCCCTTTTCTGATCCGAAGTGATTCCAGACTTTCCCGCCGGCTCGAGTCTTGTCCACCAACATCTATTTTCACCTTGAGTGGGAAATAGCGATTTAGACACAAGATGGGACAAGAAACACGACTCGTTTCTTTGAGAGGTGCTAGAGACTTAAGGATTACCGGACTTAATGATATCCTTCCATCACCGGACGGGCTTCAAACATGTTGGCTTATACACACGCTACGGACGATGTGTTAACCGTGGCGAGCTCGCGATCGATAAGCGAGCCAGGCGTGCATAAATAGCGGTATTTTTGCTCAGGTTGTTGGCACTGGACAAGAGTATTGAGGTCGCATAGTCTCACGGCCAATCTGCTTTTAATGGCGTCGTTTTGGAGTTCATTTCATACAGTTTTGGAAGGAACTACGCTCCGATGTACCGTTAAATCACTAGAGAGCCAGAACTCATCTTTCTTCAGGTTGTTTGGTTTAGTTAATTTCATTTTTTATATACGTTTGTACTTGGGCGTAGCGACCAAGTATAAAAATGCAGTTTGGTCATCCAAATGTGCAGTATTGCGCAACTCTGGGGATGGCGGGATTGTTCAAACGTTCACCGCAGTGACACGTCTGAGGCGTTTTTCGTTTTATTTGGTGGGATTCATTTAGTATTAAGTGGAAACGTGGGCAAGGATGTATAAAATAATTAGTTTATGTATTTATCTTTTCATCTTTCTGGCTCAAAATAACGAGCTTCTTTTCGATCATTGAAAACTGATCAAAACACTTCGTGCCTGAGGAAAATTGTGTTGGCCAATGGCGCTGACAGTTCTGCGGTTCATAGTTTTCAAACGCTTAGAACCTTTTTTAAGTAAACTTTCAAAACGTTTTGTGAGTTGACAGTGTATTGTTAATATATGAAACTTTCAATAAACAGTGAAAATGACAACCTTAACTTTGAAGTACTTTGGTTAACTTTTGCAAATTTCTCTCGTTTGGCCGCGGTGGAGTACACCTGTTGTTTGTTGATGCGAGGTGAACGTCACAAAGTGCGAGTTGTGTTTTCTCTGTTGCATCTAACAGTTTCATATTCAATATGCGTAGGGAAATTACTCAAGAAGACACTGCGAAAGTATTTGACACTTGTGATTAATTCTACGATACCTTCATGACGGAAACCCACTAAAACATGTTCAAACGAACATGAAGTTAATTTAGACAAATACATACATAGCGCTTATTTGATAAGAAGTGAACAGTGGACAGCGAAGGAAAAAAAATAGGCGTGGTAGGAATCCCAATTAATTTCACATCTTTTTGTCGTTTGCCTTTCATTAATTTTTATTTCGTGAAGTTGAAGGAACAGAACAGCCAACTGAAACTATGGGTGCAAAAATTCACCGCTAAGAGAAGATGTAAACAATGCACGCCGGTGTCTTGCGATACGTTTCTTGCGAGTTTTGCTTCCGCTAGTGAATGTTTCTCAGGCGAAAATAACCTTAAAGCGATCACTTTTTCATTTAATTTTCTTTTCTGTTTCGGATACAGAGGAATAAAAACTGGATATATTGTGTGTCTGATTGCGAGATGTTTTATGAAACAGCTGCGTTATGCGTTTAATACTGGAAAGGTTTCAAATTATTTTCGCATTATGCAAATTGCAACATTTTTACCTCAACTGAAAAAATATATTTCAAAGGGCTCAATTTGTTTCTCTCCTCCTAAATTATCACTTCTGTTGTTAACTTTGATTAAATTTATAAGTTTCATTCAAACTTTATTATAATAATGGCAGGAATACTTCCAGCAAAACTTTCAATTGGAAAAGTTGTTTTGACCTCGGGTCCGGACCAGGCAATTACATCATGGCTTTGAAAGGCCACAGCACTCACTTCAAAAGTGTCGGAAACACAGACCAGCTAGTTACAAGATTTAGCTAAAACAAATAACAACCATCGGGAAACTCTGACATACGGCCTTTTTTCAACGGTAAGTACAAAGTAGGCATCAATTTGTATTTTTCAGTATGTACTCGTCGACAGTGGACACGCTACTTAGTAATTTGTGTGCGATCTCGCACGCTAAGTGGACTGTGTCTTCTTGTTTTAGATGGTTAATGTGCTTCTTTGTTAGACTGCTCACACTATCCGAATACTCCCTATCATCAAACCGTGAAATAACGTGCATGCAGATTCCCAAGACAATTATTCTCCAATATGCCTATACAACGACGCCCAAGTATACGCTCCCAGTGTCTTGTTTTCTCTAAAATGACGGGAAAACCAGCATACAAATTTCAGAACGATGTTTTGAAGTTAATCTGTAGGTCACATGCCAAAAATGAGGCAAAATAAGCACAAAAAGACAAAAAAAGGTCTGAAATTCGACATAGGTTGGTAATGCTCCGGATGCTTCAATTAAAGAATTGTAACTAAACAAAATGCTTTCATTGACAGGTCTTCTACAAGTCCATCACTTCTACCAGGCCCACCTCTACAGATTGATGGGAAACCTTGGAAACCACTGCCTATGGTGCCAATCGGGAGTTGTGTGGCGAGGATTTTCAAGATGCTGTGTGGGATCCCAGGAGCAAGGGTGACCCCATAGCGATGTTGGGGAATCTAACTTCTTTCAACTTTATGGTATCATTCCTTGTGTTATACGAGTTTTTGTCCCACCTGTCAGGCATAACAGTGAAACTACAGAGCCAATCAGTTAACATAATCAAGGCATAATTATCAGGAGCTACTGAACTAGTTTACAGACCCCCCTAGAGACTCACACCTCTGGCGCTTGTTTGGTCTGTCCCCTCATTGGATTGGACCCTGCCCTAAAACAAAACTGCTTACGGGCCTGGGTACCTGTCAGTTTAGATGGATCACATAAAACTAATTCAACTGATAGCGATGTTGTAACAAATGTCTCTCCACTTGATGCTTATACCAAGTGTGCACAGTATGCTGAAACCATACCTAATATAATGACTTTGAAGTTTATTACTTTTGCCACAAAATACAAAGTTATCAACACAAAACCATCAGCTCAACCACATAATACTATTCCTAGAATATTTCCAGCGTTTTCTTCATATGCAAAAGGCTCAAAGAATGGCCTTTACTGCAAATACCAACTGCTTCAATATAACCCCTGGCACACAACACTTAACAATGCTTTGGGTGATCAACCAGGCACTGATGATATAATTATACTGTCATGTACATCATTAAAGGAAAGAGTTCCTTGAAACACAACATGCAAAAGAACATGTTCCTGAATGGTATGAAAAACTTCAGAATGTTCAGTCAAATTGAAAGTGACACAGTTTTTGAAGACATCTCACAAGAGCTCCATGAATGTGAAGAGTGGATTCCTTTAATAGATCTTGTGCTGGGATCTTTTGCAACCACAAGTAATACACAACAACAACTTCAATCTCATTATGACTGGCAAAATGAAAAACTGAAATATGAAGATGGTCAAATAAGGGAAATGTCTTCCTGGATAAAAACCAACAAGGATTTATTAAATACAGAAGTTGCCATACCACAGGAAAATATTGATGTCACTTAACTTTCAGCGATCAGCAGAAGTGTGCATATGATGCGATTAAGGCTCATACAGAATAACTTCCTCCTAAGGATCCATTATTACATAAAATAATAGGTGTTGCTGGTACAGGCAAGTTATCTTATCAATGCCATTCGTAACCTCTTACAAAATTCATGTGCCGTAGACTTAAGTGGTGAAAGTTTTGTTAGACTCCAAACCAGACAAATGCTGTCTGCAAGCTACTGGTTTAACTTATGAAGTCTATGGTGGTAAATCAATCATATTAGTTGGTGACCCAGCCCAATTACCACCTGTGGCAGATCAGCCTCTATATAACTCATTCTGTACTCTGGGCGAGAACTGAATGTGACAGAGCGAGACATTTTAGAATGTGTATCTTTAGGCTAACTCGAGCATGCACTCACCAAATTCACTCTACGCAAATTAGTGAAAAGCTTTCTGCTTTTTAATACATGCAGAATTTGGGAAAGTATTCCCTCAATTTTGTTGGATCATTTTGATCATTTGCAATCTGATATTTCAACGAATTATGCTGATGGAGGTTTCCAATGCGGAACCAAGCGTATGACTTCTGCTGTTAGGATCTCTAGTCTGTTAGGACAAATGAACTGGTTCTTTAGGACTCATGGTTTATTTGGTAACATAATGCCGCGTAGAGTGAGAAGAGTGAATTTGAGTTACATGAAACATGGAACATTGCTGCAAGAGCTATTTCATTGATCGAAGCAATTTAAAATCAACCATTATTTATCAAGCCTATATGGGTCTAGCCTGTTTTTAAATAAGCTTACAATAATTCCGAGTGTTCAAGTTATAAGCTTATTAGATCTCAAGAAATATATTTATACATTGTACATGACAACTGTAAGCAAAGTTTAAGATAATGACAGTCCAATCAGATGTTCCAACCAGCTTAGTTCACATTGGATTGCAAATTTGTTTGCATACATTGCTCCTGATTCCTCTAAAATTTAACCTTTGACTTGGAATGTCGTAAAAAAGGTCTTCATAAAATGAAAAATTCTGATGACTGCCCTGTTACGAACTAGCAAGGTTCACTGTTACCATAAAGCAGATAAAAAAAATTGTGAACTGAAAGAAGGTTTTCACGTGGCAAGTTATTTATGCTGGTTACAAGATTGTTCCACTGTTTGTTTGCATAAAATTCTGCTTAGGATATCTTGGGAGAAAAACTGACAACTGCAAACTGCTGTATTCTGTAAAAAACTAACAAGGCTTGCTGCTGACATAAAGGAACTTTTTATGGAAAAGTTTGTTGGAGTATGGTTGCTTCATTTATTTTGTTGTTTGTTTTTAGTCACGTTTTCCAAAATCTCCCTTGATCTTCTTCAAGCACTTCATCGACCGCTCCTTCACCAACTGGATAATATTCATATTGAAATTTCCAAATGAGATTAGTACTAATCATAGTTAACTGGGAGAGGAACTGCTAGCCAGCAGTCTTTGCCCAGTGACTCAAGCTCCTGTCAGCTGCCATGCATGCATGAGATAGCTTGTTTGCTTTGCCTCATGGTCTGCCATTGCTCAGCTTGCTTGCCTTCCACTTGCCTGCTCAATTGCTCTCGTTGTTTGCTCCCAAAGTGCTTTAGTTGCCTGGAGTTTGCCTTTTGCTGTGTGAAGAGTCTTTTCATCGTAACAAAGCTCTCAGTATCCGTCGTTGTTGCCGCCCACATTTGGTGCACGCAGTGGTGTCGCAAACGACTCCTGTTTAAAGTCCATAATGCTGCAGTTATGCATCTCTTGAATTCTATAACTTCAAGAGACCACGATATTATGCATCTACTTAGACGTCTACTGATGCTTGCAGCTCGCCATAACTTCTGTTTTGCAGCAGTGCATGTACCAGGCCTGCAGAAAGGTATATCTGACGTTTTATCCCGTTTTCATTGGCAGGCTTTCCGTCAGATGGCCCCAACAACAGAGAAGTTTCCAGTGTCAGTCCCTCGTCGGCTCATCACTCATCTGTCTCAGGTAGTTTAGAGTCCCGCTGCTATGTGCTTATGTTCCATGGTCTGGCATCTTCAACATGTGGTAGCTACACCAGTGCCCAAAACAAGTTTATCAATTTTTGTTTCATGAGTGCCCGACTGAATTGCAATGGCTCCCCCTTTCCTACAGATGGACTTTGTGCTTATTCTCTACATTTCTCGCCGAAATCATAAAAGTCATTCATGCTGAGGCCTACTCCCAGACCAGAACTGGAAGTGAGAAGCAAATGACTTGGAGAAAGTCTAATTGATCCTGTGCTGTGCAGCTATTGCAGTCTTGCCACAACATTCAATTCCACATAAATTCAATTGAACAACCTTAAGTCGTTTGGCAATTTTGTTGGCCCCTTGACATTTGAAACAGAAAAAGTCACTAAAATTATATTTTTATCGAAAACTGCATTTACAAAGCTTTCTATTGATATATCGTTTTTTTTAGAGAGACTTCTAAGATTTTGCATTTTTGCCTCAGTAAGACATGTGGCAAGTGGCAGTAACCTGTATTTTCCAAGTTAGCCTCGGTTCTTATATAATTGGTGCTTACTGGGAAATTAGGCTATTCGGGTTCTTAAACAGGTTCTCAGGCTACGCTCACACTTGTGAACACCTTTTTTTTCAAGTACCTTCTACTTGGGCACTAAAGTGGGAACTCAGGTTCCCAGTGTGAACATATTTTGCATTAGTTACGAGGCACTTTACCCACAAACCACTGCTTTGCATACCTACAATTCCCTGGTACACTCAGAATGTGAAAATGTCAATATCTTGGGTACCCAGTGTCTGAACACAGCACCATTTTGTGCCAGTGCCCAGGCACTAGTGCTCGGACACCAAGTTAGGCTCAATTTCCAGCCATTTTGTGCGCCTGCGTTCCTTCGTGCACACCATGGCTGGATCACTGGTCTGCCCTATTGTACTTTTGACCAATCAGAGACTTGCCTGCCCAAATCAGGCAGGCAGTTCTCTGATTGGTCAATTTAGTCAGCAACAAAGATTGCAGCAGTCTCTGTGGATTTATGTATTTTGAGTCTGCTGCTTTAGAAGTCTGTTTCTGAGCTGCTCAAGATTGGCAAATTTGGGGAATACATCGAGAGGCCTTCCAGGGGGTAAAAGCAACAAGCGACATGACCCCAAAAACTGCCGGCACGAGACGTTCTCAACAGCGACAAGTGACTCGATTCCACCTCAAACATACAACAAATTACAACAGCGACACAATAGACAAACACTCAAAATAGACAGTGACTTCAGAAAGTTGTGCAATTTACCAATAAAAGTTAAACATTGACCATATCAACACGCAATGGTCTGCTTTAATTGAACTTTGTTATATTGAAATGTCTACCAACCTCGTTCCCAACAACAACAACAACAACAAAACAACAACAACAATTTATTCAACAAGAAACAACAACAACAATGTATTCTTAGTATAATAATGAAAGAGTTGACTGATTTGTTTGCCCTGCAAATAGCTGGAAAGCTAATCGGGGCGGGGCAAAATAAGTACATGAAAAATACAAATATCTACAAAATCAAAAACCTTATACTATTGAAAAGCCTTGCAGATTGCACATAATAATGAATAAAAACACAGAAGTTAAGTGATCTAATTGAGTTAAGACAAGGATTCTCTGACTATAGTAAGTGTATCTATGTACTTACACTTTATTAATAATCATGGAGATTTGAATATAGTCATCCTCCTTTTTTAAAATATTGAATAGCAATTTGCGGAGAGCTCTTTTGAAAGCATTCTTAGGAAGATCCGTTATATAGCGTGGTATCTTATTCCACAGCTTTACTCCGAGCCAAGAGAAAGAATTGTTTAACATTTCTAGTCTGGAACATTTAACATAGAATTTTCCAGATGTAGACGATCGTGTATTGTATGAGTGAATATTAGACGTTTTCTGAAATAAATTGAGCATGTTTGCTGGGGCTTTATCATAATTGATATCATGCATTAAGGTTGATATGGACTCATAATAAAGAAAAGTTATTGGAAGCATGTTAGCTTCGAGAAACAAAGGAATTGCATGATCATGCCAGTCTGCAAAGTACAGTAATCTAAGAGCTCTTTTCTGAAGAATTAGAATTTTATTGACATAGGTCTTGCATGCCTGACCCCAGGCAGCAAGACCATAGGTTAAATAAGGATGAATTAGTGACTTATAGATATTGAGTAGTATTGGTCGAGGTACAGAGTGTCGTAGCTTTGCAATTAGCCCAATATTTTTACTAATTTTTAGGGCCTTGTTCCCAAGGCCCTTCCCTTCCTCTTTCTTGGATGTATACATACATATCGATGACCTTTGATTTTTGGTGCTCATTTATTTTGAAGTCATTCATTGTGTTCTGAATTCTGGTGATCTTTTATCGTCAAATAAGGGTCAATAAGTTACTCTTCCCATATCACAAGTACACACAGTCATGGAAAAACACAAGGAGGAAAAGAGGAAACAGAAAAAAGTAAAAAAAAAAACGCAGAAGTCGACACAAATCACACAAGACTAATATCCTAAGACTCAAAAGCCTCGGAAGGGTGGAAAAAGTAAGTCAATTCTTTTTATGGTCTTTTATGACTTTACAGGAAGGAACTCAATGAAGGTAACCTTGAAGATTTATATTCATTTGATTATTTTTTCCACAGCACTTTAAAATCCTAAAACTTTCGACAGGAATCAGAAAGCCATGCTCACTTTGTCGAAGCCAGTCACTACATTATGTGGCACATGTGTGTATGCTAATCAATTTACTTGTTTTTCTTGTATGTTAATTTCCTCTTTGCAAAAAGGCACAATTGTTTGTGCTCCTTAGGGACACGCTTTTGGAGGAATGTATTTGAAGTCGCTCAAAATACTCACAGCACATGTTTTACCAAGTCTAAAAATTCTCAGCTAAGCCTCCAATTTTTAACCTTGATAAAATATTGTTCGTGCTTTAAACATATTTACATAACCACTTTGAATTATTTTTACAGCACTTGCTTAAACAGGTTTTTGTCACCAGTTAGCTTACAAGTATAGTAGGTTTTTATAATGAATATTAAATACAAGAGCAGCTCAGTTTATTACGAAACAGAGCAGTGCTCACCTCAAATTTTTGGTTGGTTTATTTTTTTGGAGGTGTTTAACCAAAAAAGGAGAGCATATTCTCTGCAATAAAATATTAATAAAACAAGGTCTCATTTTAAAAATGTTCTTGTGACACTCACAACAACAGCTTTAAAATTTACCAACAACAAAATTTTTAACACCCATACAGAGGTGAATAAAGATGATGTCTCACATTAATATTATTAGAATTAATCGCAGATCAAAAGAACACTATACTACATATCCCATCCAGACTTTAATTGGGGTGCCAACCAGACATTAGGTTTATTCCTCTTTAATGAATATGATAACTGGTAGTAATGGTACTGTCAGTGGTGGGTTAATTATTCACTGTTGGACTATGCAAGTTGTCTTGAGTGATGGCTAGTCTGCATAGCAGTTGCAAGAGATAATTAAATGAAGGGTGCCAATTTTGAGAAACAAGATGTGTATAATCTTCAGTGTGCAGATACTCCAATACATGCATACATACATAACTTTATTTTAACTCTATAATTTGAGCTGTGTATGTATGTATAGGAAGGAGTACCTGCACTCCCACGATGCACATTGTTTGAATTCTTGCACCCCATCATTTAACTCTTGAATTTAATATGCAGGATGGCAAAGGGTGGGAGAGAATACCTGGTTCCCAGTTGTGAAATAAACAGAAAATAGAATAGAGCTTTCTTAAAATCTCTGGTTCTCACCAGAGATTTTGCAAAAGCAGATGACTATTAAAATGATATAGTTTTGAGTGAAACAGTAGCACATGGCATGGGCATCAATAATGTGCTCGTCCATGTTATCTTATTCTTGAATTTGTGAGGCAGAAAACCTGGTAGTTCTATGACGGTTATACAATGTGTGTCAGTTGGTTTCCATATTAACTGTTCAAAGGAAAGATAATTATTCTCTTACATGTAGGTCATCATTTCCTGCAATAATAATTAATTATCCACAATAGAGGGGATATCACCAACTGCATTTATTTATTTTAAATGTTTACAAATACATAGTACGTATCACATAGTAGAGCTTTAAATTATAATACAAAATTAATTAATTACAATAATTTTATTGATTCTACATACACAGTTACTTACAATAGCTTAATTACTTTATTATATTTATTTATTGTGTACAGTTGTACTTCTTGGGAATTATAGATCCAAATAACAAAATAAGTAGCAACTGTACCTAGTCTTTGCAGGCTAGGAAGCAAACAAAACAACACATGTTGATGACATTTTTGAACTGTTTGCACATCAGTTCAGACAGTCGGTCACTTGACTCACTTTGACCACACACTGGTCTTCATTTAAATGTTCAATTGTCTTTGTAAAATCTGCTGCATGTGGGAAAGATATTTTCAGATGAAAGTATTTGTTTACTATGTTGTTACAACTGACTCAACACACCCTCCAGATCAATGTTTTGTTGCTGGCAGGTTAATGTGGATATAACCCCCAAAACGTTTTTGGCTTAAAAAAATCTTACTATTTTTCTGATCAAAATGCCGCAAAATATTTGGATTTTGCTTAAAACCTCAATTTTTTATGGCCCACCAAAGTTCGGCTTTTCAAAATCACCGCTGCGTTTTAGAAGGCTGGGACTAAGTGACATCACGGAAGTATGTTCCTCGTGGCACCGTCTGGTGTTACCTCAGTCCAGATACCTGGTAGTCTGAAATTTTTATCAAATTTACACGAAATATCTTGTTTCATTCTTCTGAGAATAGTCAATCTTTGTTTAGAAATATCAAGCAATTTCAAATATTATCTTGGCTTCGAAGTTAAAGAAATTGTCTGGCTTGAGCACACTAAAAAATCTTGATGGTTTTGACACTTAGAAAAAATTCGTGATAACTCGCCGAGTCAACTCTCACGGGAATATCTCCACAAAAATTATCACTAAAACCTCTCGAGAGTATTCGATCTTTGTTCAGAAATGCCAAGCGATTCTAAATGATGTTTTCGTTTTGTACCGGATGAATTCTCCGAGCTTGGGCATACTACAGAATCTCTACTGACGGGCATGGTTTTCAAAATACTAGATACCTGGCAGTCTGAAATTCTTACAGTTTTTCCACAAACATTTTCAGCAGAATTTTCATTCGAACCTAGCTGCTGAGTACTCGATTTCTGTGTGTAAATACCAAGCAACTTCTGAACATTGAATTGTACGGAATTGTACACTTCGCCCCAGCATGGATACACATATTATATAAAATAAATGCAACAGTATGCAGTGGCAGAAAGCCGCCCTGGGTTGTCTCACATCTTTACTCTATAGCGTATAAACTGAGAGGAACGTGTGTCGAAACCATCGTGATTTTATAGTTAGGCCCAAGCTCAACAATTTCTTCAACTTCGAAGCCATGATGATGTTTTCAATCGCTTGAGATTTCTTAACAAAGATTGACTATTCTCACTTGAGGAGACTATTCTATTAGAGTTTAATGAGATATTTAGTGAAAATTTGATAAGAATTTCAGACTGCCAGGTATCAAGTATTTTGAAAACCGTGCAGTCAGTCGAGATTCTATAGCTAGGAGAATTCATCCTTTACAAAACGAAAACATAATTCAGAATCGCTTGGCATTTCTGAACAAAGATCAAATACTCTCGAGAGGTTTCAGTAATGTTTACGGAGATATTCCCGTGAGAGTTCAGTGACTCGGCAAGTCAGCACAAATTTTTTCTAAGTGTCACAACCATCAAGATTTTCTAGTGTGCCCAACCTCGACAATTTCTTTAACTTGAAGCTACGATAATGTTTGAAATCGCTCGAGATTTCTAAACAAAGATCGACTATTCTCAGAAGAATTAAACAAGATACAGAAGACAATACTGGAACACTTGATACAAACTATCAAGGACAGAGAATCGTGAAAAGAAGCATTCAGAAGAAATGGGACCTAGATCGATTCCTGAAGGAAGCAAGCCAAAGAGAAGACATCAACCAGCAAGTCAAAGACATGAAAGAAGATTTCAAGATATCGAAGGAAGCACATCACTCGAAAGATTTTCCAAAGAAAGGCAAGTGGAGTGGAAGACTTCCCAGGAAAGAAGAGAAAGAGAAAAGCAAGAGCTGTAGTTACTGTGGAAAGACAGGAACACATCCTCCAGGCCGAAACTGCCCAGCATACGGACAACAGTGTTTAAAGTGTGGCAAGTACAATCATTATGTGTCATGTTGCAGAGCCGGAGCCCCACCTCAAGATGGATCCAAGGAGACCAAGAGAGGGCGAATTAAGAAAACAACAAAGGCTGAGGAGACAAGCAGCAACTCTGATGATGATTACATTTACCTTCAGGAGACAGCGCAACACCTACACCGAGTGAAGAAGATAAGGTCAGGTCCAAATCAAGAGACTGTACTAATCTGCATAGGGGACATTGATGCCTTTGTTGAACCAGATAGTGGAGCAAGTGCAAATGTGATGGATGAATATCAATTCAAGGCCCTCAAGCACAGATCACAAGAAATTAAGGAACTGGAGTCCAGCAGAGACACACTCAAGACACTTCAATCTGATGTAACAGTCAAAGGTGAATTCACTACAAAATTGCGGAACAAGAACCGAGGCACGCAAAGCAAGTTCTTAGTGATCCAAGGGAAGATGGACTCTCCACCACTCCTAAGCAAAAGCACACTGTTGGAGCTTGGCATGCTCAAAATCAATCCAGAAGGAACACTCAAAGAAACCAATGAGCTGAGAATGAAAACTGTGAAGACACATGAAGACAGCATTGAGGCAGTACTGAATGAATACAGCAACATATTCCAAGGGATTGGTTGCTTTCGGGAAAAGAGTACAGGCAAGAAGATAGACGTCAAGCTAGAAATGGACCTTGACGCAGAACCTGTGGCTCAGAAACCACGCCCTGTACTGTATCACCTACAGAAACCACTCAAAGATTGGCTTGATCAGGGAGTGAAGGAGAAGATATTTGAGAAAGTTCCAGATGGAGAGGCAATTACGTGGTGTTCACTACTAATAGTTCAACCAAAACCCAAGTTTACAGATGTGAAGAATGAAGAGTTGGAGTCCCACATGATTAGGGCAAGCATCGACATCAGAATTCCAAACCAGTCCATGAAACGAATCTGGTGCGTCCAATCACCAAGAGTAGAAGACTTCATCTACCGCCTTCATGACTGCAAGATCTTTACGAAGCTGGATCTCAGACAAGGTTACCACCAGCTACAAGCAATTGCAAAGAGTTGAGACATTGTGTACTGAAGTGCATATTTCGAGGCCAACATGGTTTTCGGCAAGTCCCCACCCCCTCCCCCCTTATCAATGTTGTACTAGATCAAAAATGCCATTCAAACTGACAGTCATCGACACTGAAAGGGGGACGGGGGTCAGTAGCACATGGCATTGATTTGATTTGTTACGCAGTCGCTTTTATACGGAATGAACATTTTCTTGGAAAGTGTCTCAACCTTTTTGCAACTGCTTGTAGCTCTAGAATCCTCCACAAGACAAGTAGCAACATTCAGCATGCTTTGGGGAAACTACAGACCCCAATGACTGGTATTTGGAGCAAAATCCTCACAAGATGTCTTTGACGAAACCATGTTCAGAATCTTTGGAGACATACACCACTGCCTTAACCAAAGAGACGACATACTCCTGGGAGGAAGAGATGAGACAGAGCACATAGAAGTAATGTACCAGCTAACCAGAAGGGAAACAAAATTTCACTGGGGTAAACAAGAAGCAGCAGCATTCAGGAAGATACAACAGAACATCTCAAGTGAGACTATGGCATTCTTCGACTCGAGTAAGCCCATAATCCTCTGTACAGAGGCAAGCTTTAATGAAGGCTTATCAGCAGCCCCACTCCAGAAGACAGACAGAGGCATACGATCAGTACACTTCATCAGCTGAACAATGAAAGAGACTGAGAAGAGATACAGTCAAACCGAGAAAGATGCTTTGGCAATCAAATGGGCCAAGGAAAGGCTGAGAATTTACCTACTTGGAGCAACCAGATTCAGAATTGTGACTGCCCACAAGCCACTAGTACCTTTGTTCAACAAAGTAAAGAACAAGATACCACCCAGAATTGAAAAATGGATCATGGAAATGCAAAACATGGATTATGAGTTAGTGTACAAACCAGGGAAGGATGAAGCAGACCCCTTAGACTACCTTTCCAGATACCCTCTTCCTGAGACAGGAGATGACAAAACTGAGAAGATTATCAGATGAATGCAGAGCACGCTGTAGTTGTTACTTGAATCAGATAGGAAACTCAGAAAGATGAGGTCATGCAGCGACTAGCCAAGAGGATTGCTAAAGAGGACTGGGAGAAACACAAAAGAGACAAAGACCTTGAACCCTACCTGCATGTCAAACAGGAGCTATCGATTGCAGAAGGACTTATTTTCAGAGAACACCGAATAGTACTACTGCCAGCACTACAGAGGAAAGTGGTCAAACTAGGACACAGCCTAGGACACTTAGGAAAAACCAAGACCAAGCAAATGCTGAGAGAGAAATACTGGTTCCCACTAACAAACACCACGATCAACCTGGTTATCGACCAATGCTATGAGTGCCAAGTAGCTACGAAAGGAAACAGAGAAGAACCAATCAAGGTGACCAACATCCCAAACCAACCTTGGTACACAGTATCCATAGACCATGGTGGACCATACCCAGATGGTCACTACAATCTCATCTATATCACAAAGAAGAGGATTAATAACCTTAATTCCAAAGAAAGACAAATCTCTTTGTTTTAAAAAAAATTGGAGACCAATTTCACTCTTAAATTGTGACTATAAAATTGCCACGAAATCAATTGCTAGTCGGATTAAAAAAGTCTTGCCTTCTGTGATAAGTAATGATCAAACTGGTTTCTTAAAAAATAGATTCATTGGTGAAAATATTAGACTACTTAATAGTATCATCAACTATACAGATATCGAGAAAATTCCAGGGCTACTTATCTTCATTGACTTTGAAAAAGCCTTCGATACCCGTGAATGGTCCTTCATAGAAAAAGCTCTAAAATACTATAACTTTGGGAACTCCCTTATTTCTTGGATAAAACTTTTTTATACTGATATTAGTAGCTGTATACTGAATAATGGATGGACATCCGACTTTTTCACTCTAAGTAGAGGTGTATGTCAAGGCTGCCCTCTATCGCCTTATCTTTTTATTTTATGTGCCGAAATATTAGGGGCCGCAATAAGACGAGACAAACAAATTATAGGTATCAAGATCTCAGCTGAGAATCAATGTAAATTAAGCCAGTTTGCTGATGACACTACATTAATCCTCAATGGTACTAAATCTTCTATAGAAAGATTCTTTTTC
The DNA here is from genome assembly GCA_022457155.1 of Cladopsammia gracilis. Taxonomy (NCBI): domain Eukaryota; kingdom Metazoa; phylum Cnidaria; class Anthozoa; order Scleractinia; family Dendrophylliidae; genus Cladopsammia; species Cladopsammia gracilis. The sequence continues at coordinate 126,900 of JAJGOT010000856.1, forward strand.
CTGTTAGACAGTTTTGCTGAATTATCAGGCTTAAAAGTTAATTATGAGAAAACCGAGGCTCTTTGGATAGGATCTTTTAAAAACAGGACAGATAAAGTTGCTATACAACAAAATATAAAATGGGCTTTTCGGAAGCTTAAAGCACTTGGAGTATGGTTTTCAACGTGTGGGGAGGAAGCTATTATACTAAATTATAAGGAAAAGAAAGAAAAAAATCGCCAAAATCCTAAGTTGCTGGCAGCTCAGAAGATTAACCTTGTTAGGAAAAATAACAGTCATCAAAAGTCTAGCCGCCGCTCAACTTGTATATATTATGTCACCTCTAACTTCCTCGCAATCCTACTTGAAAGATATAAATCAACCTTTTTACAATTTTCTTTGGGATAAAAAAGGGGATAGAATTAAAAGAAGCGAAATGATAAATGATTACGGAAATGGTGGATTAAAAATGCTTGACATCCAAACTTTCAACTGCGCTTTAAAAGCTAAGTGGGTACAGAAATACCTTGACGACAACAATCATGGTAAATGGAAACTGTTTTTTGATTACTTTCTAGGATGTCATGAGGGTAAATTACTTCTGACTTGTAATATTAAGCAAGCCGATGTAGCTACTTTGACCATTCAGGATACCTTCACAAATGAAATAGTCGAAATCTGGTCAAGATTAAATTATGAAGAAAGTCCAAAACACTTCGAAAAGATCCCCATTTGGTACAACTCCCTTATAAGGATCGCAAACAAACCAATTTTTTATAGAAATTGGTCTTGTGCAGGAGTTAATAATGTCAAAGACATAAATTATTAGATCAAGAATCAAATTTTCTAAAATTTAATGAGTTCAAAACTTTATACAAAATCAAGGCCCCCTTTTTAACCTATCACGGTGTTGTCTCCTCAATAAAATATTTGAAAAAAGTTCTCCCGACTCAAGGTAGTGCAAACTCTAACAATCAACCCAACCGTGGTCAAAAATTATTATCAGCCTCGAACCTTTGCAGCGAAGCTTACAAATGCCTTATTAAAAACATTCCTTCTACACCAAACAAAAGTCAACATAAATGGATAATTGACTGTAACATCGTTGAAAATTCAATTAATTGGAATCTGACTTATCTTTTTTTGCACCTTTTTTGGAACTGTGAACATGTTCAAACTTTTTTTTTTTTTTTTAATGTTCAAACTTTTTGGAAGAACTTTCAATCTTGGCTGGTTCAACATCTAGTGAAACCACAAAATGTGCTTTTGACCTTACCTATTTGCCTGGGGTTAGTTGACAACAGTGAAGACCTACTTGCACACCACGCACTATTAATTGCAAGGTATCATATCTACTCATCCAAAATAAAGGAAACTCTACCGAATATAAATATGTTCTCGAAAATGTTCCTAAAATGTCTAGAAATAGAAAGACTTTTCGCATACAAAACAAACACAATTAGAGCTTTCAAATCAAAATGAGTTTGCTTCAATTTCAATACCTGTCTTTAGTTCAGTAGAACGCCCCCACCCCCCCCCCCCCCCCCCCCCCCCCCGCCTCGTCTATTTATTTCATTTCTGTCTTCCTTTCCCTTTTTTTTTCTTCTTTCCAAAGAAATGTAATGTATTGTATTGTAATTAAAGTAATGTAATCTAAGGTAAAGATTGGAAATTCTTGTTTTATGTAAGGTAATAAGTAAAATTGTATTGTAATTAAGGTAACATCTTCTAATGTAAAGGTAATAAGTAAGATATACATGTGTAATTTGTTGTATATTTTACGTTGGAAAGAAAATAAAAAACTTTTTTGGAAAAAAAATCTCATCCTGATCGACAAGAGAACCAGATATCTAGTGGTAGAGTCAGTACCATCAACTGCCTTCCAGACTAACAAGGAGAGATTGAAGCACATCTTCGCCACCTATGGAACTCCGAGGAGAATTGGGGGCGACAACAGACCTCCATTCAATCCTAAAGAATTCAAGGAATTTGCAGAGCAGGAAGGATTTCAGCACCACAGGGTGAGGTGACACCCGTTCACCCAAGAGTGAACAGCGAAGTAGAGAGATTCATACAAACCCTAAACAAGACCGAACAAATTGAAAGTCTGCAAGGCAACAACCATCTTTAGAGGCGAAATGCGATTCAAGACATGCTTATCGCCTACAGATCAACACCACACCCAGCTACAGGAGTCACACCTTATGAAGCCCTAAAGAGAACAGCTGTGAGAATGAAGTTGGATTACACCGAGCCTGAACCGCAGAGAAATGAAGATGACATTATTGGCCACAGAGATGCAGAATACAAGCAGAAAATGAAACGACAGAGAGAAGGGAGGAAGACCAGAGAGAACAATCTGCTACTAGGAGACCATGTATTAGTCAAGCAACCAAAGAAGAACAAGTGGAGTACACCCTACGAACCTGTATTCTATGCCATGTGTAACATCCATGGTTCCCAAATAACAGCCAGACGTGTCACAGATAGACAAACAATTTGCAGAGATGCCAGCCAATTCAAGCTAGCAAATGCAGTAATCAACACCACAGATGAACCAGAGATGAATAAGGAAGCACAACCACCACAGGCAGTTCCAGACCTTGAGATTCCAGAAAAGGGGGCTCCACCCAGTGCAACACCCTATCAGACAAAAGCCAATGCAGGGACACTACAAGAACCACCCAATGCAGAGATATCACCAGAACTGCGAGTTGAACCGACACAAGGAGCAAAAAGTGACCAGCCAGTGAACCAACCAGCAGTAACTAGACCCAGACTGGAAGGGCGCATGCCATCATACTTGAAGGACTACATGTTAGCTTAACAAGGACATTTATTTAACAGTTGATTTCAGTTTTCATTATTGGATTTAAACTTGTCAGAGTTAAGAGCTTTTGTTAGTTTGGAGGGGATCTAGTATCCATTCCTCCGCACACAGTGCAAACCTACATTGTATCACATGATATCACAATAAATACTGTTCTATCCAACATGACGTGTGTTCATTGACAATCCTACAGCCTGGCAGAACTTTTTTTTATTATATACATACTGAGATTCACACACCAGAAATCTATGAGATAAACATCGTCCCTTCATGTATGACAAGCCATCCTATTGGTCATACGATTTTCCTCACTAGTGAAGAATATCGTATGACCAATCAGAATCACAATACGACATTTTTCACTAGTGACAAAAATCGTTACTTTTGCTAGATGCGTGAATTCGGAGAATTTTTCCACTTGAAAGTTGAATCTGACAATAAACCAAATGCAAGAACACTTCTACTTTCGTCTTGTTTTTCTGTTGTGTAAATCTCAGTATGCATACAATAAACAAATTACTTCACAGTTTGTTCACGCGTACGATTTTTATTCACTCGTTGAGAAGAATCACAAACTCACTCGCTCGCAAAGCCTCGCTCGTTTGTTTGTGATTCTTCCCAACTCGTGAATAAACATCGTATGCGCTCACCAACCGTGAAGTAACCTCTATTTATTTCATCAGATTTGAATTCCTTAGTAGCAAATTATAAGATAAGATTCTTTTCAAATTTTAGGCTAAAACAGGTTCCCATATAAGGGGGGGTCCAAATGGACAATCATAGCCTAACAGTTTCTTAAAAACAACAACAACAAAACTTTATTAATAAACAAATAAAATTACAAAGTATTGCCCACAGCTAGCAAGGCTATTTGAGGCGGGACAATGCATACAAAATATAAGAAATAAAGGCTAAGGCTATTAACTAATGTAATATCCAGTCCAGCCCAGTCCAGTCCATTCCCATAAGTTTGTAGCTCGCGCATGCGTGATACATTGCTCACGCCATCGCACATGTACTTCGGGTTTTTAGCTGCATTAAACTACGGTTCAAGTTTCAGACTGGTTGTTTCTTTGGTTGTTTCATTGGCGACGAGAATAAACGAGAAAAAAAAAACAACAAGAAGCCCAGCAAGAGTGGCAGAGAAAGCAAGAAGAGAGAAAACAAGAAGCCGTAACTCAGAAGATATTCAACACGTAACTCGTTCGCACAAATGCCTGACACACCTGAACAACCATCCGCCAGAGCGGATAATCTGCGGATTATCACAGAAACAAGAAACCTCCGAGCTCAACCATTTATACCAGGAGATGACCAAATAAACACCGGGAAAGCGTGGGACGACTGGATCGAAGAACTCGAACGTGAATTTCGTTATTTCAGAATTACGGATCCGGACGACAAGAAAGACGCGCTCATCATTTATGGTGGAAAGGAGATCGCCCGACTTGAGAAAAGCCTACCGAATCCAACTGGTGAATCAAACAACTATGTAAAGTTGAGGAAGAAGCTAGACGAGTATTTTACACCGAAGAAAAACAAACACTACGCAAGATATCTCTTTCTGAAAATGAGACCAACACACGGGGAAACTACGGTGGCATATGCGGCTTGACTGAGAGAGAAAGGCAGCGAGTGCGAATTTGAAACGAATTCCGACGACCGAATCTTGGAACACCTCATCCAAACAACAAACAACCGAGTGTTGATTCAGAAAGCCATCAACAAGAAGTGGAGTCTAACACAATTCCTTACCGAAGCTGCTCAAATGGAGGACACGTCACTTCAAGTAAGCGGCATGAAAATTCCCGAAGATGTAAAGAAGTTGAGTCAACGACCTGGAAGATGGCAGCCGAACCAGGGCAAAACAGGTCACCAGAAGAAGCAACCCTGCGGGTATTGTGGACAAGTGGGCACTCACCCAGGAGGCAAAAACTGTCCTGCGTACGGAAAGAAATGTACAAAATGCCAGAGATTCAACCACTTTTCAATAGCGTGTAGAGCTGATACCTCAAGAGACAACAAGAAAACCCAGCAGCGCAAACCTGAATGGAGGCAACCAGAGAAGAACAAACAGAAGCACCACATCAAAAGAACCACTGAAGAGCTATTAGACAGCTCAACAAGCTCTGACGATGAGTTTTTCAGCCAAGCAGTTAGACACTTGAAGCAAGTCAAGAAGATCAAGTCAGATGACAAAGACAGAACCTTGACCGTGAAGATGGAAGATGTAAATGTAGAAGTAGAACCAGACAGTGGAGCAGAAGTCAATGTTATGGATGAACATCAGTTCAAAGCACTGACAAACCGCACCAGAAAAAGAATGACATTAGCACCCAGCAGAACAAAGCTGAACACCCTGCAGAGTGAGCTATCTGTGAAAGGAGAGTTCACAGCCACCATTAGGAAAAAAACTTGTGGAACAGTTGCAAGATTTGTTGTAGTCAAAGGAAGAATCAACTCCCCACCGCTCATCAGCAAAGATACCCTCCAAGAGCTTGGGATGTTGCAAATAAGAGAGGATGGATCGTTTGCTAAAACAAATGACCTGAGAATCCAAGAAGAAATGCCAGACATCAAAGCTGTTAAGAAAGATGAAGTTCTCAGCCTCAAAATCAAGGAAATTACTGACCGTCACAGCCAAATATTTCAAGGCATCGGGAAGATTAGAGACAACAAGAATGGCCAGGATTTCTATGCAAAGTTCAGCATGAGACCAGGGGCAGTACCAGTAGCTCAGAAGCCTAGACCAGTTGCATACTACCTGCAAGAACCACTCAAGAAATGGCTGGAGCAGTGCTTACAAGAGGAGATATTTGAAGAAGTACCTGAAGGGGAACCTGTGACGTGGTGTTCACCACTGGTGGTTCAACCAAAGCCAAGGTTCAGTGAACTAGACAAGGAAGACCTGGAACCACACATGATCAGAGCCAGTGTAGACCTCAGGGTACCCAACCAATTTATGGAAAGACACAGGATCACCCAAGGCACCATAGTAGAAGATTTCACGTACAAATTCCATGACTGCACTGTCTTCTCTAAGCTAGATATGAAACAGGGCTACCACCAGCTCCTGCTTGACCCAGAATCCAGAAAGGTCGCTACCTTCAGCACCCCATAGGGGAACCTGAGACCAAAGCGATCAATCTTTGGAGCGAAATCATCACAAGACTTCTTCGACGAAGCCATCTACCGGATATTCGGAGACATACCAAGGTGTCTCAACCAGCGTGACGATATCCTGCTAGGTGGAAGAGATACTGAAGAACACAACAAGACACTGGAAACAGTCCTGCAAAGAGCAGCAGATTTTGGCATTACCTTCAACCCTGAGAAGTGCCAATTTGGAGTTGAAGAGATTGAGTTCTATGGACATCAATTCACCAAGAATGGATTGAAACCAAACCCAGACAAAATCAGAGCTGTCAAAGAAGCCAGCCCACCAGAGTCAAAAGAAGCAGTGAGAAGCTTCCTAGGGATGACAGGATACCTGTCAAAGTTCATTCCAAGATACTCATCATTGACCGCACCATTGCGAGAACTGACCCACAAAGACACAAAGTTCAAATGGGGAGCAGAAGAAAAAGAAGCATTTGAGAAGCTCAAAGACAGCATTACAAGCAAGAGCACCATGGCTTATTTCAATCCATCCAAACCAATTGTCGTCAGAGTAGAAGCCAGCTACCATGAGGGACTCTCGGCCGGTTTATTTCAAGAGACAAACAGTGGTCTCAGACCAGTACACTACATCAGCCGCACGATGACTGCTACAGAGAAGAGATATAGCCAGACTGAGAAGGATGCCTTATCAGTTCTTTGGGCTAAGAACAGATTTAGCCTTTATCTCCTGGGAGCACCAAGATTCAAGATCATCACAGCGCACAAGCCGCTACTCCCATTATTTAACAAGGCAAACATGAAGCTTCCCCCCCGGATCGAGAAATTGGTCATGGGAATGCAAGACGTTGATTTTGAGCTCATCTATGAACCAGGCAAAGATGAGGCTGATCCACTTGACTTCTTATCAAGACACCCTTTACCAGAAACAGGAAAGGACGATGTAGAAAGAGTAATCAAGCATGTTGTCAATGCAGAATACGCCGTTGTTATGGATCAAATCAAGGAAGAAACACAGAAAGACAACCAACTCCAGAAACTAACTGCAAGAATACTCAAAGATGACTGGGAACAACACAAGAAAGACCCAGACATAATGCCTTTCTATGGAGTGCGACATGAGCTATATGCAGTGGGTGACTTGGCCTTCAGAATGAACAGAATCATCATCCCCTCAAGTCTCCAGAGAAGAGTAATCAAAGCAGTGCACCATCTGGGACACCTGGGAATGACAAAAACCAAGCAGATGCTCCGGGAAAAGTATTGGTTTCCAACCATGAACAGTATGGTGGAACAAATCATTGGCCAGTGCTATGAGTGTCAGGTAACCACAAAGCAGCACCGACAAGAACCTGTCAAAGTCACAGAGATCCCAAAGAAGCCCTGGGACGTTGTAGCTGTAGATTTTGGAGGACCGTACCCTGATGGCCACTACAACCTGTTAGCCATAGATAAGAGAACAAGATACCTTATTACATGAAATTTTGGCGACACGTTAATTTAGCGATTTTCAAAAATTCATATTTAGCGGCACTTTAATTTAGCGATTTTTCGTAAATTTTGGAACATAAGTCACTTAATTTTCGCGATTTCACGAACTGAAACTTTGGCGAATTGTGAATTGTGTCAAGCTTTTCATTTAGTCTAGGATTTCACAGCTCTTTATAAACGTAGAATCCATGGAGTCCATACGGGAATGCAAAATTTAATACTAGCGAAGAATCCATTTCAGTTGTCAAGCTGAAATGACTGATATGTGCACGAGACATCCGATACACGTCATAATCGACCGTAAAACAGCATGATTGTGTGAAACTGACCAGATGGCGGAATTTCATATTGTACTCACTTTAATTTAGCGACGATTTAAATTTAGCGACACTTAATTTTGGTGCATTTTAATTTAGCGATTTTTAGAAAAATCGCTAAATTCGCTAAATTTAAGTGTCGCCAAAATTTCATGTAATAAGGTACCCTGAAGTTGCAAAGACACACTCAACAGCTTTCCAACCAACCAAAGATAAGCTGAAAACCATGTTCGCCACCCATGGCACCCCCAGGCAGCTAGAGTCTGACAATGGGCCACCGTTTAATGCTAAAGAATTTGCAGAGTTTGCCAAAACAGAGGGATTCCACCACCATCGCGTCACCCCAGAACATGCCTGTGCAAATGGTGAAGCTGAAAGTTTCATGAAGTTACTGAACAAGACAGAGCAGATCGCTCACCTCCAAGGCAAAAATGGAAACATAGCCATCCAAGAGATGTTGACTGGTTATCGTTCAACACCGCACCCGGCTACTGGTGTAACACCATACGAAGCTCTCATGAACAGGCCAGTGAGAACCAAGCTAGATCACCAAGCAAAGGAAGACAACCCAGAAAAAGCTTGTGACGTGACCATCAATAAGAGAGATGAAGAATACAAAGAGAAGATTAAGCACAATGCTGAAAACAAGAACACTAAGGCACACAATTTTATCAAAGGGGACTATGTCCTGTTAAAACAAAGAAAGAAGAACAAATGGTCAACAGCTTACGAAGCAGCTTTTTACGTCATAGTTCGAATAGATGCGTGCGTGCATGCGTGATACATTGCTCACGCCATCGCACATGTACTTCGGGTTTTAGCTGCATTAAACTACGGTTCAAGTTTCAGACTGGTTGTTTCTTTGGTTGTTTCAACTAAGGAAAGTGAAAGTTTACAAATAAATGAAATAAAAAAAGGTAAATATGGATGAGGACTAGATAATAGATTAAAGGAAAAAAAAGAATTAAACAAATAAATTGTAAAAGTAGAAACTAATAAGCAAGAGTTTAGTCTTCGACATTTTTGGCTAATTTTACCTTTTTAATTAAGGTGGGCGTATCAATATACTCATCTTCTGAATTCAGAATATCAAAAAGTAATTTGTTGAGTGTTTTTTTTTAACTTATTCTTGGGGAGGTGTCGGATGTTACAGGGTATCTCATTCCACAGCTTAGCCCCAAAGCGAGAAAAAGGCAATTTATATAATTCTAGATCGGAACTGTTAACATAAAAGTTTCCTGAAGCCGATGCTCTTGTATTGTAGTAGTGGCAGCTACTTGTTTTTTGAAATAGATTTAAAATGCCAGGAGGTACCATATTGTTATGGACATCATGCATGAGATTTGATATAGTCTGATAATATAAGAAGTTTAAAGGTAAAACGTTGGCATCAGTGAGGAGAGGTATTGCATGATCGCATCTATCCAAGAAATTTATTATCCGAAGAACTCTTTTTTGTAGCAATAAAATCTTATCGAGATGTGTCTTAGCTGCTTGGCCCCAAACAGCAAGTCCATATGTAACATACGGATAAATGAGTGATTGATAAATTTTAAGAAGAATTTGCCGGTGTACAAAATGACACAATTTCGCAAGTAAGCCAACCAGGTTGTTATATACAGGGTTTTACTGTGCTGCAAATGTTGGTAAAGTAAGAACTTTATTTACTTTATTTAAATGTCAATTTGATTAGCCCATATGGACTAGTTATCCTAAAAATATAAGCTTAAAGCATAAAATTCTTATAAAATTAGTATAAAAGTAGTACTCACAGTAAAATTAGTATAAATAGTATAGATTTCTTATTCTTGGTACTATTGCTTAGTACTGTAGTGCCGAATTGCTGTTTTGTACCTGTAAATTGGAAATCTACATTTACCACACTTTCAAAATAGCTGATCTTCTTCCAAAAGGGCTATTGAGCTCTATTGACCAAACATTGTGCATGTATTAAATGACATACATATGGCACTCTTACTCACTCCAAAACCTACAAACCTGGAAAAAGAAATTGGCTGATGAAAACCTGCATAATATAAACCGTCCTTTGAATTCAGTCTCACTCACGCCACCACAACTTCACAATAAATCTTTTCATGCATATCACGAGTTTTGCGTATTACCGTGGCTAAATTGCAATTGCAGAATACCCGGCCCACTATATATCCAACTAAGAGAACTGCTCCCGCTAATGCTGCTGTCGCAGTCGTCAAAATGATAACTCCATACATGCATTCTCCTCGTTCTAATTTAAGCGTGTTATGCGAAAGATAGACCGCGGGAGCAGGACATTAGTGCAGTTCAAAACTGGGCTCATGCTCGGTGTAAAAACCTGCCAACTCACGAGTAACGTAAAACAAAGAAAACAAAAGGTACTGAAACAATAGAGTGCAAGACAACAAAGGTAGAAAACAAAGGAAAAAGTCACAGGTTTTTACACCGAGGTAAACCCCAGAACTGATTCTGCAAATATCGCTCCGCATCAGCACGAGGTGGGAGAGTCAACTTCATTGTCGGAGTTTCTTTCGGCTATTATTTTCTTTAATCAAAGAAAATATGCATAATCTTTGGCTACCGATGTACGAAAATCTAGCATTGGATTTAAACAAAAGAAACAACAAATTTTAGCTTACCTTCGATTCCCCTTACCACTATCGACGATCGACTCGACGAGTTTGCATTTCCGAACACAAGACGAGCGGAACCTGGGGACGATTTAATTTTTTTGGCGGGTATGGTTTGGTATCCACTGCGGTCAAACATCCGAAATCAGTCAACTCTTTCATTATTATACTAAGTATACATTGTTGTTGTTGTTTCTTGTTGAATAAATTGTTGTTGTTGTTGTTATATTAAACTTTAAACAGTGAAAATGACAACCTTAACTTTTCAGTACTTTGCTTAACTTTTGCAAATTTCTCTCGTTTGACTGCGGTTACGGCTTGGTATGAGGGATGGTATGGGTAAGTATGGGAAAAGCAAAAGAAACCAGATTTTAGCGACCAGCGGTTTTAATAACATAAAAACATGAATTTTCAGGTTTCAGTAGACGAGGGTGATATTGTATGGTGTTGTTTTGACCAAAGTGTATTAAATAGCCAAAACGTATTTTGTCTTTTTAGGGGGCACTTCGTGAGCGGTGGCTGTTCGTGTAAGACAAAATAGTATTTCTTGACCCTAATGTCCATTTCTATTCAAAGGGGACAGACTTCTAATAAATGTGGCTTCTAAATATATCTGAATTTCGTAACTGTTGTTGTCTGTTGGACAATATTTTAACTTACTTGAACCAGATATCATCGTGAACTTCCGGTGTATGTGTAAACTTGGTGTAAACTATTTTGGAGCAGAGCATAACAGTGATTAGTTGATCACTCTGGTGATCAGTTAAAGATGATTTTGCGATTGTTTTTTACGGCTATATTCTTAGATTACCAGAGTTCACAAAGGAATATTTCTTTTCAGTTGGTGGAGTCCGTCACGAGTCTTCGTTACGCTTATTCATTTTCCCAAGAGCAGCCTTTTTCTCGCTCCACTAGTGTCATCCCGTGATGTCCAATGCAGTTCGCTCCCGATTTCTCAACTCAACCAAAATATCAGACAAAATAGCACTATTTTCTGAGAAACAACTGCAAACTATCCCGCACGGATCTGCTTGTTTGTAAAAGCATATGATCTTTTGTCCTTATTGTTTCTCTTTTTACAGCGGTAACCAATAACAATCGACCCACCACATTTTCAAAAGAAGCGGCAAAAGTCGAGTTCTAGTGGACGTCAATCAAAGAAAAGTGGTTACAATTATTTTCGATTCTGACAGGATTTCAAGCAAACAGAGCAAAAAGATCGACAATTTTACCAGCTAATAAAAGGAAAAATTCAATCAAAATTGATTTCAAGTAAGTTTAAACAAAAAGAAAAGCTATCGTTTGCAGAGACCGTGTTTTTAAAAGAAAACTCTTAAGTTTGACATCATGTGATAATTTGCAACTCAATGATCCACGAACAGCAAGGCCGCAACACGCAGCACCTAAGAAATTTAGTCTTTAGGTAAAAATATTAAATCAGAGCAATGTTAAATACATAAAACACACACTGCATGCAAACCATGGGCAAGCCAGGAGCTCTTTACCATATTTTGGCCAAAATTGTGATGGACTCCGTTTGAGCACCAAGTCCTTTATTTACCTGTTATTGTAGCTGCATAGTTAGATGTGTGCAGGATGGAAGCATATATTAAGTTTCTGCTTTTTATGAAGCTCACTTTCAAACACAAGCAAAGTGTAGGTATGTATGTATATTTACGTTCTAAATCCCAGTATTGGGCTGTACACATTATTATAATAATTATATAATATGCCTAACTTAGATTTCTAACATATGCAATAAATCTCAATAAATCATTTTCCTTCTTCTAATAAAACTCTTCTAATTTCGAGCTTGAGATTCAGAAATGTCTAGTACGTAGACTATGAAGAGTAGCCCCTCATTTAAACAAGCAGTCAATTCGGCAAATGGGCATGAAAATCGTCTTTCTTGAGGAAACGTGATTTGCAGAGCAGATAGAAACTCTGTCCCTGCAAAGTGCTTCTCCTCTTGGGAGGTGATTTTCATGTGCACTCGCTCACAAAATGAGGGACAACTTGTGGTCTTCTAATTTTGAGGATGAACTTTCCCATAACACTGAGGGTGTCTTTCTGATAAAAAGACAATTAACTTCTTACATCCCATAATAATAATTGTGTATACAGAGTCAGTCAGACTCTGTAATAAATAGATTATAAAAATGTTCCTTTTGCCTTTCAGGTTGAGTCTAAATCCATGATAGGTAGAGGAGGATCTGCCCGGCTGTACTTAGTTTGCTTAATGAATTTGGATATCCCAGTTGGTCTGGATACTTTACGGGATGCTGCCTTGGTTGGTCTTGTGGGTGCAAGAAATTTAGTATGTCCTCCAAGTCCATCATAACCCCGCCTAAACACTGATGCACCAGCTTCCTGTGTTGGCTTCCGTGACATCTGCTGTGTTGGCTTTAAAGCTACTCTCTGTAATGGGGAAGCTATGCTTGTTGTCTTCACAAGGGACAATCCCATTCTGCACAAGGAAGCAAAAAAAAAATCAATACACAACTGAAAAATCATGTTAAACTGATGGCTCCTGCTATCTCAAGCACATAAAATCTTTAACTTCTGGCTATCTTGAATGGAAACCTTTTCCTTTTTACATTATTGTACAGACATTTATTACCATCTAACTTGTTGTGCTCCTGCTATTTTGAGCTATTTTTTGTTTCTCTTTAATGTTAAAGATAGTGTACGTCTTCCATAAATCTGGGAAAAACAACCTTAACGTTTTGAGTCTTAAAAAAACAACAACAAATGCATAACTAACAAACTAGGTCATCTGTCCATGATGTTTAGGGCTGACAAACAAGCTTTTTGACGTTGAAGATCTTAACTGACTTTCTTTTCCTTCACAAATTAATTCAATAATAATCACAACAATCTTATGATGATACACTTTCAACTTGAGTTTGAAGATAACTTTTGCTCAGGACTGGTCTATTATTATAAAGTATTAACTAATTAAAAGCCTTGTTATCCACTACTTTATTAACCAAGAAAATCAAATGTTCTGGGACATATTCTGGTCATTCTGAAATCATAATACGCTAATAAAACTATGTCATTTACATTTTCACACACCAAAAATTGTCCAAGTACACGTAGTCAAAATAGCAACTTTTTTACATATTTTATGAGAGGAATAGGTGCGATATTTAGAGGTATTCTGTTTTTGGAATGGCCAGAATATGTCCCCCAAAAAATGTGCCCTAAGTAACTAATGATTTAATGAATGAAGCAAGTCAACCTAAGGCAATGTTATATCAAGTGCAACTTTCACAATGGTACTGTAGATATACTTATACTACTTTCATATGATAAATTTCTCACTCTTCAGCAATGCTCCTAAGTTCATTTTTGGTTTCTGGATTTCTTTGCTTTGGTGATGGCGTCTCTGCTACAATGATATTTTCTGATTCCTCCTCAACAGGGCAGGTCAGCCGTGGTCTTTTGATATCCATTGGTGCTGGGCTAAAAAAATGCAAGAGCAACACAAAAATATCACTGAATGAGGACCATAAGAAACTTGACCACAAATAATAGATCGTTTCAGTGTTAAAAGTTCATACCACAGACTATACATGCTGTGGTTCATATTTTTCTTTGGTTTGAAAATTTTCAAAACAGTTTGATTTTTCTTTACTTATCTTGTCTCAGATTATGGCAATGAATCTGAAACAACGGAAAATAAAAATCAAACTGGTTTGAAAATTTTCAAACTAAAGAAACATTTTAATCACAACATACATATACATGTATTTTGTCAATCTTGTAATGAGCCGGAGTCAGAGTTAAACTGGAATACAATGTTTATATCAAATAAAGTCTAAATTATCTCAGTGCAAGAGCACGGAGATAATTTAGACTTTAGCGCACCCTGGTTATATTTTCTTGTGATCTCTAGTTAACTTTTTTTTGCACACGCCATCTCTTTGTTTGCTTACCTCAGGCTGAAATATAGGTGACAGATCAAAATAATATCTTTTTGAGTCTTCTTTTCCTTGTTTTATTCTTCATATTGTTCGTAGTTGTTGTGTGTTTGAATGTTCTGTCGGGGGCACTTGGTAAGACGTGCTGGTCCTGTCATTCCGACAGTGACCTATATGATTATTCGGGGGCCCTCGATAGGGAGTTTTGTTTGTTTCAATCTTTAATTAAGGTTTTTATCACATCATGTATGTTATTTTTAGCGTTAAATTTTTCCTTGTTATTTAGTTCTTTTGTTATGTTACGTAACCTAGTTTTCCTTTGTTTTTGTAGCTTAACGTATAACTACAACTTGTATAACTTAATCATTGTACATAGGTTTTAGTTTTTAGTTTTTAATTCTTAGTAATTTATAAAACCAGTCAGGACCAGTAAGAAGTTCGCCCCATCGTTTTTTATTATACGTATCTACAAATTCAGATGGTGGCGTCGTATCCTTGGTTCCTTCTGCCACTTAGCCCAATTAATCAGTGATTCACAGTATATTTCCCTCAATATATGATTAGTAGTATGTGTGACATTGGAACATTAGAACTATGAATCCACTGTTCCCTTTATGCTTGCTTGCTTTATTTATGCAGGGCCACTGAAAAAAAAAATTGTGACATGGGATCTTAATTTCAATAAAACTCACAAAGAATATGGGACATACCTCTCTCTAATAAGGCGGCCAATAGCACTACTGCGAGGACTTGGAGATGCAAATGCTCTTTCCATTGCTGTTAACTTGTTTTTGTAACTCTGATATAGGATTATATTATTAAAACAAATATAAAATTTTATGAATAAATATCAGTATTTTGTTGAAGTCGCACACTTAAAATTTTTTAAATTCAATATAGCAAAAATGACTAAGGAACAAAATAGGTAATAGCATGTACATAGCATAACTAATTTCATGGAGTGCTTGATTTGTGTGTCAGTTCTTGTAATGAGTTTATGTACAGACCCTTCAACTGTATCTCCTTTTTTCTCTTACAATAACATACCTTATAAAATTCATTAATAATTTATAAGGAAAATACAAAAGAAATGAAAGTTTAATCCTGAACAGCTACATTGTATATTACTTCATCATCAGAATACTGATAGGAATGCTAATAAGCTTCATTGCTATTGTTCTTTTACAAGATAAATTTAATATTCACTCATATTTTATCTATTACTTGATTGTCTAAGAAATTGACCTGAGATTGCTACAATAACTATAAATTTCAGTGGATTTGATTAAACAGGTCTTTTTGCAAGTATGCTGTGCACATTATCAGGTACAATCTGTAAATGAAGAGGCTAGTGGAAAAGTATCCTAAAAGACGATTTGGGTAAAGTTTTTTTGCCACAAAATTTCTTGAATTTTTGCATGTAGCTTTCAACTGGTTTATGCTTCATTTTCAAGAAAAAACATGCAAAAAATCAGTTTTTTCTTACACTATCTTTAGAATATGTTTTGTCAAATGAGAAACAAAAGAAACCTTTTGTTTTTCTGATCAATAAAATAAGTGAAATGGTGCAAGCTGAAGTGGTTGTTTTGCTAATGAGATCACAGCCTTCTGCTGATTATATGGAATGCTAAGAATGTTTCCTCCTTTTTCTTCCCCTGATTACCAATCGACTTACACTGTTTTCTTTTTCCAATCTTGTGATGTCTTCCTCTGCCATTTTAAGGTGATCTTTACTTTTCTTCAACTCCATTTCAATTTGGGTTGACTATGATAACAAAAACAACCTCTAATTACAAATTTGTAAGTAGCAAATAGCAATTCAATCTTGCAATTTCGTGTTTTCTGACGAAAAAGTGCGTGAACTATTAGTTAAAAAAGGGAAAAGAAAGAAAAAAAGAAAAGAAAAGAGAAAAATACTGTTCACATGATTGGACAAAAAAGGCGCAAAATTTTCGCGTTGTCACGGTCGCAGTGTTTCTTGGCGTAGCTGAATGAAAACTGGTTCAAAGTTTAACCGCTCGACAAGAAGAAGAAGAACAATTTTCGTGAAATTCCTTTGGTAATCACCTCTGGAAAATGATATAGACTTGATGTTTCCTCGGAAAAGTTTCTGATCTCGTCATTACGGCTGTGGGAGCTAAAAAACTAGCATTCCAAGTTTGTAAACAACATTGATCACTCAGCTTGTACTTCGATGTTTTAAAATTTGGTTCTTATGGAAGGGACTAAAAAGCCAAATCAACTACAGGTACAATGTTTTAACCGTTTCTTGTATCCTTTAGCTGTGAATTTTTGTAAGTTTACTGTCCACGCTGTAGTTCTTTCCGCCTTTTCGCCGCTATGTTTAGGTTCGTAGCCGTGTGTTTGTTCAATTTGTTTTGATTCTGAATTGAACTTTTTAAGGTACGAAACACTTGTAACTAAGACATTCTATGCCATTTTACTGTGTTTTAATTATTGTAGTCACTACTCTGTCCCGTTCTTTGAGTGGACGAAAGCTCTTCGTAGAAACTATCAACTGATTGTGTACGCTAAATTAATTTTAGCTTGGCAAAAGTTTCGGCATTCACTGCTTGTTGTTTAAGAATGGTGCAAGGTAAAATATTGTAGTTAGCCTTTTTACTTTTGAAAGGTTGTATATCTCAATGATTTTTTTCTCCAAATGTGTTGAATTATAAAACAGTTATAGTGTTCAAGCTAGCTTGCACAATATTGACAAAGGTGCCACTTTCATTCATGAACTGTGTGACGTTGCAAGTTTCGCGCGGTAAAACATCTGTAAGCTTTTTTTAAAATAAAAGGCTTGTCGGCGATATTTTTCTTCAAACTGTGCTTTGTTATCAACGTGTTGAATTATAAAACTATTATAGCGCTCAAGCTTGCGTGATATCACCTAATTTTAGCCGACTCAGCCTACGGCCTCATCGGCTAAATATTAGGCAATATCACGCGCGCTTTTGCGCTATAATAGTTAAATATATACATTTTTACAAGAACACACCAAACAAGAAAAACTACAGATAATAATACTAATAAAATATAAATTAACATTGGAGCCTGGAGGCTAAATTAATTAACCAAAGACAAGCCAAAGAGGAGATAACTGTCAGTAGAATTTTCCAATTTACTTCAATTTTGATTCTGTTATTTTCTTTCTTGAGTGCTTCAGATGCATCTATCGCCTCCTTGCATTTCAATCTTTTTTCCTCCAGTTTCCTGTCAACAAACGTGAATAGATAAAGGGGTCATTTACAGTAATGTTCCAAATAAGAGGTGTGTTAGGTTAATAGTGCACTTAAAAGCTAAATATAACAGATTTGTAGAGTCCAAATTCTTGCCAAGAATACATGTAATAAAGATACTGCCATTTCTGTGCCATAAAACATTTAGTAACTTGCTGTTTCTGTCTGACGGGATGCTAGAGAATTCCTTTTTGAATCATTTCTTGTTAGCTAGGAGAGTTACCTATTGATGTTTTAGCTATTATTACAATTTTAACGTTTGACATTTTTATTCAATGTTTCACTTACTTTAGTTTATGTACGTTGGGTCTGAAAAACCCTGATTGGGAGATTCAATAAAGTTTAATGTGTTTAATCAGATTACCTAACAGTCTTGCTCAGTTTCACCAACAAATTAGAGCCCCCTGGCATGGGAACTTCAGTGGAGGAGAAAGACACCAGAGAATAAGGTGTGTAATCTGATATACAGGCACCAAAGGGATGAAGCCAAGTGTCTATATTAGGGAGGTGTGCATATTATAGAGGTAGAGTTTCTACACATATTGGTCTGTTTGAGCCATGCCCATAGATAATAGAGGATGGTTTTTGTATTACAGGCATGTCTGTAAGAAGAGGTTAATCTACATGTATTGGGAAAACCTGAAAGCCAAAACATACATAAAAAATATTGTTGTTTTGTCAACGTCATCACAACTTGGCAATATCTGTGCACGCTTATTTGTCAAAGCTTTAATGTGACCTTGTGAAATCTGGATAACCAGAACTACCATGTAGTAGTTGTAGTCACTTGTCCTAAGTAAACTATTCATGAGCAAAAACAAACTTGGTGATTACTTTTTTAGTGTGATGAGCTGAATAATGACTTCTGGAAAGGATTTGGAGTCTAAATTCCGTAACATGGCTTCTGCGTCACTTGTGTGCCCATCTATTAACACTTTCATCCTGCAGTCAAATCAGCAAAATTTCAATGTGTTAACAATTGCCTCAAAGTCATGAAAAGTGATTAAATGTAGATAGAGGTATTTATACATGTAAGTGCAGTCAAAATCCTGATACAATATTAACAATAATTACAGCACACTGTCTAACAATAACTACTCACCGTTTCAATTGCAAAAACCCTTCTCTCAGTTCAGAAGCTTCACTTTGTGCAATGGCAAGTTCTGTTTCCTTGTCTTTCAAGTAACATAGCTGCTTCTGTGTGAATAAAATAGGCTGGATTGGACCAGATGAGATTGGACAAACAAAACCAGGATCGGATTGGATTGACTGACAAACCGGGATCGGATTGGATCAGACTGAAAAAATCAGGATCGGATAGGATCGCCAAACCCCTGAATTCCAGCCAGAAATGGTCATGTGGTATCCTGGATCAAGATGGCAGAAAGTACAAAAGCCGAGGAGAGACACTATCCCATTTCCAACTTCATTTTTTTTTTCCAATTTCTGACTTCTCTTTTTTTTTTCCGATTTCCGACTTCACTTTTTTTTCCGATTTCCAACTTCATTTTTTTTTTCCGATTTCCCACTTCACTTTTTTTATTCCAACTACAGTCGAAGCTCTCGTAAGCGACCAAAAGTGGTCGTAACTGGAACTGGTCGCTTACGAGAATGGGCTCTCGTAAGCGACCACGCCCTAAAACGATAGAGGCTGGTCGCTTACGAGAGCTTTTAGCATAAAGGTTTGGATATGTAAATGAGTTATTAATAGTGTTGTATAGTATAGTATTGTAGATAATATTTAGTTATTGCCTATCGTAGAAGGGATTTGCGAAGGTATAGTTCACGCATCCACAGAGATTAAAAACTTCTAATTTCTTATTCAGATGATTACAATGCATATCACAACAACTGCCAAAAAGTGCTAACGCACTGCTACATCTACTCTTCATTATATATACAACGCGCTAATTCAATCTCACTTCAATTACTGCAATCTTGTTTGGGGTAATTGTGGTAAAACTTTATTTGAAAGGCTACAGAAGCTTCAGAACTGTGCCGCTCGTGTTTTAACCTTTTCTAGCTATGACGCGGACGCCAACTGCCTAATTAGACAACTCGATTGGAAAGATTTGAACACACAGTTTCAAATACAGAAAATCATAATGGTTTACAAGTGTTTAAATGGTCTTGTTCCTGAATACCTGTCCTCTAATTTGTTATACGAAATGGAATGCGCTATTCCCTGAGGGACTCTGATAATAAACTAGTCGTCCCGTTCCCACGAACTAATTACATGAAAAATAGCTTTAGTTATAGCGGAGCAGTGCTCTGGAACAGCCTACCCTGTGATATGAGAGAAATGAAATCTCTAAGTCAATTTAAATGTTCAGCTTATCTGAATTTTTAATTTAAACTACACACGGCATTCATGAAAAACAGATTATTAGATTAATTGTAGTTAGCTTTGTAATTTGTTTAGGCTAGTTAGGTTAGCTAGGTTAGGTTCCTGATGATTTTACCGTGTTTAAATAAAGATTTACAGCACTAAGGTGCAATTATGACATCATATATCGTTCTCTATATAAAAAAGTAAACCAGCAACGGTTCAGACAATAGTATTTTGAGTCTCTAATCTAAGTCTTCTAAGACTTAATAAAGAAGTTCTTGATCGATGATTGTTTCAATGAGTGGAGTTGTGAATCCACCAAGACATCTTTAACGCGTGTAACACAGTTCTTCATTGCCCTGCCAATCAGAAAACTCCGCCAACTTATTAACAAGACCGAGAGCTCCCTTGACAGAATTGACCTCTGGAGTCTTCAAAGGAAGATCAAAATAATCGCTAGCTTCGTCGTCATCACTCTCCTATGGCTTGGAAATACCGTGCACCTACATATTTTCTGGGGACAAAAATATGTCAATACCTTGGCTGAAGTCGAAACTTGAAAGTCTCAGCTATGATGTTCTATAATCATTTTATTTTCTAAAACTGACCGCAGTTTATGAAACACTTAGGTCATAAATGAACCACTCATCTGCTCCACTAAGCCGGAAATCACCTTGAACTTTTAATTGAGATCTTTAAGAACGAACCATAGCGCAATACGGTATGTCATGCATTAGGGTTACTGTTAATGTGATCAAGAAGTGTAATCTTATTAAAGTGTTGACTAATACAAATCAGACCTTTTGAGTGGTCGCTTACGAGAGCTTAAAAACAAAGGAAAAGACCAGTTGGTAATTCCCAAAAGTGGTCGCGGTCTCCTACGGGAGCGGTCGCTTACGAGAGCTTTTAATTACAGAGTTTGAGTGACAATTCAAACGGGATTTCACAACGGTGGTCGTAACTAGAGCTGATCGCTTATGAGAGTGGTCGCAAGGAGAGCTTCAACTGTATTTGGATTGGTATAATCTTCATTTTAAAATAAAGACTTGTGGGCAACACGCAGCCACTTGTTTTGTATAACTGAGTTTATTAATTGACCGGTTTCGTCTGCTAGTGAGACTTCATCAGGATTAACTACAAGATACATAGATGGAACTTATTTTATACTAAACCCTTGTAGTACAAATCACGTTCCTATTATGGTGTGAACAACAAAAACACCCAAAAGAAATATGCATGGGAAATGACTAAAATCCTGTACTAGAAAATGTGAAATGTTTATCAGGGGCTCACGGTTTTAGCACATATTTCTTTTGGGTGTTTTTGTTGTCTCACTAGCAGATGAAATCGATCGATTAATGAACTCAGTTATACAAGACAAGTTGCTGTGTGCTGCCCAGAAGTCTTTTTATTTTAAAATGAACGTTATACCAATCCAAATAGACGTTGAATTTAAGGTTGAAGTCGGAAGTCAGAATAAAAACGTGCCTGAAGTCGGACAAAAAAGTGTTACAATCAGAAATCAGAATAAAAAAGTGAAGTCGGAAATCAGCAAAAAAAGTGAAATTGGAAATCGGGAAATAAAAAAAAGTGAAGTCGGAAATGGAATAGTGTCCCTCCTTGGCTTTCATAAGAAAGAGAGGTACTGTATTTCCTTGATTAAATGCCAGGGGCATTTATTTAAAACTCAGCCTCACGGATCCATTGTTTATTCGAGGTTTGGCATTTATTAAACAGGGGTAATTTTTCATCGTTTTTCATGATCACATTTTATGTTATTTATTCCTAAATTCCTGATTTAAGGTGGCCCGCAGCTATTTAATGGCGTGGAGGCTCCCTTTTATAAATCGAATTTTCGGCATGTAAGCATTAACCCATTTTTGTAAGTTTTGGTAGGGCAGTAAAGCAGTCTTCAAATTATACAGGACTTTAAATTTTAGTGCATAAAAGATAAGCCATTAAAAATTACAAGTGTTTTTAGAAAACCCCGTTTTTAAGAAAACGCGAATTTTTTCATAAAACGACGACAAACTTTTTTCTAAATAAAAAGATAATTATTAAAAGTTGACGCTGGCTAAAAATGTTGTTTTGGACGTTTCGGCAACTACTGTTGCCTTCGTCAGCAAAAGATAAAAATGCAAATGTCTTACGGCGTCCTGATGGTATAAGATAAATGCAAATATTAAATCGCACCTCAAAAGAATATTTTGAGGTGAAACAAAAGTCTCTAGAGCATTCTTAATTATTTCTACAAATTCTTAATATCATTGTAAACGTTTGGAAGCGCTATGTGTTCGTTTATAGCGTTCGTGTTACGCACGGAATGCCAAGCTTCAAGAATTAGTCTTTGTCGCCATGCCGATGATCTGTCAACAATTTCGACGCTCGTCAAATCTATTTGGTGGCTGTGGAGCATGTGGTGTTTGGCCAACAAAGAGTTTTTATCCAATGTTGCTATTAGCCTTTGCGTGCTCTTTCACGCGTGATTTTAGCGCGCGCGATGTCTGACCAATGTAAACACAATCACAATCTTTACATTTGATCTTATACACGATTCCTCTGGTGGCCTCTTTCTCGATCTTGTCTTTTGGCTTTTTAAGTATGTTTGAGATTGTCTGAATAGGCTTATGAGCGACTTTGATGTTGAAGCTTCGAAGAACTCTTGCGATTCTCTCGGAGAATCCTTTGGCGTAGGGCAGGATAACCATGCTACGTTGGTCGGTATCATTTACTTCTTGTTGTCTATTCGGTTGGTGACCATTGTGAATGAAATTGGTAGGGCCTAGTTTTTAACGGTAAGGGCTTCCACTTATCGCTTAGTTTCCCGTAATGCTTCCTCCTCGGTGGAAGGAATGTTCTTTGCGCGATCCATAAAGGTGCATACGACCGAGTGTTTATGCTGGGGATGGTGGTGAGATTTGAAATCAAGGTAGCGGTCAGTGTGGGTAGCTTTCCTGTAGACAGATACGGTGATCGAGCAGCTGAGTAGCCGGCTGAGATAACAAAGAAGGTGGTGATTTTCGCCAGCAGCCGGCTACTTTTGACAACCCTGTTATATGCATTAAAATTAAAAGTCCTGTATAATTTGAAGACTCCTTTATCGCCCTACCAATTCGGTACAAATTCGGTTTATAAAAGGGAGCCTCCGCGCCATGAAATAGCCGTGGGCCACCTTTAAAGCTACATTGAACAAAATGTTCCTCAGTAATATCTTGATAAAAACAAGAACAAGAAGTCTCAAAGAGAATACATGTTTATCAGTCAATAAACTGTAACAAAATTTTGATGTTCCTTGACCTTCAGACTTTGGCCTGTCTTTTCATACAAAGCATCCCCTCAGAAAAAGAAACAATGGAGTGACGCCCAGAATGTAAAAGCATGTCCAGCAAAATAGAGAATGCAGAGTGGCTTTGTTATGTTTTTTTTTTTCCATTTATATCAGAATGGTAGTTGAACATGGCTGTCATGTAACCATAATAAAATGTTTTGCCTAAAACAAAGCATATCAAAGGTATGGTTAGGTGGAATGGCTGCTGCAGTTTATTTCACCCAATTAACTACATTATTTCATGGTGACAATCAAATGTACAATACCGAATTCATATAAACACTAGACCTCAAATACACGCCAGAACCTCAATTTTACGCTGGGGGGCATTTCTTTAAAAGTTAACCTTGCAGCCTGGCATTTATTTCAAACCCGTATTTAATCAAGAAAATATGGTAATTAGATTGTAGTGGCACTGTTTTTGCCTTTTGCTTCCCCATTTTGTCACCAAGACTTCCTACACATGTATTATGCATTGAAACTACTACTATAAATGAATAATTTTTCTAGAGTGAGAGATTTAAGCAAAAATAATATATGAGAAGGGAAGGTGGGACAGCAGTATACTCTGACAAAAGTATGCAGAAGACGATATGGAATGTAAGCATAAATATCACTGATATCAAGGAAGCCGTCTTCATTGTCATGCTTTACTGAGTGCCCTATTAAAAAAGCATAATAAAAGGAAATAAAAAGGTCCAGTCTGTGTTTCTGAGCTGGTTGCATTTGGGCCCATGAAGATTAAACTTTTCAGAATAATTTAAATGATCCAGATTTTTTCAGTCCAATCTAATCCAATCCGACACAGATTTTTTCAGTCCAATCCAGATTTTGTCAACAGCCAATAAAAATTAATAAACTTGCATTTTTAAGTAATCCAATCTAATTAGAGCAGTTTTCAATTGAGTGTCGTAAAACCAAAACCAAAGTAATTACTCTGACCAATCACAGCAGTCGTAAACAATCCAATGAACCAATCAGAGCTCGAAGCAATTACATGTCGGCGGCGCCAAGCGTGGGAAAACGCGTGCGAGCAAGTCATGATTGGTTTTGGTTTTACTTCTGATTGGTCGAGAAAGTGGCGCGAGATTTTTTAGCCAATCACAAAGCGTAGCATTTTAAAACCAAAGCAATTATGTAATTACTTTCGACACTCAATTGAAAACTGCTCTAGTTATTTTTATAAAAAATTAATTCACCTGATTCATGATAAGCGAATTATTTAATTTACAACCAAACAGATCATCACTTACACTAATTTTGCAAACAATCATGTAATTAATTACACATAACAGTTAAAACTCACTTTATAGTAAACATGCTGAAGGTAAATGTCACATCAATTAACTGTTTTGCAAGATTGTATGTGTACATGCAAAGTATGAATGTAGCTGTTACAGTCTGCCAATAAGGGACTGACACTAGAACAAATACTGTAATTACCCAGACATAAAGATGCCACTATGTATAATCACCAAGAGGGTGCTTATTTGCATGAAAAGATATATATACTGTGGTTTGGAAATCAATTTGCTAGTGTGTTTTCCCTGCACATGTTATTGCTTAGCAAATCCATTTTTTATCCAATGAAATTGATAATAATAAGCAAGAATTCACCCAACAATAGAGAGACACATACCTTGAGTCCAGCAGTAGCTGACTTCTCAAGTTGAAGCTTCTTCTCGTATTGCTTTTTAACCTTGTCAATTTCACTGTCTTCAACAAAATAGCATTGACTATCAACCATTTTGAAACACCTTGGAGACCTTTAACACACAACACTTTTCCTTATATGGTTAAACAGTAAAGCTCAACTTCGAATATTAACAAAGGATATTCATTGAAGCGTCATGTCATGCACTTATACATATAATAACTAGGATTAAGCTCCGCTTGCTCAAATTTATACAACTACTTCATGCAGGGCTGTCATTAGGGGCTGTAACCCGTAACACCTGTTACGGCTGAGCTCAGTTGGTGTTACGGGTGATGGTTGCCGCGTAATGAATATTCACGGAGCAAAACACATTGAAATTTATTTATATACATTCCCAATCGAACGTTGTTGAATTCCGACGCCATTTTCAGCAGCAAAACTCATTAAATAATGTGCCGTACGCCGTGTTGCATGACCACTATTCCACGCAGGTAGTTTATCTTCAGATTCATGATTTCGCCATAAACAAAAGGAAGGAACCTGCATCAAGGCAACCTGGAATTGACAGTTTTTTTTTTCCAAGCCCCAACGGACCAAAGGAAATGGAGGTGATAAAGTTTGAGTCAAAGCACTTACAAAATGTACTTCACTATTTTCGTAATTAACACTATCCAATAATTATGTTTTTGCCCTGTTTTATTTGCATTACTTTTTGATTGAGAAAATAAAAAAGTTACTGCCCCAGAGTGCTGGAAAATGTATTTCAGAGAGTCTAATTTAAAAAATTTCCTTGGGGGGCATGCCCCCAGACCCCTCAGGCCTTCGTTTACATGGCCTTCGGCCATGTGTTTATATGTTACGGGTGAAAACTTGGATGTTACACCTGCTTCAAAACTTAATGACAGCCCTGTCATGTATGGTCCTGCTCTGGCCAACAAGTAAGAAACAATTATGAACTAGTGGAAATGAGTGAAATGGGGAAATGTTACTTTTTAATTTTGTAATAAATCGCTAGATTCTACATGATATTATATGTCCTCTGCTAGTCCTAAATGGCTGATATCTGGTAAATACAACTGTATAATTTATAAGACAATTACTTTATTGACAAGTACAATGGCTAATAATTAAGGCTGAGAGGTATACTCAAAGCACTACTGTAACATTTTTTATATGAAATTTTATTGTAACATTAGTACTTAGAACCCACCATTTTGCTTTTGTAGCTTTGTCGTATGCTCAGCAAGATCTTTCTGCAAAATGTTACATAACATTTTCACCTATGTCTACAAACCTAACTTTTTATTAAATACATATAGTCTGAGTAAAGTAAAATAGATTCTTGGGAATTAAAAATAAGAATCAGGTAAGAAACTATTCTCACCTTGTGTTCCTGTTTCAAACAGCTGATTTCTACATCTAAAAGCAGCAACATAACAATAAGCCAAAATATTACAGTACTACTTCTGGTAATAATATTTATTGGCACATTTAATATAAACAACAATTATTTGCATTGTCTTTACACACAGCTCAGCATACGCTATTGAGTTATGGATGCATGCGGGAGCTTTGCCGCGTACAAAAAAGTGTGAATTAAAGAGTCATTTGAAGTGACAGCTGAGAGAGCCTCTAGCTTCTTTAGTGCTGCAAACCTCCACAGCGCATGCCCCCATGGGCAAATATAAATAAATTATGATTGTAGTTAATTGACCAATCACTAATTCAGAGTATGTTTGTATTATCCTCCCCTCCCCCCACTACCTCTCAATTTTCTTCCCTGAGTCTGAAACAGTAGAGATGAAACAGCTACATTGTACATGTAAGAACTAATTTGACAGTCTTAATTGTCTGTGCTCAGTCTTGTGTACTTTGGAAAAAGTACTTCCACCTTACCTTTCTGATTTAGTAGAGATTTCAGTTCTTCAATACTATTCTGCAAAGTAATTCACAGCCACCATAAGTTAATATTTCTCTGTGTTTATAATTTTTGTTCAAGGTTGAGAAGTACTGTAAAATCTCAAAATAAGCCCCCCCCCCCCCCCACCTCTTTAATAAGCTATCCCTCTTTAGAAGAAGACATTTATTAAGCCCCCCTCCCCTTTTTAAGCCAGTCCACCCCAACAGTATCATTTAATGCTATCTGAGATCTCTATATATTATCTGAGATTGGCGGATCTAATTTCCAGGTCACAGGTCACAGGTTGCAGGTTGCAAATAAATGGGCAAACTGCAGAATGGAGAAATATCAACAAAATAATATTAACGAACCATGTGTTGTTATGAGATAAATAATTTCAACATCATTTTATCAACAATAACGAGGCTTTTATTAACCTTAACTCAACAAGCTGGGAATCCTTTGGCCATCACTCTCTTAATACTAAAATTTGTGACAAAGTAACAATTCCGTCATTTCGCGCTTTTATGGCAATTCACGAATAATTAGGCATATCACAATTCACAGGGAAAATGAAAAGTTGTGGGCGTTTTCCATTTACAAAAAAATTCGGAAATTTTCTATTGGGAATTTCCGTTGAGAAAAGCGCGTTCCATTTGGCACAAGTCCCATTCTGGGGAGGCCAGGCGGCTCAATAGACTGCGAAAGGCATGGAACTGGTGATAAGACAATAAATCTGTAAATGGAACACAAATTTTCCATTGGGAAATTTCCACCGGGAAAACGGGACTACCTTTTCAGGAATTCCGTTTATTCCGGAAAATTTCCAGTGGAACGAACCAAAAAGTCGTGTTCCATTTACAACCCGACCGGAATTTCCGGAATTTTTTGGTAAATGGAAAACGCCCTGTATTTCTAATTTCCCACTCACTACAATATTAAAGAAAAAGAATTCTTCTTGAGGCCATGCTTGCTACTTTTGTGAGGTCTTTCAGTCCTTATTCTTTCTCCGTTTCCCGCCCTGCCGTAACCTTCTTTGTCATATTCATTGAATGATATTTCTTCATTCTGTTTGTGCGTTTTCCATGACATTAAAAAATTTCTAGTATCAAACCTACGACCTGCAACCTGCAACCCGCAGATAGACCCGCCTATCTGAGATAGTCAATACTCCTGAACCGTGATACAGGGGCTTTTGTTATTGGTATAAACCAGGTATAAACCATAATATGGGGAAAAATAATGTAATTGCAACATTAAAGTTTAATCTTGAGATTAGGATGCTTGAATAAAGTTCATATCATATTATATCCCGATAGTGTACATCGTGCTGCATTTTGCAAAATCAATACGTTCCCTCCTCCCCCCCCCCCCCCCCTCTAATAAGCCACCCCTTGAAAGTACCTTAAATAAATAAGCCACCCAGTGGCTTAATAGATATTTTACGGTAATCACAAATGTGGATCAATTTTTATCCACAGTCCTTATACTGTGTCAGAAGATAATTAACAATAACTTATAATACTAAAGCCATACCTGGAGGCTATCCACATCATCTCCAAGTTGTGTACTATTTAAGTCTGTTTGTTCAAGGAACAGTACCACTGCTTTGGGAGTGTTCTTTCTACATGTGGGGCAGGTATGACTACATTCAGAGAGCCATCTGTTTATGCTATAAACATCATTGCAGTGTGTAAGGAATATTAAAGGAGCAGTACCACAATGATTTTGTATTATTTAAAAAAACAAGAAAATGTTCTTGCATGTATTAGTAATGTTTGTAAGAAAGCTAGTCAGAGAATAGGTGTAATAATGAGGCTGAGGAATCTTATACCAACTGAGGCCAAATTAAATCTCTTCAAGGCAGCTATTCTCCCTCATCTAACATATTGTCACTTAGTGTGGCATTTTTGTAGAGCCTCTGACACCCATAGACTAGAGAGAGTACAGGAGCATGGACTGCGTGCTGTATTTAAAGACAAGCAGTCAAGCTACCAACAGCTGTTAGTTAAAGCAATGTTGCCAATGTTGTACAATAGGAGACTACAGGACATATGTATTTTAATGTATAAGGTTAAACATAATTTGTGTCCGTGGACTATTTGCGACGTGTTTCTGACTAGTAGCCATACTTACAATTTACGGCAGAAAGATTTTTATCAATCTAGTTTTTACACAGTTATGGACGGAAAACACTCATCCGATACTTAGGTCCAAGGCTCTGGAGTAAGATATCAAGCACAGACAGATCGGCTACCAGTCTTACGCAGTTTAAGACCCGGATGCTAAGTCTTCATTTGAGTGACATCTTGGATGGATGTAGTGGCTCCTACCTTTGCAATTCATGATTTTAAATTTTCTTAATTACATTTTTAATTACAAGACTTTTTAGAATTTTGATAATTAGTATTAGAGTTCTGTGGTGTTTATGTTAGTGAGTTATCAATGGTAGTTTCTAGACTTAGTAGATTTTGGTCTCAAATTTTTATTGATTTGTTTTTGTATTTTTTGGATTATATTTGAGATAGTTAGGTGTCCCCTATTAGCAGTGTGGAATACCCTCTGCTAGATTTTGACTGACACATTAATGAAGTCATTACTATCGCGTTCAAAGAACGCAATTCTAATTTGGTTCGTGTTGGTTGTCCTGTGGTTTACATGCAGTAAAATTTGAGATTTTTTGGTAGACGGTCTTCCAAATTGCCGCCCCTATTGGTTTTTTCAGGGGCTCATTTCCACCGGAAGTTCCTTCTAACGCGTCTCCATGATCTCCGATTACTGCTAGTTATTATTATTATTATTATTATTATTATTATTATTATTATTATTCAAAGAAACCAATAAAGTAATGGTCTAATTTTGTGATAAATTACCACCCTAGTGTACTGTTGATGATTGTCATTCCTCCAAGTTAAACGTTCCCTTTAGCTGCCATTTGGCTGCTGACTCTTTAGATTTACAGCTGTAGCTGCAAGGCTAGTAACTTGGAGGGTTGACTGTCTTTAGTCGTGACGGTCTCGGTCTAAATTATATGCACTTGAAAAAAGTTACAAGTAGCCTAACTTTTTACTCAGTAGCATGAGTGCATAACAAATATGCACTGGGCTAGAGCTCTCAGGCTCTGGACTAGTCAAGTAGCAATACCAGCTAGCCCATGGTAAGAAAGACTTCAGAAGAATTTTCTAGCCCTGCCTAGGAGGTTCGAAAATGATTAGAAAAGTTATTGCTAATACTTGGGGGAGTTTGGGAATATTCAAAAGAAATTATGTAAACTTTCGAATAGGCCATTTGCACGATGGCGCCATTTGACTACAACTACCAGAATTCATTTCGTTTTTCCTTTCTTATTTAAATTTTGTAATCCCAGTGCGGTTTCAATAAAAATAGCCCTAATTTGCACTACAAAACAAAAAAATAAAGGATTCTGGTAGTTGTAGTCATATGACGTCATCGTGAAAATGGCATATTCTCCCATCTCTCTTTCGAGCACTTGCATCAGGTTATGTAACCTCCAGCACCATATTCTATTTCTTGAATACAAATTTAAATTTTACTGTCAGATAGAAGAACGAACTTACCATTTCAGGTGATAAACATGGCCACCTATACAGCAAATCGAGTTAAGGAACACAGAGATTTAAAAACTTCAATGTAGCTTTTTAGCTTTTATCATGGATTGATTCAACACCTCCACTATCCCACGATAGACAGAATTAAATCGAAATTTGACAGTTATCTGTCAAAACAAAATCTTTAGTTATTGAAGTTAATTGCTCTGATTTTACATTGCAAAAGATACAAGGACAACAAGCTGCGTTGTCTTGGATAGATTCTGTACAAATGGAACACCGAGCTCGCATCTTACTCTGTACGTCTATTTAAACTGAATCCACGTATTGATTCACAAGCCAATGTGGCCATTTACTGCTTACACTTGGTATAACATTGATATTTTCATAAACTACACTGATAAGACATTTCAAAATCCCATCAAACTCACTCTTTCGACAAGAACTGCTCGACAAGACAAAACTCCCGCTTCGAGAAGAAGTTGTCACTACGCATGTCCCGCCACAGCCGCCGCAGACCAAAAAAATGAATGATTGTTCATGATTCGTTTCCAAGTCCCTTTTGCCGTACCTTTTCAATCACACGTGCAGAAGTTTTGTGATACACACTTCCACAAATATAAGTATTTCTGAACATTCGTCTGTTTATAATCGGAAATGGGAAGAAACAGATCATCAAATGAAGCCACGCCAAAAGGTCCTGGAAGAAAAGCAAGGAAGCAGCCGGCTCCAGAGTTGCCAAAAACGCTGGGTAAATAGTGTGCTCATAGCCAGTATTAGCTTTACTGTGCTAAAATCAGTTATGATTTTAATGGTTTAAGCTTATGTATTTGTTGTGAGGTTTTTTGCACTGGACGAGGCTATTTATACAGAAGTTAAGCAAGAGAAACCAATATACTGTATTCAAAATGTGTGTAAGCTATATTAAGACTAAAGGTACACAGCTGAGTGTGTTGTCGACTAGCATACATGTAAGCACTAGCATGGGCATCAATGAAACCATGTTATACACTCATGCATCTTGGTGAAATTGATCGCCAGCGAAATCCGCTTGACAATTTTTCTGGCAATTCTCTTTGTTTTCATTCGTTGCTCAATCAAATGGAAATTGTATATTCTGATTATCTGTGACAAAGCAGTCAAAAGCTGGTGATTGCCAGCTCTTTTTGGCACACATGTAGTTGGCATGCCTTATTTACATCACGATCATCTTTGATTACTGATGAAGTGGATCAAGCAGGCACATCTGGTGACATTTACTAATCATAGCAACAAGCAATTTATTAAAATCACCTAGTGTATTGCTGGCTTTAACACCCAAGTGCAAACCAGTATGAAATAAGCACAAGAAAACAAATTTTTGCCTTTACCCCATACTTGTTTTCGTGCTGCCAGTGTATATATCCTAGTAATTGGAACCCATAGAAAAGAAGCAATGCATGTACTGCTCATTGAAAATTGCAAATATAATTATACTTATCTTGTGTAATGGCTGTGTGCTTGTCTATTGTATGTCTAGCTTTGTTGTCAATCATAACTAAATGCAATACTTTTACATCAATCAATCAATCTTTTTTTGATAGTTTGGCAGGAACAAAAGAAACGTTTGTGGGGGGGGGGGGGGAGTGAAACATGATCCCCCTAAAAACGACTGCATGGGAGGCTAGAACAAAAGGGGGTACTTACCAGTTTTAACAAAACCAAGAAATCTGAATCCTTATGCGACTCATATTTTCATGAAACCAAACATCTACAGTATTTATACAAATACCGTGCAAGAGTCACACTATCTGCCAGTATCCTTTTCATTGCACCCAGTAAAAGCTGTCAATATCAGTAACTATGTATGTCAGGTATACATTTGCATAAGTCTATATCTGGCTGTAATAATATGCTGCTTGATGACAATCAATAGCAATTGACCACAATTGATAGTAATCCATGTAATAGAAAAATTTTACTTGTATCTATTGATTGATCATTGATTGGCTGATACCAATCAATATCAAAAATGCTGTGTGCCCTTTCTGTGCTGAATTCCGTGTAACACAAAATTCATGCTTGAATGCATGCAACCAATCAGATCGTGAATATGAACAATGGAGCATTTCAAAACAAAACAAACGACCGCAACGTCTTTTGGGTGAAGGTGGGCCTTTTACTAACATTATTGATTGATTGATATAGATTGACTAATTGATTTCCAACCATCGATTTTCATGAATTGGTCAGGCCAGGATTTAAACCCTGTTGACTTTACGTTGTTTATCTCCACCACCTGATTTATACAGACAGTGATATCTTCATCCACTATCCTAACAATGGCTCATTAAACGTACAGTCAAACCTCTCCTTAAGGACACCTCTCTAATATGGACACCACTATTACAGGCGGTTTCCCATGTCCCAACCAAATTCTCATATATTTTCTTTAAAAAAAACCCTCTATAATACGGACCCTCTCTAATACAGACAAGATCGGACAAGGGACACTAAATCTCGACCCAGAGAGCAAATTCATATAAACTTAACCTCTCTCTCATGGACAGTCAGGTGATGATAGTTTGTGTATGTAATACAA
This sequence comes from Cladopsammia gracilis, assembly GCA_022457155.1. Lineage (NCBI taxonomy): Eukaryota > Metazoa > Cnidaria > Anthozoa > Scleractinia > Dendrophylliidae > Cladopsammia > Cladopsammia gracilis. The sequence continues at coordinate 159,790 of JAJGOT010000856.1, forward strand.
TTTCCTGTTTGTGGTTGCAAACAAATATTGAAAGGTCTAGATGTTAGCAGGCAGGTTATAATTTTAAGAAAAACGACAAAACGTTTTAGTTTGAAAAACATGTTTCGACAGCAACTTCTGTCATCTTCAGTTAATTAATAGTGTACAAAGCGTTGACAGTGAATATATAAGTGGAAACAAATGTTAATTATGCTAGTAACAACAATGTAAATAAAAGCGTGGCAATGTGAGAATTATAAGGATAGTTTCAAATTTACATGATGTAATTGTTGATTCAAAGACGGTTTTTCTCTATGAATATGAAAAGCCTCTTTTATCTTAAGTTGGAAACTCGTAGAAGCGTGATCTAAAATATGAAAGCAATCTTGTGAACACAAGGTACGGCAATGTTCAGAATTCAGTAGATGTTTGAAAATGTGCGAGGTCCCCGGGATTCTCTTCCCACTTCACCTACATTTTACTTTAAGCTGCCCTATACAGGCCTTTTTTCTGTCGTTACTCAGAAAAAGATTCGTCACTTTATCAAGCACTATTGTAATGATTTGGATATAAAATTAGTTTTTTCTTCCTTTAAGATAGGCAACATGTTTAGTGTGAAAGACCCTGTCCCTGACGGGCTTCGTTCGCGCGTGGTTTATAAGTTTGTATGTGCGGGCTGTAATGCCTGTTATGTCGGCGAAACAACCCGGCATTTTTCCACACGCGTGCGTGAGCACTTAGTCAATGACAGGACCTCGCACATTAAAATATTGAAAGACGTTTTCATAATTGTACTTTATATTACTTTTTTACATGCAGCATTACATTGTAGTTCATTTCATTTCAAAACAGTGATTCATATACAATAATCATTGATTGGCTGATACCAATCAGGGTAGTCCAGCACTTGTCCAAACGATGTCTGTGATTCGCTAAGAAAACAATAGATTTGTCCCGCTGGGATAGGGATTAGGGATAGGGGCATTGTTCAAGTGGTATATCAATTGTATCGTTCGCCTATCACAGACGTTGTTTGGACAGCTACGGGGTCGCCCACCAATCAATATCAATATTAAAGCCCCACCTTCACCCAAAATGCTGTGTGCGCCGTGATCTCTTTCTGTGCTGAATTTTGTGTAGCACAAAATTCATGCATTCATTGTTTCTATATTTAGTGTCCCCAATTAGTGCTCGCGCGCTTAATACCTTGACACTTAAATAAAGTGATTATTATTATTCATTATTATATGTAGCTGAGATGTACAATGAAAGATGTACATGTAGTACCCTACTGATAGACAGTGTCTCAGTGCCGTATACATGTATTAATCCATTTAGATGCAGTTAAAAAAGAATCTCACTCCATATCACAGAAGCATGATTGTAGAAACATAGAAATGGAAACATAAAAAATGTCTGGTCTCTTGATGGAAAAATTTTCGTCAAAACTTTCCCAAGTGAGACTGTCTACGGCAAATGTACTCTAAAGAAGATATAAAGGAAGTGGAAAAAATTCAACAATTTTATAATTTAATGGAAAGAGTGAGACACTAGAAAATTACTAGCTTATTTCTGGGTGTCAGCTCACCTGTAGCTTTATACAGTTTATTCATGCTGGCTAAGTTTATATTATACCTTTTGTTGTTTGATTTTGTTTGTCCTTTTGTTTTACGTGGCATTACTATGCATTTTTATGCTAGGAATTATATTATCTTGAAAATTTTAAACCAAAATAAAATTTAAACCACAGTATATACAAGTGATTTTGTTATAGGGAATGTGCATGATGATGCACAGTTTACTTTCAAGATAATCTCTTCATATTACAAATTAGATATACATGTATGTTGTACTGTAGTTTAAAATGCTTTTTTTTTAAATTTCTTTTCTTTCCACAGTTAAAAATGGCGGAGTGAAAAATCATATACCAAAGGCTAAGAAAAGGTAAAAATATGCAACATTTGCTATTTGTTGTGTTGGTTGCTCCCTCTGCCTCTCCCTCTCCCTCACCCTCTGCCTCACCCTCTGCATCTGCATCTGCTTCTCCCTCACCCTCTGCCTCTCCCTCACCCTCTGCATCTGCATCTTCCTCTCCCTCACCCTCTGCCTTTCCCTCACCCTCTGCCTCTCCCTCAGCCTCTGCCTCTGCCTCAGCCTCTCCCTCACCCTCTGCATCTGCCTCTCCCTCAGCCTCTGCCTCTCCCTCAGCCTCTCCCTCAGCCTCTCCCTCAGCCTCTCCCTCACCCCCTCTCTCTCCCTCACCCTCTGCATCTGCATCTGCCCCACCCTCTCCCTCTGCATCTGCCTCTCCCTCACCCTCTGCCTCTCCCTCACCCTCTGCTTCTCCCTCACCCTCTGCCTCTCCCTCACCCTCTGCATCTGCTTCTACCTCACCCTCTGCCTCTCCCTTACCCTCACCCTCTGCATCTGCATCTGCCCCTTTTTCACCCTCTGCCTCTCCCTCAGCCTCTGCCTCTCCCTCAGCCTCTGCCTCTCTCTCAACCTCTCCTTCAGCCTCTCCCTCACCCCCTCTCTCCCTCACCCTCTGCATCTGTATCTGCCTCTCCCTCACCCTCTCTCTCTCCCTCTCTCTCTCTCTCTCCCCCTCACCCTCACCCTTTCCCTCTGCATCTGCATCTGCCTCTGCCTCACCCTCACCCTCTGCTTCTCCCTCACCCTCTGCCTCTCCCTCACCCTCTGCATCTGCTTCTACCTCACCCTCTGCCTCTCCCTTACCCTCACCCTCTGCATCTGCATCTGCCCCTTTTTCACCCTCTGCCTCTCCCTCAGCCTCTGCCTCTCCCTCAGCCTCTGCCTCTCTCTCAACCTCTCCTTCAGCCTCTCCCTCACCCCCTCTCTCCCTCACCCTCTGCATCTGTATCTGCCTCTCCCTCACCTTCTGCCTCTCCCTCACCCTCTGCCTCTCCCTCACCCTCTGCCTCTCCCTCACCCTCTCCCTCACCCCCTCTCTCTCCCTCACCCTCTGTATATGCATCTGCCTCTCCCTCACCCTCTGCATCTGCCTCTCCCTCTCCCTCACCCTCTCTCACCCTCACCCTCTCTCCCTCACCCTCTCAACTGCCCCTCCCTCACCCTCTGCATCTACATCTGCCTCTCCTCACCCTCTGCCTCTCCCTCACCCTCTCTCTCTCCCTCTCTCTCTCTCTCTCTCCCCCTCACCCTCACCCTTTCCCTCTGCATCTGCATCTGCCTCTCCCTCACCCTCTGCATCTGCCTCTCCTCACCCTCTGCATCTGCCTCTCCTCACCCTCTGCATCTGCCTCTCCTCACCCTCTCCCTCACCCTCTCTCCTGTCTATTGGAAAGTTTAAATCAAATTTGTTTTTATTAGAAAGTTAAAAGAATCACAGGACTCTGGTGGAATTGTAGCATTTGATGATAAGGTACTGTTTAATTTAATGGTTACATAAACTACAATCATGTGATTGTTTAATTTGATATGTTCATTTTCTTTTAATTCTTGGGATTAAAGACTGAAAATTTTTGTTTGAAACTTCTTTTATTTTACTTTTGCTTTCAGTCTGAGATTAAAAAGATGAGAAAGTCAAAGAAATCTATAGAGTAAGGGAGTGTACTATGTTAATATTACAACATTAATATAAAAAAATGTAATGAATTTGTTTTACAGGCATAGTATTCTTAAATTATGTCAGCTGCCTTGTGCTGGTTAAATATTTTAACATAGTAATGTATTGATTAAAGACATTTGTGGAATGAAAATTTACTGTATGAATTTTTTTAAAGACATATTGAGCACTATAGTGACAATGAGGAGATAAACCAATCTCAAGACATATTTGCTGGAGATTCAAGTGGTATGATTATTTTATTACTTCATTTCTTTAAAAAATAAATACTATTCTAACATGATGTGCAAGAATTGTTACCTTACCCTCCCCCTCACATGCGTACATTGTGTAGATTGGATTTTCAAGTTAGGACAACACGTGCGGGGAGATATTATTGACACTGTGAACAAAATAAGCAAGTTTGCGAGTATTGTACTGTGCGTTTGCAGCGAGTTTGGGTTAAAACAGTGAAAGTACAACACAAGGTGTGATTTCTTGGTGTTTTATCATGTTTAAATAAATGCTGTTATTATTATTATTACATGTAGTTGAGAGTTTGGTGCAATGACTTGAATCAAATTAGGATTTCCACATGTATATGAGCTGTTGATGGCAAATGCTCTTTATTTACAGTGGTTATCTTTGGGATGTTAACAATAATACGAGCAGTGAGCAATGTTTTGCAAGATTGAAGGCTTTCAGTTTATGTCATTTCACACCAGATTTAAAAGTTTACAAAAAAGACTCCAAATGTTGTATCAATTATATATTCCTGGAGAAACCTTAAGGTTATTTTCAAAACATTAAATATTGAAATTGTGATAGATCTGACTTGGCAACTTCAGCAAGTGAGAATAATATTTAACTACAACCAAGTCGTAAAATCTATTTTATTTTACTATTTTCTCTCAAAAATAACTTGTAACTTATACATTTGTATAAACTATAAACAACCCTAAATATTTAAACACATTTGCCTTATTGGCCCATGGGACTGAAATTTTCAGACTAGAGGTGTTTACTGAGTAACAAGGTATTAAATTAATAGGGATCTTAAGCAGTGCAAATGTTGATGTCCCAGATGTCATGATCAGAAACCATGCGACACCTATGGCACACCTCTGCTTCTCACAAAGAAAGTAGAGGTCTTCTTTTAATGTCTGTGACATGACACTACGAAGACAGAAGATATAAGGACGAAAACAGTCAACCTTTGATTGCTATTTGTGACATCCAGGACATCAACTAAACATTCTAATTACTTACATGTACAAGGTCCCTGATGTTGTACATCACTCCCCAACTGACTGCAAGATGTCACCATATTTCTTGACACTTTTGATCTTACCTTGATCAGAACATTAGAAGGGAGCTGGAATTTTAACACCACATAATTATTTATGATCTCTTAAATTATGAAGTTTTTTTGTAATATTTGAAAATATTGTTGAAGTTAGGCACCCTATTTCTGGAATAAACGAACATAAAAGCAAAGTGTCAATGAAAACTGTTTTCATGATCAAGCTATGGACATCTTAGCAATAAACTTTAATGTTAAGCTATACTGAATTTATTATGTTGAATGCACAAAAATGTTATAAATCATGGAACTTTACCCACACTTCATAACCCATGGTTACTTGTAGAAATTATATTATTCTCTACTATTGATCCCAGACATCCTTTGATGGCTTGAAAATTAGCTCACTTCATGGACCATTAATTCACTCTGTAGTTTGAAAATCAGCTCACTTCATGGACCATTAATTCACTCTGTAGTTTGAAAATCAGCTCACTTCATGGACCATAAGATTCTCTGTAGTTTGAAAAAAAAATTTATTGTGTGATCACAATATTTTGTCCACCTCAAGTCCATCACAAGATTTGTGATGAAAGTATCTGAACTCCCTGTTGCCTGTTATGACTTCAAATAATATATTTCCTGAACTTAACTTTTTGTAACTTGTACAGGAAGAACTGTTTTTGCAGGAAGCGTATTATATAATTACATTTGAAGCAACTTCAAGATGACATTCATTCATTGCAAGTTCAACATTACATGATGGCATGTGGTCCATCTGCAGTCAACAATAATTTGTTCACACCATGGAGTGAAACCAACAGTGGCCTGATTTCAAAGTCATTTCAAAGGATGCCTGGGATTTAGTCTTCCGTGTTGCCCTCTCACCTCATGGAAAAAGGGGATGGAAGCATGCAATCGGCAGATTTTTTCCTTACAAAATGTAGTTTCCTTTAAATTTAGTTGCTCTTAATTTAACCCTCGGACATACAAGGGGACACTCCCCCCCCCCCTCCCCCCCGTCCCTGTTAATTTTTTTTCCAGATTTTTTCAAGACCATTTATGGTTAGCATATGTCATCTGCAGCAGCTGTTTGTTTATCCTTGAGACACATTTTGGTAAAGTTTGGCGATAATCAGTTGCTGTAGTAACAAGATGATGTCATAAGTAGCATGAGGTCAAGCCATTTTTGAATAAAAATGCATGTTTTTCACCTTTTTTGGTGAAAAAAAGACTAACAAAAGTAGTAAAATGATTAAATTATCATAAAATATGTCCAACTTTTGCATTTTTCCAATACATTTGATTGGATGATGACACGGACCCCCAGCAGTGCCATAAGCCATAATATTTACCTTATCTTAGCTTGTAGAGTACATCACATGCTATCTATTAGTTGAAAATATTTCTGAAATATTGTCACAAAAACCCAAGGGAGAGGTTGCAACAATCCTACCCCTCCCCCCCCTTTACTTTGTACTTGTGAGGGTACATTGTATAAGTTTGTCTGTAGGTCCAAGGGTTAATGACTTGTGAAATCCATAATTTTGCCTGAAACCACAGCTGCTGTTTTTAATATTCATTTGGCAGATGAAGAAGCAATGCTGAACTTCAAGTCTAAGTAAGGATAGTAATATAATTTTAATATTAATAATATTAATAAATAATATAATTATACATACACTACGATATATATATATATATATACACATTATTAATATTATAATAATTATTTTTCTTAACACATGATGTAGTATTTATTTATCTACCGGTACCCATTCAGATTGTATAATTGTTGGATGCATTGTAAAAAAACAGATTGTAAATCTGAACAAAAAATACTCTGGACAAATACATCAGGTTAAATCTAAACCAGATTTTTGAAATCGTGTCCTTATTATAACCTATCTTGAAAAAAGGATTCCAATAAAGTACATGTTCCTGTTTGTCCATTACTTCTGTCACTTCGACAGTTCCATACAGTGGTCAATTCACATACTGAGATTCAGTACAACATAATTTATGTTGTAAACTTGTCTATGAAAGCTTGCATCAGGGGAACATGTATACCATGAGTTCCCAATACTCTGGTAAATATAATAAATAATTATTGTGTGGTTCCGAACGGCTGCTACTAGCCGTGCGAAAAAAATCTTCAGCCGTTCGAACAGCTGCTGCTAGCCATTCAAAAAATATTCAGCCATTCAAACAGCTGATGTTAGTATCTACAGCTACATCCATATTAATTGTAGATGAAAAACTAATGGCTATCCATTGACAAACGATTAAAAACATTTCTTGTCGTTTTTACGGCTATCGGGATGGCCGGCGACTTAACAGTTGATTTATTTTTGTTTTCGTTTGCTCACCACGCAATTTGCATATGTCAAAAGTAATTTGAAACCTTTTGGATATAAACATCTCAGTCGCTATTAAAAAAGCGAAGCACCTCCAGAGTACGTAGTCATTCTATTGCTGAAATGATATTTGGAAATAAAAGCAGGGAGTTTGGAAAAGCTTAGTCTTAATTTTGTCTGGCAAAACTACGAAGAAAACAATAATTATTCTTAGAAGCAGACAGTCAAATAGTGTGTTGCGTTACCAACACTGTTTCGTATGCAAATTTTAGCAAAACGCAGAGTTACGCTTGTTGTCAGAAAACTCCTGGTCTTCAACCTATTTTCGACCGCTTTCGTTTGGGTGTTTGGCACACTAGCTATTGTTTTGTATTACCGTTTGTCTTCTTTAAAAATTCAGATAATTTTTTTTAGTGGGCATATTACAACTTGCCGATATTGACATCTTATCATTTAAAGATCACCTTTGCCGCTCTCGGTCAAATTTATTCGGAACTTTATATCCCTTTGTGTCTTTGATTGTTCGCTCAAGATTTTTCGATAGCCATTTACAGCCAGCCATTCAAAATTTTTCTTCTGCCGTTTAGACGTTCAGCTTGAGCTGTTTAAAAATAATAATTCTTTAGCCATTCAGCCGTTCACTGAGCCAGCCATTCAGAATAATTTTGCTGTTAAGCCGTTCACTGCGAGCCATTCAAAATTTCTCTTCTGCTGTTCAGCCGTTCAACTTCATCCGTTTGAAATTTTTCTTTTATCAAAATAATTCATGTAAGTACATGTATAATAAGTTTACTTTGTCCCTTGCTTACGATTCTTCGATGAGTTTCCTTGCCCTCTGGAAAAATTTTTCATGTGGACACCCCCCAGCCCCTCTGAAATTTCTGCCTATTTGCCCCCCACTCCCCCTTGGAATTTCCATTAACCATCCGTGGGGGAGGTATGGATATTTTCTGGAACCACACATTACAATTTTAACTTGAACCCAGATAATGATGAGATCACAAATTTGAGTTCAGATACTCCAAAAATACAATAATTTTTGATAAACCACAAATCTATTTTCAGGCCTTTCAGTGATGAGAACAAAAAATGGTTAAAGCTTGCCCAGGAGGACAGTGATGAAGATGATATGGTAAATAAAATATTTATATAATGATTATGTTGTGGTTCATTTTTTTTCTTTTGTTTGAAAATTTTTAAACATTATTTTTATTTTACTTTGTCTATAACTGAGACAAAGGGAAAATAGAATCACACTGAAAAGAAAGAAAAATTTGATGAGTGTGGAGAGTAAAGGCCTATTTGCACACTGCGATTTGTCATGCCGATTTGTCGGCCCCGAGAAATCGTGAAGCAAATCGGCGCGTGTAAATGGCGACCCGATGCGCGCGCGATTTCAGTCCGACATGTCGGCCGATTCGGAAAAAATTTGTGATCGCTTCACAGATTTTCGCGTGTCGGGCCCGATTTTAAGAACGAAAACGTAATCTGGACAAGAAATCATGCAAAACAAATTATATCTGCAGTATTTAAACTAACAACCACCTAAATAACCTATTGGATACCATTTGTTTTTCAAGAAGTTCTTAGCAGAAAAGTTTTTGAAATAAAAAAAAGTTCATGTACAATATGCTTGCACTGTACAAAGAGCGCGCGCGCGATTTGTCGTGGCCGACAAATCGGCCCGACAAATCGCAGCGTGTAAATAGGCCTTTATAAACTCGATAAACAATTTTCTGAGTTCCAATTTGGATTCAAACCCACAACCTTTCGTATTCTAGTTGGATCCTCTAACTACTGAGCTACATGTGTTAAGAAATCTAGTGATGAGCAATGGTCAAATGTGGGCTGTATGACACATGGAATGGATCACCCAGCCACAAGTAAACCAATGAACACACTGCAAACAAAACTACGAAATTGTTTACAATATGACGTAAAACACATTTAATGGAGTGTGATGCCCTTGCCCCCATGGGGCATCTGTTTTTATACTTAAATTATTGTGTTAGTGTACTGTACTTTAGACTCGCAACTTAGACTTACAAATTTCCCACTATATCCTTTGTTGAATCATTTTATCAATAGTACTTTGTTGTACATATAATGTTGCAACCTTGTCTGGTTGCTAGTTGTTAGTTCGCATTTTCTAAGTGGTTAAATTAGTAAATACTCTATTCATGTCTTACGGTAGTTATTATCATGTGAAAGCCACATGTAGACATTATATGGCACAGCCTGCACAGCCACTGTCTAGCTATATAATGCAATATAAAAGGTTCAAAGTCACATTTGCCATCAGTTGATTTACTCACTGTCAAGTTTTGCTTTCTTTTATTTTCCTTGCTAAGTTTAATTTTCCTTTTTCTCTCATAATTTCTTTAGCCAGCTGATGAATTTGGCAGTGGAAATGATGATGATAATGAAGACAATGATGACCGTGATGATGATGATGACGATAATGATGATGATGATGATGATGATGACGCGGTATAATGTTTGTCTTTACTTTTCATTGTGGAACAACAAACAAACTTATTTCTACCTTTTTCTACTCTAAATTAATGGTGGGGTTGGGTAGTGAGACTAGCATTTTTCTCTGTTGAGCCTGATACTTTTTTACTTTTTTAAAATGGAAAAACGGCTCAGCAAAAAAATTGAGACTCTGAGACATAGAAAACCAGTAAGGGACGGACCATTTAATTTTTGTGGGGGGGGGGGGGGGGGGGGTTGGGCAATTACGAAAAAAATTCCTGCAGAAGAAATTTAAGAGAAAAAAATTGTGCACAAGAAAGCACGTGAAATTCAAGTTTTAAGGTAAAAAAAATTATTGCAAATAGTGATGCTGGAAAAAAAAATATGCTCAGAAGAAATTGCCCAACCCCCCCCCCCCCCCCCCCTACAAAAATTAAATGGTCCGTCCCTAATTTAAAAAAAATATTTGATATTTGACTCTGATACATGAGAACCAGTAAAAAATTGAAACTGCAAGACATGTAAAATTTGACTAAACTTTCATAAGAGTCCCATGATTTTGGAAACAGCAATTTCACCACCCTTTAAATTACATGTATACCAACTACATGTCTTTCTTTGATAAAAAATTTATATTATGTACATCTACTACTGATGAGATAGATAGAAAGACACCTTTATTTAAACAGGGTGATCCCTTTAGTATGTTTTACCAGTAACTGGGTAACCAGTTGCCGTATGTATTTTAAATTTATATATTATGTATGCAGCTCTGTAATTTTATTTAATTTACAGTACAAATAAACGTTGTTGTTGTTGGTTTTAAATTTACAGTACAAATAAATGTTGTTGTTGTTGCTATCAATAGGAGCACTAATATAAAATTTTACAAATAAAAAAAAACGTATATGTAGTAAAAATGTAGTAATACATAGAACATAGAAGGAGAACATAGTCATAATGATAACATTAATTTGATTTATTAAATGTTACTGTGAAAAGTTTAGAAACGCTGAGCTCTGAATAATATGTAACTACAGCTTATAATCTTCAGGTGTTTATGTTGCAGATGCTACCCATTGAGAAAAAGTCAAAAAAGTTGGACAAAAGGAAGAAAAGAGACAAGTAAGTTTGATTGAGCCATAATTATTAATTTCTTTCTGATAAAAATGTACTTTAATAAGTGAACTTTCATTAGCCAACAATTGCTTCTCATTTCACTCATTATTCAACTTTATATCCATACATGTTATCAGTGATTATTACAATATTATACTGATTACTTTCAATTAGGGCTTTGGCAGAAGAAGAGTTAAAAACCAACATTGCTGAAACTGAAGTATTTGTGCTTCCAAGTGGGCAGCAAATTGAGAAGGAAGGTACATAATTATTTTTGTCTTTGTTTCTATTTATGTAGCACTGTATTCCTTGAAAATTTTATGGCTCATGATTAATTTTACATATTTTGGGGTGGCTATTTATAAATAAATCACAAAAGTGACCTCGCACTGTACGACTATTCTTGTACTTTCTAGTCATATTATAAAATATACTTATTGACTGAGTTAGGTTGGGCCGGACGGGAAAATATTTGGCTCTCAGTCATGGCATACCGACTGAGCGCAGTGAGGTCCATACACCATGACCTCGAGCCAAATATTTTCCCGTCCAGCCCTCCCACTCAGTCAATAAGTGCATAGTAATAGTGTTTACTGCTTTATAATACAGAAACATATAATAGTTCATTACTTCATGTCTGTGGCATATTTATACAGTACTGTTTACATTAAGAATTGACTGATGTGAAAAAGTGGTTTCGACTTCATACATTCTAAGAAATGGAAATTTAAAGTAAATTTATATTTGGCTGACATGTATTTGTAAATACATGAATGCATTATTGTTCCGCAGCCAATGAGCACACAGATTTAGCTTTGATTAATCAGAGAATCAGGGACAACATCCAGGCCCTCAGCAACTTTACCAGAGCTCGGGAAGAGGGAAGGTAATCAAACCATCTGTCTGTCTCTATTAATCACACTAAAAAGCCCCTACCAAAATCCTTCAAAAAAATCCATCAGAAATTGCAAACCCCCAAAAAGCCTTAGTTTGCTCCTCCCGTGGCCTAAAATTATGAACATGCACCCCGGCCCGTGAAACAGGCAATTTCTGTGGTCCCTACCTTGTCTTATTCAGGAACTGTTTCTGTGGTCCTCTCTCAGTGGTCAGGACTCTCTCAGTGGTCCCTTTGCATGTATATTTTATATGTGATATTGTTATTCCTTGTGTTTAATTGCAGGTCCAGACAGGAATACATTGATTTGCTTGTAAATGACCTTTGTAAATATTACAGTTATGGAAAATATCTTATGGAAAAATTTGTGGAAATGTTTCCTTTAAATGAGGTAACAAGATGACAATAACTAAACAGTGCTTTTATTGATGTTTAAGAAATATAATTAAAATCCTTATAGAGGAAGTTTGGAAAACAGAAAATGTTTACCACTGCGGTGATAAAACTATTTTCAAATTCTCCCAGCCTTTCACAATAATTCCCTCATCTCTCCCCAAATTATTTGGCGTGAATGACCTATATTTTCTCTTTTCCTTGTGTAGTCCTCTCTAACTAACTAAAAATATAAAGGAAGGTTTCTACATTTTTATAAAAAGATGTATAAATTTCAAATATAAAAGCCAACAAGTTAAACCAGCCTTAAATCAAGGTTTAGATAAGAACTCCAAAATGAGATTCCACTTTATTTACAATAATTGAAGGGCTCCTGGCAAGAACGTCCTAAGTATGTTTTTGGCAACTTTCACTAAAATTGTATGTTTTAGGCTTTTAAAGCACAGTTTTATCAAATTAATGATTTATTATAATTGTTAAGGTACTTAAAACAGATCCAAAATAGGGAAGAAAATCCACATCTTTGAGAAAATGTTTTGGGCCTTACATGTAGGACACCCTATGATAAGATATACCGGTAAGTTTATTCTGTTCAAAGATAGAAGATTTGTTGTTGACCTGCCCCCGGTTGTTTTAAAGGTGGATAGTGCTATCCACTGGATAAATTACTATTCAGCAGATAACACAAAGGATTTTGTTAATACTAATCCACTAGAGAGTGATTTATCCAGTGGATAGCACTATCCACCTTTTGAACAACTGGGCCCTGGTTGAAATCCTTTCAGTCATTTTACATGATCCAGTCATAATTTTTGCAAGTGAGTCCCTTTGGAGGCCAAAAATCAAAGATTTCAGTGAAAAGTTTCCGAAAAAGTACTTACACTGTAGGGCTCTCTTGCCGGGAGTCCTTCAATTATAATCCCTTTATGTCATTTCTTAAAGCTGCTAGAATTTCTTGAGGCAAATGAAGTTCAAAGACCAGTAACTATCAGAACAAACACATTAAAGACAAGAAGAAGAGACCTGGCCCAGGTATGACTTTGTCATGGTTCAATTTTTTATTCTTTGGTTTGAAAATTTTTAAAGCAGTTCAATTTTTGTTTTCCTTTTTCTCAGATTTATTATCATAATGTAAGGCAAAGGAAGACAAAAATCAAACTAGTTAACCACAACAACTATGTTAATTGTGAAATTGGCACAGACATGCTTGTTAAATATAAAATTTATTGTAAGAATCTCCTAAACTGACAGCACGTTATATAAACAATTAGGGGTTATGCTTCAACTGTTTTGATTAATTTTAAGCTTTAGCCCGTTACCATGTACATAACATAATGATATAATTATAATTATTGTAGGTGGTTCTGTCATAAATATTCTCTTAAAACCTTAACACTCAGTCAGAATACTCAAAGTAAAATTTTATTCAGGAGCCTCTCTATGGCTATCTAGAGGCTTTGATTCTGTCACTTCTGTTCTTACAAATTGTCAATTTCTTAACCTAAATTTGAGTTGTTTCCTTGCAATCAAAATCAATTTTCTCTTTCATAACACCAGGCCCCTGACCACTACTGAAAGATTAGATTATGCAAGTCAGATTTCATTTCGTGAAATTTTGCGAGTGTTAATTTTTTGCGATTTCAGGAAAAAAGTGAAGAAAATGATATTTATTTACAAGATTCTGCCTGTGACTCACAACCTTTATAATTTATGTATTGTTTTCTTATATATATAATATGGTATAAAATTTTGTGATTTTAATTTTCATGCTCTCTTTTTTCAAGAGTAATAATTTGAACCGCGATTAATGTTTTTTGAAAACATGAAAATCGCAAAATTTAGTACGCACAAAATTTAGTAAGAATAAGATACTTCGACTTTGTCCGAAACACCAGTTGAGGTGCTCATTGATGATCTAAATATTATTTTTACATAAAACAATGTTTGTGACAAAAGATGTTGCCAGGAAGTATAGACCAGTCCACAATCACTTAAACTAGTAATGACCTATTTGCTGTTCTTTCTACAGGCCCTTATTAACCGTGGAGTCAATTTAGATCCAATTGGCAAATGGTCCAAAGTTGGATTGGTTGTTTATGACTCTTCTGTGCCAATTGGTAAGTTATGAAATAATGTAGTTTGAATTATTACATGTAGTTCTGTTAAAGTGTCCAGGTTATGTTCAGGGATGCATTGTGTCATGGTCTAAACAGCACCCAGGCTGATTGGGACACTTCTTAATAAGTAACAAAGTAACACACGGTGATAATAATTTAAAACAATTAGCAGTATTGAGTTTTTGCTGTTTTGATATCAAATTGTACAAAAGCTCTTAGTTTGTTGTTCTTTTTAGGAGCAACACCAGATTACCTCGCAGGACACTACATGTTACAAGGGGCTTCTTCCATGCTCCCAGTTATGGCCCTGGCTCCTCAGGAGAAAGAACGTATTCTGGATATGTGTGCAGCCCCTGGAGGAAAAACAACCTACATAGGTAATAACCTTTTTCTGAACCCAGGGAGGTTCTTTGTATACTGATTTACAAAATTCATTAATAATTTGTGAGCAAGTAAGCCAATCCAAACATGTAATTTAAGTCACATGGACACCACTGTAAACCCAATACAAATTCCAACTGTCTGAAAGCTCGGGGAGGGCTTGAAAAGATAGCAGGGAAAAACTGGGGTTTATGAATTATAATGAATAGTTGACCAATTGATACAGAATACTAATTAACCTAATAGTATTCTGTATGAAATTGATACAGAATACTAATAGGTCACTCAGTATTCTGTCACCAATTTCATACAGAATACCAAAACCCCCGCATTAAAGCAAAACAGGGACACAATGAATTAATGAACAACCAAGAGTCAGAATTGGCTATTAAAATCTGTAAAATGTGTATTTCAACAGCCGAGAACCAATTTCTCAATCTTCCCTTCGGTCACCCCTTGCTACAATGTTTACGCCATCTTCGCCATTCACGCTAGATATATGTCTATTTATCCCACAAACAATGTGATAAAATGATCTTGGAGGGTACCGACCACCGGAACGATTTACAATTTCTCCCACGAACTTCGTCATCCAGAAATTTAAAGACACAGGCGACATTTGCGCGATATCGATAGTTAAATCTTGAACTTCGTCCACCTTCGCGAAGCCAAAGCCCAGCGCCTCGTTTGCAGCTACCTAATTTGAGCGAGTACTTTGCCACTCCTCGAAAATCTTAATACTCCATTCAGTACTATTTCTTGTATTTTTGGGAGTAGTCTCTTCCAACCAAGCTGCCTCTTCGTCTGCATTTTTCGGGCTTCGAAAACTACATCCTTCCATATTCGCAATCACTGACGAATAATTTTGATTTGCATTCCCTGATCATTTCATCCCATGAGAATTCTCTAATCAGGGTAAAACAAAGCGTGCTTTTCATTTCATAAGTACAATACAATATTCGCGCCCATATTGTATTGGATATACAATACGGTCGCTCATATTGTATCTGGAACGTACCATTACTATAAAAATATTACTGATGGGGAGGTAGTATAGGGACAACAATTGTTGGTAAGTGCTACCGTATTTATATAGCTATTAGCTGAGCTATTTATTCAGGAAGTTGGACTTGAATCTGCCAAAAAAAAAGTGAAGAAAGGGTTCAGCTTATCGCTGAGAGTTTAAGTGATTTTTTTTCTCTCAGGTGTCAACAAAAGGCAATGTCATGTAAATTCTGTGCTCGGCTTGTAGCCAAGACATACATACATACATACATACATACATATACTTTTTGTTAAGGCAGGTTGATATGTGGCAACCTAAAGGCTGGTGGGGACCTGCCAGAAACTTAGTACTTAAATTACAAAATTAAACAAAAAATAAAAGTAATTAATGAAAATACTAAATACTTAAGTTACAAAAATATACCAAAAATTAAAAATACAGAAAATCTGTTTGTTTTGAAGTTATCTGACAGACTTCTCTTTTCAAATTGGATTTGATCAAGTATCCTTGAGGCCTGTCTGAGTTTTTGTTTAAAAAGTTGCTGAGAGGAAGCATCCCTGATGGCTTTAGGTATTAAATTCCAAACTATTGGACCTCTGTACCTTACACTATTTCTGCCAAGGTTACAGTTGTACTCTACATGTGAAAAGTCATTAATACGCCTTAAGTTATAATTATTGTCGGTGTTGAATGTTTCAAATAAGGCTGTGAGATGGTCAGGTAAACTATTGTGGAAAACAAGGAAGGAAGGAAGGAACAGTTGAAAGTTATCCCTTGATAAATTTGTTTTATTTTTTCACAAACTTTATTCAAAAATATACATAACAATATAAACAGGCATGTGTCTCACTAACTGCACCAAGTAATGCATTACAATTTCTCCAATGACACTGGAGAATTAGAAAACAACTTATGATACAATGGTTGAGTTGCCCAAAAGAAACTCTCATGTGTTGGCCAGGGACATGCATTTCAAGAGACATGTGAAAACAAATGTTACTTTAATTTCGTCGAAGTCTATCACCGCTGTGTTTTCGACCCGTGAACTTCATTCACCCAAACACAGTTGCATACACAAAGCCCAAGGAGAAAATATGTGTAGGGAGGTAAGGTTAAACGATGCAGTGTATACAAGAATATTTAAAGTTGTCCAGCTTTAAAAACCACTTCAAGTAATTGTGGCAGATGTAGCATAAAGGCACTCTGGAAATGTCAAGAGTATTGACAGACTTTAAACATGCTCTCCAGGACATAGGATGTGCTTTGTTGTATGAACAAATCTGACCATCAGTCTGTATTGAAGCCACTCATTTCATGGAGGAGAAACGAGACAGTATACTATGCGATTCGGATAGAGTGTGGTGCATTGGCCACATCTCAAGGACGAAAGCGAGATTTTTCATATTTTGGGCCCGAAAATTGAACAAATTTTTAACTATCAGGTAGACTTAGATTAAAAAGTTTGCTGAATAATGATGCTATTCCCAAAGGCGTCTATTGTTTGGGCAATTGTTCTCTTTTACAATGGAGGATATGCATAATTAATGTATGGGGTTATACAGAAATCGTGCCCAATAACTTTCAACATAATATTTCCTGAGAGGAGCACTTTCTTGAATGGATGCTCAGGTAAACTTTTTTTTAGAAACTTGGGTCTTGGCTTATAGCATGAGAGTTTTCCATATTTTTTCAAAAACTTTAGTCCATTATCATGTCTCTTAAGTTTACAGTCTTGGCTTACAGCCAAGCTCGGCTTTTAGGCAAATAAATACAGTAATAGCCATCCTTTCAGATGGGTTTGGATCAGCCACTCCAGGATAGTGTATTCTTTCCTCCTACATGTAGTTCACTCTTTGTTATGCTGCTGTTACACACTGGTTGCACTCTTTCAATCTTTGCAAGCCTTTTCTGTCACCCTGGCTTGACTCTTTTTCTTTTCCCTGAACTGACATGTAAAAGAACTGTTCATTTTACCTTTTCTTTAGCCTCTCTCCTGAAGAACACTGGTCTGGTAGTAGCAAATGATGCCAAAAGAGAGAGAACAAAAGCTTTGGTGGCCAATATTCACAGATTAGGTGAGTTTAGCCCAGTGTTTCAGTAATATTAAGAATCCGTCTTGAGTTGACTGGTGATGTAACTTGTTCATAAGGCCTTACATTGCATACCTGTTTATAAAATCTGCTGTCTGGGAAATAAGATATATATGTGATCGATCAATTTAAGTTCCTTGCGTTCATGTTTTCTTTGTGTACAATCGTACTTGTCTAACTTAATAGGCATTGTTCAAGTGTTTTTCAATTCAAGCCATGGCTTTTGTGGTAACTGATGCTCAACAAACATTCAATGTAGTTCCTTTGCTATTATACTCTTGAAAACTGGTAACCGGAAAAATTTTCCGGGGGGGGGGGGGGGCTGAACTTAATTTTCCTGAATGAAACTCGTGATATCATGTTTACTCATCATGATGATATGATTCTAGTACTCGCTGACATTAATTTATTTTTCTAACGCTGTGAATGATGCGAGAATAAGCTTCTACATCTTGCATTCTTTGCACTTCACACAGTACCGATAAGATATTTTACGAGACTTCGAAGAAGACATACTACTACTACTACTCAGCCGGCTGCAAGGCAGTCGGCCACGATCCTTCCCCACTGTTTCCTATCCTGCGCCATCCGTCTAATTTCCTCTGGTAGTGGTGGGTGCTCGCTGTTTATGACCTTGGCAATATACTGGTGGAACATTGTTTTCGGCCTGCCAGATTTTCGCTTTCCATGCCGAGGTTGGTAGAAGGCATATTTGTTAATAGGCTCGTCAGTTGGTTTTCTCAAGAATGACCAGATACCAACCATACATGCTGTCCCTAAAAAAGGAAGATGGTCGCCAAATGTTATACTTAGTTTCAGTCCCTGCGCAGTCTACAATATCATTCCCACCCTTGGTGGACCATGACGCAAATTTGTCATTCTATGGCCCTATTTGCATGAAAAGAGGATGATCCTGGTGTTTACATGGCGCTTGGATGATCCTAGTGCTAGGATCATCCTACCTCTCAGATAGGATGAACCTAGCGCTAGGGCCAAATGCAACCCTTCGCATGTAAACTGAAAGTTGAAAACATGTTGCCCTCGGATGATCCTAGCACCAGGGTCATCCCCTTTCCATGTAAATAGGGCCTATGTCTGCTCACACGGTTAGCATCTTATGGAGCTATCACATCAATGACATGATCGATGTAGTATAGTGCTCGGTCAGAAAGTTAAGTGAGTAATGTGAGATATGAAATAAAAAATTAATTTGAGACATTGAATCAAAAAATAATTCAGTAATTTTTCTGTGTTGTGGTGCCCAAATAGTCGACCAGTTTTGCCCTCCCCCTTGTACGCCTATGTAAACTGGCTTCAATTTTTAACACATTTGTATGAAATTTCAGTTTTCTAAGCATCTGAAATGAAAGTGCATTTCAAAAAGTTCAACAAACCAAGCAAAGGTGCAAGAAGAGCATTGTGTTGGCTAATCATTTTTTGTGGCATTTTTTATAACAGCAATTGAAAACATTTTATCTGTATTTCCATAATTATTTAGTTATGGTAACACTTGGGAGCTTTGGGAGAACTAAATAATATATGGCCATGAAAACAAAAGCTAGAAAGAGGCAAATCGCACCCCAGGTTCTCTGTTCCATTATGTCATTTTAGAGGTGTAAAAAAGTGTTTTCACAGCTTAACGGTAATTTCTTGTTCTCCCAAACTTCCCATTACCGTATGTTAACCATAACTCTATGAAAACATGAAAGATGTCTTATACACATCTTATAAATTTCAATCTACTTATTTAATTCTTTCTTTCTTTCTGTAGGAATAAGTAACACCTTGGTTAGTAATTATGATGGCAGAGCATTCCCCAAGGTACATAAAATACAAGGATAGATTCACCTCTCGCCAGGAATCATAAGAATTTCAAAAACAGTGAAGCCACAAGACTTGGTGGTGGTGGTGCTGGTGCTGGTGGTGCTGGTGCTGGTGGTGGTGCTGCCGCTGGTGGTGCTGGTGCTGGTGGTGGTGCTGCTGGTGGTGGTGCTGCTGGTGGTGGTGCTGCTGGTGGTGGTGCTGCTGGTGGTGCCGCTGGTGGTGCTGCTGGTGGTGCTGGTGCTGGTGGTGGTGGTGCTGGTGCTGGTGCTGGTGGTGCTGGTGCTGGTGCTGGTGGTGCTGGTGGTGCTGCTGCTGCTGGTGGTGCTGCTGGTGGTGGTGCTGCTGGTGGTGCTGGTGCTGGTGGTGGTGCTGCTGGTGGTGCTGGTGCTGGTGGTGGTGCTGCTGGTGGTGCTGCTGCTGCTGGTGGTGCTGCTGGTGGTGGTGCTGCTGGTGGTGCCGCTGGTGGTGCTGCTGGTGGTGCTGGTGCTGGTGGTGGTGGTGCTGGTGCTGGTGCTGGTGGTGCTGGTGCTGGTGGTGGTGGTGCTGGTGCTGGTGCTGGTGGTGCTGGTGGTGCTGCTGGTGGTGCTGGTGCTGGTGGTGCTGGTGCTGGTGGTGCTGGTGCTGGTGCTGCTGCTGCTGGTGCTGCTGCTGGTGCTGCTGCTGGTGCTGCTGCTGGTGCTGCTGGTGCTGCTGCTGGTGCTGGTGCTACTGGTGGTGCTGGTGCTGGTGCTGCTGCTGCTGCTCAAACTGTATGAACAGTGAGCGTAACATACAATTATGTATACAATGTGCCCTCCTGGTTGTTACCATAATGGCTTTATGGCAACTCCTGAACTTGGGCATAGGATGTACGGTTACACATTGTTGGATTGCATTGTGGAGTCACGAGAGTGCTCAAACTGCGAGCAGTATATATATATATATATACTCATAAAACAAGTAAAACAATATATTTATATATATAATACTTTGTCATTGTTGTCACTGTAACAGAGTGCCTGATACATGTAGTAGAGCAGGAATCTTTTTTACGCAATAAGATGTTACTGACAACTGTTTTGTATTATCTCATTATATAAAAGAACATATATTGTATATATATCAGGGGACAAAGTCAATTGAACAAGGATTTATTCTTACAGTTTATCAATGATTCATTAAATTACCTGACACCCTTCTATTTGTGTCTTGTTTTGTGATTCTTTACTTCACAGGTGATGGCAGGTTTTGATCGTGTTCTCCTTGATGCTCCATGCAGTGGCACAGGAGTCATATCTAAAGATCAGTCTGTCAAAATCAACAAGGTACTTTCATTTAAAATGTTTCTGTCATATGGTTTATCTAGTGAACTTATTTGTATGACTTATTTTTACACAAATTTTGTCTTGACTGATTTACAGATCTGGTACAAATTTTTTTATCTTTTTTATGTGGTGTTGCTATCAAATTAAAATGATTCTTTCCTCCTAATTCACTTTTTAATGACCTGTACTTATTTTTGAGCAGTTTTTTACTATTTTCTAATATTTTGTTCCAAATTTATCTGTTTTTCTTGATCACAGCGACGCTTTATATACGGCTTGATACCCAGAAATCTAAATTATATGTATGTTGTAATTCTATGATACAAACCCTGTTTCTTGTTTTGAATAAGTTGAGTTTTCTCAAGCATTTATAATTTTAAATAAGCCTGTCCTTCTTTAGTCCTAAAAGTAATTAACCCTAGGCTTAATAGAGCTTTTATGGTATATCAACAAATATTCATACTTTTTCTGTCAAGCACTTGAGTATCCAATACTGTTATTATCCACTCCATGTAGCTACTGTACATTGCAGCTTAGCAGATATCCATTGTTGTGACTCAATTCCCAAGTGATGTAATATTGTTCCACATATAAATTAAGTTCACTAACTTTTCCTTTGTTTTCCTCATTACAGACAGAAAAAGATATACTGCGATGTTCTCATATTCAAAAAGAGCTTGTTTTATCAGCCATTGATGCTACAGATGCTAAGTCATCCACTGGTGGTTACATCGTATATTCTACCTGCTCTGTTATGGTAGGCCACTTATCACAAACAAAGTTTCTTTCTTTTTACTTTGTGAATCGTTTTAAGAACTTCCCTTGTGCCATGGTTTATAGAAACATTGACTGACTTCTGTAGCACGAAGAAGTGCAGTCATGGATTTCTACTATTGTTTGAGGCATATGTAGCTGCTGGTTATGTCGCTGCTTACTGATACAATGTATATTCTCAGAAAGTACCTCCAATAATATTTACAGGTTGAAGAAAATGAATGGGTAATCGACTATGCCCTCAGCAAAAGGCATGTCAAGCTTGTATCAACTGGACTGGACTTTGGTAAAGAGGGATTCACCAAGTAAGAAAATATTATGATGCAACTTAAGGTTACAGTGTACCTTCAGATCGAAAATTTATTGAAAATTTTTTTTGGCGTTAAAATAAAGTTTGCAGAATAAACTTTCATCCAAAAAAAAATTATCGAAAAATAGTGAAAATTGACGGAGAAATGATGGTATAACTTTTGTGGGCGGAGTTTGTTTATGAAGCGATATGTTTTTTTAAGCGCTGTTTTCTCAAAGTTTATTTTCCGCTTGTTGGGGACACTTTAAAGAGCTACAACTCAAAGGGAATTTGTTCGATTTTCCTCAAATTTGGACAGAAGCTAGGCTAACATATAATTAACAAAAATGTGTCGGCGAATTTCTTAATTCCGAAAACCTTTTTCGTCAAGAGCCATTTCCGTGCGATCATTCCAATTTTTTTTCTCATTTTTTCGAAAATATTCTGTAACTTTTCACTGCAATTGAATATGGGAAATCGCCGACACGTTTTTTTAGCGCTTCGTGTCCGGAAACCCGAGAACAAATCAAATTAGCAAAATACAATAATCGCTTTGAGTTATAGCGTTTTAAAGCCGATTCGGACGTTCGAATTTAGGCGTCGTAAAAAATTCGATAATTCATTTTATTACCAAATGGTTTCCATATTTAGATAGCCAGCTCTATAAGCTTTAATTTGATATCTGGGTTTAGGTATATTAAGTGTAATCTTTAGACGCTAGAGCTGTTATACTGGAGATACCCCCGAAGGTACACAGTAATCTTAATGAATATCGCTTATCTTAATTAGTATAGTTATTGAGAAAAGTGTATGAAATTTTAGTTCGTTTCACCATTATTTTGCCTACAAAGCACTTATATACTGAGGGAATTCTTTTGCAAACTCCAAACTACCTGCAAGACACTGCTGTGTGAGTAGGTCATTGTTCAACAGTGATCAGTTGTGATATTTTCCCTGGATAATTGGGTGGCAGTATGCTGCTGCATCCTAAAAACTTTCATGCAAAAATTGATGTCTCCGAAATAGGTCTCGCATACTAATTTTGATGTAAACACAAGATCTAGTCAAAGTAACATGGTATACTGCAGACCAAACAAAAAAAAAATTAAACAAGATAACTTCTTATTTCTTTTGCTAAAAATAGTGGTAAAAATATCTTTCCTGTCCAGCTACATATATATTCTATTCCCTATATAATATAGCTATTACAGGGAAGTTTTCCCTACTCGCATGAATTTGTATGATTTTATGTTGTTGAGTATAATAATAATTGTTCTTTTTAGGTTCAGGGGAAGACATTTTCATCCTTCTTTAAAACTAACAAGGAGATTTTTTGCTCACACTCACAATATGGATGGCTTTTTTGTTGCCAAGTTGAAAAAATACTCCAACAAAATCTCAACTGAAGGTAAGTATGTGTTACTCGCTGATAATTAAACTTACACTAACCTACAGTTAAACCAATGGGCTAAATCTCAGGGTCTGGTATGATTGCAAATTTTGCATTTCATCCATTGCATCCTGTCCACACCTGCACAGTGCTCTTTATAGATTTGCCGTCACAAAGACACTGTTTTGCAGGATTAAAATTAAAAGTGATGCCACTTTTATGGCAAAATTCCAAGCCCGTTTCTACCTTTCTAGTTCAGAACATAACAGCAGACTTTTATGCATTCATCATCTTTGTTTTGCTTTGCAGAGTCCACAAGTCAAGCAGAAAATATTGTTAACGAGAGTTCTAAACAAAAAGAAGAAAATAGTGACAGCAAACGAACTGCAAAAGAAAAAAGAAGTAAAAGGAGAAATAGAGTTCCTAGGACCAAAAAGGGTTTTGGAAAAAATGCTGCAAAGAAGAAGCCAAAGAAAAGCTGAATGCTGAATATTTAGCCAGATTACCAGCACACTGCTGTACAATACACTAAAGAGCAGGGTGGACATGGAAACGTTTGTGCCGAGTGTTTCACACCCAAGATTTTATACTACAACACTGTTTTTTTGTGACCATGAAATTGTAACCAGGCACTTAAAAGGCACTATCACCGTATTGCACTGATGATAGTTTTGTGGGTTCAGACTTCTGCAATTTTGGGGATTTGTTTTTATGAAGACAAGAAGTTAATGAACCAGTAATTTCTTTTGTAATTCCCTTCAGAAAAAAATCAACTTCTCCAAATCGCAAAAATTAGACTCCTGTCCCCGGTTGTTCAAAAGGTGGATAGCGCTATCCACCGGATAAACCCCTATCCAGTGGACAACACAATTGGTTTTGCTTATGCCTATCCACTGGATGGTGATTTATCCGATGGATAGCGCTATCCACCTTTTGAACAACTGGAGCCAGTAAAACGTTCATGCCATGCAATCATCTATTAACGTACATATGGCTGTGCAAAGAAAATTAAAAACAGAATGAGTAAAGCACAGTTGTTTCTAAAAACCATTTACAGGACTGAAAATTGTTAAAACTGCTTTAACAGAAAAAATACGAACGTTTTTGGCTTAAATAAGTCATCTTCAGGGTTAAAAATGACTGTCCGCAGTGTGCACTGAAAACAGTCACGCAACACAAGAGAAAGTAATTATAGATTCTTATTTGTTTGTTTATACGTCCCTCGCGCGTTCTATTTGTTTATGAACATTTTAATAGGAAAATGATACCGTATACAAAACAAACAACACGTAAAAGAAATCTTTAAGGACCCTCCCATTACATCATAGAATCGCAAAGGGGAATCCCTAAATTATAAAAGACACTAGTGAGAGCTAAGCTATAAAGGCTTTTACAAACTATTTACGAACAGCAGGAGTCACGCAGGCCCATCAACACCTTTTAAACTGTACGCGATACATGATATTTTATAACTTTAATACCTGATAGAAATCGCTTGAAAACCTTGATGTACAACACTTACAACCTCAGCAGAAAGGGGAGTTGTAAACAGATCACGTGACTTATTTTTCCGCCTTTCAGAACTCAGAACATTCAGTATGTTTGTCTTGAATGTACGAATTGAATGTTCCAATATTGAAGGTCAAATGAACCAAAAATTTGACATTTTTTCTTTTAGTCTAATATTAATGCAATATGTTTAATGAGTACCAAATAAACATATTCTGAAGTTTGAAACTAATTTGACTTGGCATCGCAGAGATATTGGAAGTTGAAAAATGCGACTTTTGGCCTTCATAATCGTAGAGCGATCGGCAAAATTGTCGGAAAGTGACGTCACTATTGACCACCTCAAAACAGTCAAGGTTCGAAGTTGAAAACAATAGGTTTAATGAGCGAAAACAATGCATGCCCGCACCTGCGTTTTATATTTTAGTACATTTCCTTGCCGTTCCCTGTAAAACAACAACGTCAAATGATCAAATTACAGGCTTTTTGTGGAGAACATGAACTCACAACGGTTAATTTTCTTTTCTCTATTTGAAATTTAAAGCCGTCACTATGAATTCAACAGTTTACCTTCACAAACATTACCGCATAAGTGGAGATGATTGACAGACAAGAAAAGTTAACCTGCACTAACCTACCTAGTGAGTTGGATTGAAAAAACTATTGTATATGTGATGAAGTTTCTCGAAGCAATATTTCGTCGCTCAAAGCTCTTCGTTTCCTACCAAAACACAGGTTCGAGCTCCTGGGCCATTTTCAATGCGAAAACAGTGGAAATCTTTAAGTTTTAAGAAAAAACACAAGCTTGAATACTCAGTATTCGCCAGGAGAGAGGACACTGGGAATGAGGTTGGCTCACCAATAGTGACGTCACAATCCTTACCAACCCTACCACTTGTAGTGCGCGCCCATTTCAGAAACGTTTTCGTGAAGCCTTCGGAAATCTTCGTACTTTTAGCTATGTAACTTCCTTAAAGGCTCAGGAAGGAAAATTTTTGCGTAAGTTTGCTTTATTATGATTTCCTTTAACGTTTAAATGGATAAGGAAAAAATTTCAAATTTTTGGTTCATTTGACCTTTAAATGTTTGAATTGAATATTTGGATTGAATATCCGCTAGCTTGTTTGAAGTAGGCTCAATTTCCGCCGCTCTCTCGAGTCCAGTATCCCCGTAAGAATAATAAATAGCATTACTTGCAAAGAGCAGCTTGAAATTATGGATACCATTAATTCAGGCCACCACTGCGATGGTATCTTCCTGTGATGCTTTGTTGCACCATAACAGATAAAAGATGGCGACCGCGAAAGGGGAAAAGTGCCAAAGATAATTAGGGTTAGGGTTAGGGTAACCCTATTGGATACAGAAGCTCACGAGCTGGAAAAATTGTCACCGCGCCATTGCTTTCATATAATTTTGAGTCTTCGTTCCACTTCGTTAAGTAGCCTGAAATAATGATATCCATTATTTCAAGCTGCTCTTTGCAAGTAATGCTATTCATTATTCTTGAGGGGATATCGTGCTGCGAGTCCGGTCTTTGTTCCTTCCCGAGAGAGAACTCTTCGGTGGGATGAGCACGGGCTCATTTTCCCGAACAGCGGCTGGTAATCCAGCCTTGTTTAAAGTGAATGTGTGATTGTTATAAGTGAATTTGAAATGTCCAAAGTAGTAGGACAGGGACCTGTTACTCCGTATTTTTGCTGTGGTTTCTTATTAAATTGCTGTGGAATCGCTGTGGAATACACCAAGGTAGATGACGTCATAAGGTAATGTCTGTATCTCATGAATAAATTGCTGTGATATCTCATTAACTTGCTGAGGTATACATTAAAAGGCCGTGATTGTTGTGGTTTCTCATTCAAAGCTGAATAATCTAGATTAACTAGTTCCAAAAACCGGGTTAGCAGGGATACCCCGTCACCACAATGGAACAACGAACTTGCCCATGTGTTATTCTGCCTCCCTCTGTTTACTGCGCCTTTCAATAACATGCGGAATTTGAAATTCAAATTTCCACCCACGATTTCGTTTTACACTGCCGTCAATCATCTTAGCTTACCTCTCGGGAAACAGATCTTCACTTCAATGAGTTCAAAAGGTCACGTCCGTGATTATGATTGGTAGATTTCGATCCATTTTGTTTGTTTCTTTTTTACATGGTCCGTTGGCTTTCGTATTAATTATGATTGACGGCAGGGAATAACGCAACCGTCGGTGGAGATTTGAATTTCAAATTCCGCATGTTATTGAAAGGCGCAGTAATAAATGAATATTAATAAACGGATCCCTTTTCAAAACAATAGGTTTGCCCAAACTTGCCCGCTTTATACCAACTCACTTCAAAACAAAACACAACTGACACAGATATCCTTAACAGACATAGATCAAAACAACATGCCTTGACCAGGACTCGAACCTGGTTTACTGCGGCCACAACAGAGAGTCTTAGGCCCCGTCCACGCGTATCCGGATATTTTTGAATCCGCAACTTTTTTGTTACGGATTAGAAAATATTCGCGTCCACACGCAGCGTATTCGAATCGTATTTGCCCGAATTCGCCGGAGACGTGTGGACGGAAGGCCAAGCTGCAACAAAAAAGTTGCGGATTCAAAAATATGCGGATACGTGTGGACGGGGCCTTAACCACTAGACCATCAAAACTGCGGATATTATAACCGAATAAAACTAATAAGAGGGTTTCGAAACATTCAAGTTTAGAAGCAATAAAATTGCGCAGTATAAAAAACCGTTTTTACTTTACTAAGATCCGCAACATTCTTATAACCGCTTCATCGCTAGACTCAATGTCGATTTTCAGCCATCACCCACTAAATTTTAATTAATTTCTTTACCGGTAGCTTCGAAGTTCAAACTTTTAATTATGCGAACTTACACTGAACTAAATTTGCATGAAAAATTAGCACCTCAGAAAAAATAAACAAAGCAACCAATTACATGCGCGCGCTAAAACAATAAACCCACACTTTGTTTAATTTCAAACTATATGCCCCCAGTAGCCACGCAGCTCTTTAGAACCTCTAATTTCATTGGACCTGTATACCACGCAGCTCTATTGTTTTTAGGTCTAGGGTCTATTGTTAGCCATTGTTGTGTTGTTTATTCTATTGTTTTCTCAGCTAATCAGAGAAGACCTTGTAAGAGCTGCGTACCGCCCAACTATATTTATTGATAACAAACAAGACGCTGTGGGAACGTATACTTGGGCGTCGTTGTATTAGGCGTATTGGAATGAAAATATCTTGGAAAATCTTCATGCACGTCAGTTTAGGGTTTGATGATAGGGAGTGCGCTGCGGAGTATTGGGATAGTCTTGTATGTCGTTGACTGTTGGTGTACACACGTGAAAACTTACGTGAAGTGCGAGTGCAAGGACTATATTTAACGCTTGTAAAATTTGGAAAAGCTTAATTGTGGCCAGCGAAACTGCAAGGAAAACAGAGAATTCATGGCAGCGCATATTCTGTATTCAGGTTTCAAATTACCCTTTTGACATATGCAAATTCGGTGCACTTTTTCCTGACAACTGCAACAAACTTAAAAGGGCTAAATTTGTTTTCTGTCTTTTCTTCTACGTACCTTTCCCCGATGTTTGACATCGATTATTATATTTAGTTTCATTCAAGATTTATCTTCACAATTGGTAAACATGAAGTTCAGAAAGAATTTTAAGCATGAATTTTGCGTGACGCTGGCACTTGGGGCCCTTGTTTACATAAAGTGACCTATTTTGGTTTCGTTCGCTTTCTGTCTGAAAACTCACTCCACTCTAAATTTTTCTATAGCAGTTCACAGCCAGCTGTTCGAAATTTTTGTTCTGTTTCGGCCGCTAACTGCAAGCCGTTCGAAATAATTGTTCAGGCGTTCAAATGAAATTCGATCTGTTGGCAGATCTCGTTACCTAGCACGTGATCAAAATCTGCCGTGAAGAAATTGTTCTTTCTTGTTGCACCTTTCTCGATGTAGTGCGAAAGTTATTTTATTGTTATATCTAGAAGAACTAGTCGTTTGAAACTGTATTTTTGTAATGGACGATTTTATATAAGTGACGATTTGTCCGCCCGTTTTAGCGCACGGATGGGAAATTGTCATAAATCGGACCGTTCCATTCTAAAGAGTCTAAAGTTGAGAATTCATAACTCGAATAGTATTCCATCGATTCAATTGAATTAAAGACTGAATAACGGCTAAAGAGTAAGCGATCAAGATATCAGAATTTATCTGCCACTAGAATTTAATTTTCGCCGGCGAGCATATCAAGAAAGCGTTGAAGCTAGCCGAGACGTCAGCTGACTAGTATTCTTCTCCTCGTAAAGCTTGACTGAGTTTGACGCACGCGCATTAGAGCCCAATTGCAAATTCGTGCACTACCAAACTGCATTTTATAACTTGGGCTCTCCGTCCAAGTAACAAGTCCATAATTATACAGACAATTTACAAGCTTAGTTGGAAAGGAACAGACAGAGTAGATTTATTCTTTTTCATCGGGTTTATACAAAGAGTATCCTTATGTGGGAGCAAAACACGCTTATTTGTTTCAGGACAGGGAATGTTTTCCGTAAGAACATTATAAGGAATATGTAACAAGGCGTGAACCTGTTGTGGAGAAGCTGTCCTTAAAGGCCGGCACACACTAGGGGACATATTGCAGGGACATGAAGCGGGGACATGTTGCAGCGACAGTTTTCCTCGTGTGACATCGCTGTTTTTGCGAAAAAGTTCTGTTGCGGGGACAAAATTTTGTCCCCGCAACATGTTGCACGAAATTCAGCTGGTTTGAATTCGTGCGTCATGAAGCGGGGACAAAATGACCCGCCATTTCGATGTCGCATCGCGCGCACTGCTCTTGCAAACTGTCTCCGCTACAAAATAGGTGTAGTAGGCTTTTTTTCTTCTCTTCTTTTCAGCCACTTGCATATCCATCGTTTTCGGTCAACATAATGACACATTTCTTCATCTAGTAATATCATTGACAGTAGTAGTAAGCTTCTTTTTCCTAACCATAGAGTCCGCCATCTTTCTTTGCTCGTATACTAGTTCCCAGGCGCCCTTAGTGATTTCTGTGATTTTTATACCTCAATACCAGCTTGCGTATTGTCCCTGAAACATGCGCCAGTATGCTGTGCACACGAAGGGGCTTGTCCCCGCTTCATGTCCCCGCAACATGTCCCCTAGTGTGCGCCGACCTTAAGTGAAATTGGCGCTGATGATCGGGAACATTAGCTAAGAGCTGTAGAAAACCCCGGTTGTTCTTTACTACTTGAGACATAACTGTAGAATGAGCTGAGAATAGTGAGTAACTGTCTTACATCGTGGAATAGAAGGAAAAAACAAAGAATTGTGGTGGTGGTGATCGTCGTGAAAATAATAGAATTGTGGTGGCGGTGGTGGTGAAAACAATAGAATTGTGGTGGTGGTGGTGGTGGTGAAAATAATAGAATTGTGTTGATGGTGGTGATGTGAAAACAATAGAATTGAGGAGGAACTAGCCTATACAAGTGAGCAACATTCGTGTTTTCTCAGTTCACATTGAGCTTTCATTGAGTTGACATGAATTTGTCCTGTCCCGTTTGTCAGATGACATTTAGCAGGAAAGATAGTATGCAAAGATATATGACCAGCAAACACACCAATCCTACTTTCATTCCATTTAAAGCAATGCCGATTTCTACACAAAAGTGTTAGCGGTTTCACTTCGAGCACCCTTTTACTTGTATGGCAGATGACCGGTTCGGGGAAAACGTTTTGGGTTCAATCACTGTTACAACAGGCCTCAGACGTGATAAACCCACCACCCGAGAGGATTGTCTGGTGTTATTCACAATGGCAGTCCGCGTACATACAAATGCTAGTCACAATACCACAAATTGTAGACTGCGAACGAATGTACTACCCGGTGAAGAACAATTTAATCAAACAATGGTACAAGACATCTCAGGAGCTACTATAGTATCTCAGACAACAGAACCATTAGACAGCTCCAGTTCTCTCAGCCATGCAGGGACTACAGGACAGAATGGACAGCCTTCTCTCTCGTACAGACCTTGGGTAAAATGAGAACGCCAAACAGTACCTTGAGCTGCAAAACAGATATCTGACGTTTAAACATCAATTGAATGCAAGACCTCAATAGTCTGATGAAATGAAAAGAAGTTTTTGCAAGTCATCCGGAAGATAATTTACCCACCATGATGCAAGAACCCACAGCAGTAACAGCGGTGACAACCCCGGGGGGGGTACTTAACCAAGTTTTGTACGGGGATGCTCCGCCCCGAGGTTCAAACCCTTACCCTTTCATATACCGTTTTTGACAGAAAAGGTACCCCTTTCATATACCTTTCATTGAAAATGGTACCCCTTTCATATACCTTTCAATGAAAATAGTACCCCTTTCATATAGCCTTTACGTGCGTCTGTTTGATATATTTTGAAAGGTCCTTTTTATAAGACTTAAATGGCAGTTTTCCCTACCTTTTTTACGCCTCCACTGCGTGTTTTCGGTACCCTTTCCTATTCTTCGTGAAATCCCTACCCTTTCATATACTTCAACTCGTGAAATCACGACCCTTTCATATACCTCCAGCCTCTAAAAGGTACCCCTTTCGGGCGGAGCATCCCCGTATAGCCCATTATAGGGAGTACCCCCCCGG
>JAJGOT010000863.1:0-186161 GCA_022457155.1 Cladopsammia gracilis
TTTCAAACCCAAAACGGTGTCAAATTATTACAAACAAACCTTTCGCTCGATGTATTTTATCATTTTCTGCCGAATAGCTTCAAACGGCGGGCGAAAGTCAGGGTTATCTTCCCAGCATCTCATCATTAGATGATACCTAAACATAAACAATTTGAATTTCTTAGCAGTTCTTAAGGTCTTTATCGTTGTTGATTTTTTAACTTACAATATGTGCGGATTAAAATATCCACATTATATAACACCAAAAAAAAACATTGCCTAGAAATTCGCGTTTCTTAAAATCGACTTTCAACTAATTTCGGTCTTGTCGGGACATAATTTTTTTCCAAGTTGCTGCATATATAATTAATTATCTTTTTCTTCTGTTTGCCTCCTTGAAGAATATAAAAAAAGGAATTTACTCCAATTGAGTAAATTAGGGACTGTGCAATAATTATCAGGAGGGGGGGGGTTAGAAAATGGGCTTCAAGTAGGAAAATATTACGTAATACCCCCCTTCTAAATACTCCCCTTCTAAAGTAGAATTGTTATTGCCCCCCCCCCTTCACACTCCTTTTATATACAAATACCCAGCATTTTCTTAATATACACCCACCTGTTATAGCTACGAGGTAATGTTTGTTCCAGACGTGGATATACAGCAATACTACATGTTTACTTGTTGGACATGCGTATCTGGAACAAACATGACCTCGAAGCAGTGTTCAACAAAGCCATCCGATTCCACTTCTGAATCACTTCATTGCGAATCCGAGTTGTTTGCACTGGAACTCATTTCCTCGTTAACGTTCTCTTGGGTTTCTCGTGGGATGCAAGAATGATCACCACGAGCGTACTGGAGACAATGACTCGTGCAACCAGTGCCACTTTACCTCCACTGATCTTAAGACCATGCTGGTTGAGGTGCAATACGATTATCTACATTGTAGTGAAATTATGATTTTGGTGCAATTTTGTCTGCACTGGTTCAAATTTATGTTGAACCAGTGCAAAATATTTGAACTGGAGCAAAGTATTTTCACCACGGCAAAATATTTGCACTGGTGTATAATTATATTCTACTGTTCAAATGTTGTTGACAATAGCCCAATTTCGATATATTAAAATTCAACTTGAAGCAAAAGACAATACTACGAGGCTTAAGGGAATAAACCAAATTAATTCCTGCTATCATTCCCCTAAGCCTCACAGTGATGTCTTTTGTTTCAAGTTGAATTTTAATATATCGAAATTGGACTATTCAAATTTAAAAAGCCAGAAACGTTTTATCACAATATTCTTCTCTCCATTATAGAGATAGAGAAGAATTAAAGAATAGTTAATCGTATTGCAACAGATTGAAATTGCGGTTCAGCCACAGAACAGATCATCAAGCCTTTCAGTGAGAACTATAAACACTTGAAATAAAATGATAAGCCATCCATCCTCTTGAGTGACTT
Source organism: Cladopsammia gracilis (assembly GCA_022457155.1). Taxonomy (NCBI): domain Eukaryota; kingdom Metazoa; phylum Cnidaria; class Anthozoa; order Scleractinia; family Dendrophylliidae; genus Cladopsammia; species Cladopsammia gracilis. The sequence goes on from JAJGOT010000863.1 coordinate 1,440, forward strand.
ATTTTACTTTCAGCCCCCCCCCCCTATCCTTGCTTCGATTTTACTTTATGCCCCCCCCCCTCTGGTTTTCCAACCCCCCCTCCCCGATAATTATTGCACAGTCCCTTAAGACAGTACGTTGCATCTCGTTACTTCGAAGCCAGGGTACTTAAAAAAATAATGGATATATGTGAGCGAAAACATATTAAATGACATACTCTTAATGTCTCTACTTGTGCTGAACGGGTATCAGCCCATAATACCATGCTGTAAAGACAGTTTTTCAAGTGCAAGAAAAACTTACAGGGTGTCGTCAATGTGTTCCGGTTTCGGCATGCGGTAGCCATCTCTTATTTCCGCAATCGTCGTGGCTTCTGTCCACTCCGGATATGGAATGCCCCCTGTTAATAAAAGTTACACATTTTTTCTATTACTATTAAGCAGGAAAGCTTGTCTTAGATTTCCGCCACATCTTTTTTTTTTGTTTTACAAGGGCGTGCGACATTCAACATATATGGAACTGAAGGATAGTAAGAAATGGTGAACTATCACAAGGAACCTTTGGCCAGCACCCTATCACTATGATTCACTATACTTTAGGTACATGTAACACATAAGTATCAAGGAAACCTTAACGAAAATAATATTACACTAATGGCTTTGAACCTTAAAGGGTTTAAAGTACGTCAAATTTGTCTTAGGCAAGGTAGGTCGCTTTAAGTGATGACGTCATTCACACAAGAATTACGCATTGGCCGAATTCCGAATGGTCTCAATCTTTGTTCCGCCATCACGTTATAAAGGGCCACAAAATACAGCGTATCTACTTTAATGTACTATTTATACCTTGCAATTTTATTATATATTAGATTTTTGTTGTTGTTGTTGTTGTTGTTGTTTTGTTGTTGAAATTATTAAAAACAACAGTACAAGTGACATACCAATAGTGAAAATCTCGTAGAGAACGACTCCATACGACCACCTGTAAATTGCATGAAATGAATCATTGTTTTTTACTGTTTTGCAAAACAAACTTTACTCTCATGCCACTGTCGCTAGAGAGATTCACTCACAGTGCATAAAATAATTCATTTGTTAAATAAATTTAACAAATTTACACCGGTTTTCTGTGGTGTGGACTCTTATTTACCACGATTTACGTCATCACATGGTCGAAATGTTGTGGATTCACGAGGCGCAGCCGAGTGAGTCAGCAACAAATTTTGACCATGTGATGACGTAAATTGTGGTAAAATAAGAGTCCACACCACGGAAAACCGGTGTAAATTTGTTTTTTTACAACAATATTGAGAAAGAAATACAATGAAAAATCGAAGTCTTGTTACAATCGTGACAGCAAAGAAAGAGCAAGCGTTGTCTATAACTTTCTCGCAATCTGATTGTTTTTTTTCAAGCGCGCGTGATGTTAGCGTCAGCACCGTTGTCTGGACTCTCATTTACCACTCACGTCGACCAATCAGATTGCGAGTTTAGCGGCAATTGTGGTAAAAATCCTATTTTCACATACACATCACTCTTGGCGGAGAGTTCTGCAGCATCTCCATAGAGAATCTCAGGTGCCGTCCATTTAACTGGGATGCAGCCCTGTGAAAGAAAGCATCGAACAGTAAAAGAAAATGTTAAAACTGGAGCGGACTGTTATTCAACCAGGTTAACTAATGTTTCTCATTACGTTTTGAATGAAATAATTTACAAACTAAATTGTTCCATTTTTAGTGGCATACAGCTGAATATACTTTAACAAGTCAAAACATCTTTCTTTCTAGAATTCATAAAAAATGGAACAGTTTGATCCTACTTTTTTACAACAGTTTTGATTACACAGTTACCTTTTTGGCATTCCCGTGGCCATATTTAAAGTTCTGATATGCTAACCCAAAATCGGTCACCTTGCAAATAAAATTGCGATCAAGAAGGACATTCCTGGCTGCCAAATCACGGTGAATTACCTACAATAGTCAAATAATAGGACATTCATTCTTGAAGTTATTTCTTCATAAGTAAATATAATCTCAAGTAATAAATATATATATTTCAACAGCACTTTTATTGCTTCATGTATGCTATGTTGTTACATGAAGTATTAAACCAACACAATCCATGGTATCCAATGTAACGTTTCAGATACTGTCACTGGGAGTCTAAATAGTTTCCTTTTTAATTTACAGCGAACACCAAACAATCGTCTCCTGCTATCAATTATTGCTCATAAAGCTTTTTATAATTTAGATTTAAAGGAAATTAATAGACTGGTTGTTAAGGACCCTTCGTGTTATAACCTTAGAAAATCTCTGAACGTTAACCCTATTCAGACTGGGGGGGGGGGACTTTTCGAACCCCCCCCCCCTCCAGTAAAATTGTAATAACTCTTACACCGAGATAACTACGAGGCTGAAATTTTCTGACTTTTCCTAGAATTTATCTAGGGACATTTTGGTATCCACAACATGTCAGTGTGATTAACCATATTGCTATGGCAACCGGTTTTTGACACAGGTTTTCAAAATATTAAAATATGGTGAATTTTTTTTATTTTAAGATCTCGTTCTTTGACTTATAGTGCATTTTCTTGTTAGAATAGTTTTTTCTTGGGACAAGTTCTTGAAAGACATCAAAAAATTTTAACATCAAATATTTGGGGGGAGGGGGAGGTAAATTTTTGCTCTCTTTTACTTATAGACAAACAGTTTGTACTATTTACTAAATAACGCTTCTAAGTTCATTGTTTGGATAACAGACATTAGTTTGATATGTGTTTTATACATTCTGATCCTTTTCTCTTTTAGATATTTTTTAAATTTTAATTAAAACAACAAAAAAAGGAAATCCAAGATGGCGGATCCAAGATGGCGGATCCAAGATGGCGGACAATAATTTCAAAAATTATAGTTTTATCGCTTTTTATTGCTTTTTCTCGCTTTACAAGTGTGTCCTTGTTTGTATTTATTATGTTTTAATATTAAATATTAAGTATCTGGATGGAAAAATATCAAAGAAACGTCGGAAAAACAAAAATGACGTTATTGTGACGTTATTGTCAGAGATTGCCTAAAAAAGCCCAGTCTGAATAGGGTTAAAATGTAACCAGACCTAGAACTGAGCTGGGCTGTAGAACCTTTATACATAGAGCTGCAATAGCATGGAACTCGTTACCGGATAAAATTAAACAGTACACTAATCCTGAGATTTTCAAAATGAAAAATGTGATTAAGGACATTAATTTTGAAAAAGGTTGCTCTGTTACTTATAATAAGGACTCAGATTTTCGGTATTATTAATTTTATTTACATACCTAATTAGGTTATTGTATATACTTCCTTTTATTAATATTTATTATATATTAATCAGCCATAGTAGGTCCATATCAGCTGTAAAGTTGCCTAGTTTTTGACCTGCTTTACTAAATAAAGTATGATGATGATGAACATGCCATAAAATAACTAACTTGACGCGTTTGACACTAATACTACAACAGATTCGTTCCACTGTTTCTACATTTGCATGGACTTACAACGAAATGAGTCACTCGAATGCGAAAAATGTTTGTCCCATATATATTTATAGTGAAATTCAACATGTTTACAGAAAGTTTAAAACTACACATCTCAGTCAAATTTTGAAGCGCAAGAGCATTTCGTTCAAGAGCTATAGGCGAACGAATATTAGACATCTTTAGTAAGAAATGTATGGAGCGGCCATCTTGGTGACCCATGTACTTAGGGGCACCAACATGGCGGCCAAAACTTCTTAATTAACCTTAAATCTCGTTACAAAATATTGGATTCAAAATGCAAAAACAACTTTCAACTGGTTCTATTTTGTTTATTTTCACGGCTTATCTGAAATAGCGTGACGAATTGCGTCACACATTTAAAATCTATAAAATTCGGAAGCAAAATATCGTTACCCACATACCATGTTAGAAACAGCTTTGTAGGATGTATGGTTTAGATTATTTTCTGTTTATGAGGTCATTTTCAAACCCCTAATAGTGCTTCCAACGTTTATTTACTATCCGAAAGTAACGAAGGCGGTTACTTTCGGAATTCTACAGTATCCTTTTTTAGTTGTTCACATACCCCTTTGGATCCAAGGTACACCATTCCGGTAGCAATTTGCTTAGCAAACAAGACCAGATCATATGGCTGCAGTTCAAAAGCCTCGCCCTCTCCAAAATGGTACTTGTCATGAATTCCTCGGCTTTTTCTCAGATAACCGAGCAAATCACCATACGCCATGTACTCCATGATCATAATTGGGTGTTCTATAAGTGGAAATAAAATGATTATAGAAACAAAGCATTTTAAGTAGTTTGCACCACGTTACCAGTATTTTTAAAGACCGAGTAGGTGGATGGCGTGACGGAAGGTACCTGCATATGAACAGTACAATCATGCAGTGCTTTCAAATCTGTTCACTCAACTCCCAACCATTTCTTCTGGGGGCAGCTTAGGAACAAGGCCTTATTGAGTGTTGTACCATGTTATTATAGCCATGCAGGTCTTGTCGCATTAAAATTACCCGAGGTAACAACGACATGACATGAATAAAATACATGCACAACGGCTTACTTTGGGTAGTTACACAACCAAGAAACTTAATAATGTTAGGCTTGGGTTTTTCATTAAGAAGTTTTCCCAACTCGATCTCCCTCATCAACGCTTTTCTTCCGTCCGCTCCAGCAGTGGCTGCAACATAAGAAATCAGAGCGCTTTCAGACATTTACAATATCTAATGCAATATCTGGATATCAGTTTACATATTTACAGAACAGAGGCATATCTATATGTACTCCAGCTCTGCTTCGGGGAGGACATCCATATAAAAATGATAGGGGTGTTCGTCTTACCTTTTAGGGGTAAAAAGATCTAAAATGACCACCGTTACAATTATGACGGTACCTTTTAGGGTATTGAGCCGAACAAATAGCCCATTTCGAAAAATACCGTTATAATCTGTTCATGTAGGAACGCTAGGACGTAGCATTGTGTGTTCGTACATAAATGTGCACAGTATGCAAATTGCCAAGAAGTTGAAGCATAGCGCACGTGCAGTTCGTGCTGAAAACAAAAGAAATTGAAAAAAATCAGGCTTACATCAAGCACTAGCCAAACCTGCACTTTAAAGTGTATTATGGTATTTTTCGAAGTGGCCTATCTGACAGAATCTTGATGACATGTGTTGTTTTAGAGTTGGTGCCTCTTGTTTAGGATTGATGCCTATGGGGGGGGGGGGGGGGGAGAGAATTTGTTTGAGTCAGGCCAATGAAACGAGATGTTACCTAATATCCGGACGAGCACCCCGCCTCGTTTCTATTTGGGACTCTTCCCCCCTCCCCTCCTGGACTCTGCTGCCCTAATTAAGGTTAGATTGAGTGGCAATAAAAATCAGCATATTGTGTTCTTCAGGTCTTTACTTAATCACTGCGAAATCTCAAAATCAAAACATAAATTATATTTGCGACAAAAAGGGTGATTGTGACTTAATATCACAGAACTACTAAAAGACTACATCGGTCGCACTTGGGCTACTAGTTGTGCTGACCTGTCCTGTTCAATCACTTCTTTCAACTCCTCACTCGGTGTATAACTTGATTGATCATGCAAACATACTTTCGCGTTGATTTTATCCTGTAATAGCATTACGGTCATACGAAAGGATTTCAATGAGTACAACAAGTGAATGAGTAGTATGTTTATTTATCACTGAGCGTAGCTCACTAATACAGTGAATGAAAGTAATCAGTTCTCACGCATGAAGCATTTTGCTGCAACAATCTGTTTTCCACGTCCTCCATCTGGTTCGCTCAAAGTTGCTTTCCATACTGCTCCAAATGCCCCAGTGCCAATGACCTCTCGAAGAACCAGACGGCCACGTGAGATCTCCCAATGATCCACCGCACGATTTATCTCTTCCAACTCAATCCCCTCCTCTTCATCAGCGAGTCTAGACCTGGCACTGTAAAAGTAAATTAAAAGTCAGGATAACGAAACTTGTTAAAAATAATAGTGTTCAATACTTTTAAACTGGATAAATATACAACTGAAGCTTCCTTACTGAACTACCTCATCCCAGACTAAATAGATGAATATTGATTATATGATAGTTCATAAACAATAAACACCATTTTTTAGGGTTTTGTCACTGGGTGAGGCCAAACAACTTTTACAAAATACTGGAGTTATTATTATTATTATTATTATTATTATTATTATTATTATTATTATTATATATTATTTAATAAGTAACTAGAACTATAACAAAGATGCAGTACATAACAAACGAACAATGTAAATTTAATCTTTCCTGTAAAAAAGCTCTTTTCTTTTGTCTTAAATTTAATTATTACAACAACTTGAACCATTATGTTATGGCCGTTATAATCAGAAAGTTGCTATAATTTCATTTTATAGAATGTTATTCTTTTTAAATCTTACTTCGAGCACCCTAACCACGAAAAGACTCCACCAGGTACCTCAAAGGCTAAAATTTTGGAAGGTAACAAATTAATTGTTAAACTTACATGGCCTTGGCTGTTCTCCCAATTGATAAATAAATAAACAAAAAAAAACGATAAATAACTCAATAAATATGTACATAGATACGTAAGTCACTAAGTAATTGGTCAGGTGCAGAAGATCAGCCTATGAACGTACGTCTTTAAGGGTTTTCATCCACTTGTCATCTTTAAGTTAAGGTTGAGCTGCATTGTTGGGGTTGGTTAAAGTTTGAATTTGGTAGATATGGGATATATTGTAAGCTAAAGAGGGTCATCTCTCATCACCATAATGTTTATTGATCCAGGGCCTTTGCCAAAGCAAAGTTTGTCGATAGCGCTTCTAAAGAAACCGATTTTAACTTGAAAAAATGCTGCGTGATACTGTGGGAAAAACATGTATACTTAACCTTAAAATTTCTGAATACAAAGGACAAACTAAAAAAATCTCCGAGATAATGGCCTCTGCCGTTTGCAGGCCATAAAGTGAATGTGCGTTTCCGTAAGATTCTGGTCTTTCCTCGTTCAATCATCTCATCAATATTTGTTTCATGTGTCTTCTCTTGCTCTTTCTTTGTCCTTTTAGCTTTCAGCTACCATGTTACCATGGAAAACAAGGTATTAAAATGAGCTGTTTTGGCTAGTGCAAAGTGATGTTAGACTAAATGTTTTATCGACATTTTTTTCAATATTTTGGCTTACTTAAAGTAAAACATCGGTGCGTATGTGTAAACATACCGGACATTCCAAGACATTCGAGGATCTTTGGTTTACTTCGTGTCTTATATTAATAAAAGGAGCAAGTAAATGCTATATTAAGCGAATTCAAAACTTAGCGCCGCTGTCACGAGGAGAGATTTTGAGACCTTTCTCTAACTTGTTAGAATTTGGAGACAGATTTGAAGTGTTTTTCGAAAAATTAAAGCAGTTAAAAAAGTGAAAGCATTGATCGTGATTCATACAGAAAATAGTATTTTTGAGCTGAAAATTGTTAGACTGCGTGTCGGCGCCAAATGCTTGTTATATATATATATATATATATATATATATATATATATATATATATATATATATATATATATATATATATCAAACATCTGACGACGCGCAGTCTAGTGATCGCTATATTTATGGGATTCGAGACTCAGCACCGCTGTCGCAAGGAAAAGTCATCGACTTTGCTGGTATTGGAGGTAAATATTTATTTTTTTTCTCCCTGTGATTCCTCTTATTTTGATATATTTTTCGAAAATCTGAATCAGTTAAAAAAGTGAAATTTTTGGAGATTCATACAAATGGAATGCGTGTCGCCAAACGCTCGTTACTTATATCACACACCTGGCGTCTCGCAGTCTAGTTAACAGGCATTTTTTTTAAATAAATAGAGGATATTACATGGCCGGGCGGAGATACGAAATTTCTCTTCGAGTGTTGAAAAATATTTCTGATCACGAGTGAGCGCAGCGAACGAGTGAAATATTTTTCAACACTGCTTCTGTTTATTACATGCAATAAAGAATGTCGTTTCTATAAATATATTTCACCGGCCTTTTTTCTAAGATCACAGTTCAAAATAACCAAAAAATGTCGAAATATTTTTCCAGTTACGCGCTTTCGATTTTTTTTTTCTTCTAAATTTTTGCCCACGAGAGCCCCGAGTCTGTCGATCTTTCACATCGCGCGACCAGTCGCGCCGACAAGTCGCGCTGACTCCCGTGTAGCATGAACTTTATGCGGGAGTTTTATTTTGCGGATTGGCGATATATATATATATATATATATAAAGTGTAGAACTGGATATTCGTAAAACAGTGCTCAATACATTAATGTAGAGCGAAGTATATGTTTATGGAGGAAAGAAACAAATAAACTACGCTTTCATCCCGACAAGCCTGTTTCGTGGTTGCCCACTCATCAGGGGATTCAATAAGAATATTCTTTACCATCGCTTCTTATATACAAAATAATTTACATAATAATAAGTGATAGATAACAAATCTATGCGGCGCGAAGTTTAACAGTTCAGCTGTTGCGGAGAAGGGCTTTGTTTCTATGGCGGCAAGAAGACACGAGTTCATTACGTTTGTTAAGTGTAGAAAGTTTCGGTCGGCAAATGATTAGAATTTTTTCCTTTAGGCAGAGGTTGCATCTTTTGCTTGAGCTGTTATACGGTGAATGCGAAGACAGGATGCGCCATGAAATATAGTGTTCGATGCTGCTGTCTTTGAGAGTCCAGATGTACTTGCATAGTTCAGTTGAGTTTCTGTGTTTAGAGTGGCGGAATGATGCGGTGTGGTTCCGGTATCTTGTTTTGAAGTCGTTTTCCGTGAGTCCGATGTATGTTTCTGTTGTGTTGTTGTCGTTGCGCGTGACTGTAGCTTGGTAGATGACTGATGATTGTAGGCAGTTTCCGTCGAGTGGGCATGTGTTCTTTTGTCTGCATTTGCATGTCTTCTTGTCTTGAGCGGTATAAGAGTTAGCTGTGGCGGTGTCGTTGGCTTGCGTGGATGACTTTAGAATCTGCTTATTATGGTTATCAATTATCTGTTTGGCGTTATTCATGCAGCTGTAACTTATTTTTATGGTGTTGCGGTTGAAGATTTTTCGGAGCTTGTGATCTTTAGGGAAGTGCTTGTCTATTAGGGCGAGGAACTTGTATCCGATGTTGGTACTGGTGTTTTTGCTAAATGGAGGGTTATACCAAATGATGTTGTTGCGTTGTCTGTTCTTCCGTCAATTATTGCTTACGTAAGCTTGTTAGGATTTTTAGCTTTTTAAATTTTTATCCCTGTAAATAGTTCCACCTGAAGAAGGCCGAAGGCCGAAACGTCGAATGAATTAAACAGCTGGAACTGTTAGAAGTTTTCTTCTATGTCACATCTTCGTACACTTACCTATATATATAATTATATATATATATATATATATATATATATATATATATATATATATATATACATATATATATATTTTTTTTTGCGGGAACAATTTTTTAACAAGTCTGAAAGAAACTTAATATTTTCAACTTTTATTACTTGCGGCCTGTATCTCACCCCGATTTATTTCTCAACTACAATAACCGCGAGGACAAAATTGCGATGACTGTTTTCCGAAAAACATGAACACACTATCCGCACGAATCCGCTCGTTATTCATGGTAATACAGTGGAATCCCGATTTTTTTGAATACTCGATTTTTCGAACTCCCGATTATTCGAACCAATTTCCGTTTCCCTTGGAGGCTTGAAAAATCGGGATTCCACTGAAGTATTTACATTTCTTTCCGACAAGCGAAATGATATGCAGCGTTCCGACTTGTGTGCGTTTTATCTCAAAATATCAAGTGATCTAAAAAATCTGAATCTCAAAAATAGATAAATAAATAACACAAAACATTTTCAAGAAATTTGTTCGTAGTTAGTTATACCATCTCAGATGCCACAATATTGAAAAAGAAAGAAAAAGCAACATTCAAATGTGTTTTTCGTGAAGAAATAAAGGTAATTATAAACAGCTGAAAACAGCTGGAGGGTTAAAATTCACAGACAAGCGTGCTTTCCATCATCGAGGCATATCAACGGCTCTTTTAAAGTTTGAGCTTTCTAAAAAAGGTCGCGATTAAAGCGCTTGTCCTGGCGAGACTTTTACAGTCAAAATACTCAGCGCGTTTCGCTTATCATTTTGGAATGACTTTCATTAATCGGGAACGGATTGCATTATTGATTTCAATAATGCAATCCGTTCCCGATTAATGAAAGTCATTCCAAAATGATAAGCGAAACGCGCCGGGTATTTTGACTGTAATTAAAATGATGAAAACGCCCACATACGGCATATTCTAATCATAAGAAGTTTGATGTCAACAAATTGTTGGTGTAAAAACGTACGCGGCACAATGTCTTCGTTGGATCAGATATCAAAGGAAATTTCATTATTTTCAGTTGCTAATTTCACAATAACTGTGCGAATTCTCGCGCGCTGATTGGCTTAGAGCTATATGAAGATGACGTAATGAGTAACCAGTGTAAGTTATGTTATCAAACTTTCTTCAAAGAGCGACAAATACTCTCTACTAAAGCAAGACTTAAACAACATGTTTTTAATTAGTACATGCTCTTACGTACGTCAAATTTAATGTTCACTAAGCTAAACTTGCCTGAAATTGTCTCTTTGACGATTTGTCGCCGCAAAAACACAAAAACGCAGCTGAAAACGATTGTATTCGAAGCAATTTCAAATTGGAGAAATGGTTATCTTTATGAATTTTGCTTGGTCAGTTCTGCTTAGGTTGTTGCAAGAAGACAAATAAATTCTCAATTTCAAAAGTATTATCAATGTCATTATCTATTTTGGTTTAAATGGATTCCACCATTTCATTAAACTTTCTGGGTACAAGAAAATACTCCCCCCCCCCCCCCCCCTTGCCCTCCTCCCATGTGCTCCCATACATATGAGAGGCCCACAACATCATTCATCACCTTTCAATGTAAAATAGTGATTTGTCAAAAAAAAAATTGTTTTTAACTCCTGTTAAATAAAGCAGTAAATGTAACATCTGGAATTTTTCTTCTGGAATAATCCCTGTCAAATGATTGTCTTAAGGGTTCTCAATTAGTGCTGAGAACTACTTAAAGAAGAATGACAAATTTTATCTTGTGTTAAATTACAAATTTTGAGTTAGCTACCCAACTAATTTGGTCTAGACATTGTTTCTAAAAAGACCTCTCCCAACTTGAAAGTACGCTTTCAATGCTTTTTAATTTATTCATCTTTTTACTATATATACTCGATTTCATTATTTTATTTTCACTTGATAATGACGTTCTGGAAACGTCGAAACGTCGTGTTATGTTTCATAATATTTTATCACAGATTTTTATTGTTAAATTATAGAATTTGTTTCAGAATAGCGACAACCAAGTTAAACAGAATTTGTGTGAGCGCGTTTTTAGTTACAAATACTCATAAGTCGCTAAACATTTAAAGGGAACCTCCATTGTTACGACACATTGACGTTAAATTGTTGGAAATAAAGTCTAAATTATTTTAAAAAAACAGGTGCAAATATAATTTTAGTGTACAAAAAAATGGACACGAATATCGCCTATTTTCGCTTTTAAATTTCCCGCGCGCCGCCATTTTGAATATTTATGACGTTTTACGGTTGTCTTATTGTTGTATACAAAAGAACTTCGATTCATAACAATCGCGGCAACCGTAACAAGTCATAAATATCCAAAATGGCGGCGCGCGGAAAATTTAAAAGCGAAAATAGACGATATTTATATCCATTTTAGTTGTACACTAAAATTGTATTCGCACCTGTTCTTTTAAAACTTTTAAATTTCGACTTTATTTCCAACAATTTAACGTCAATTTATTCTGACAATGGAGGTTTCCTTAAAATATTCCCATCATGCATCACCCCTCCCGCCACCCCTGTACGTCCGAGGGTTAAAGCATTATCTTGCTTATTTCTCTTACGTAATTTTGCCAATTTATGCCTGACAAAACCGACTTGATTTGATTATTGTTTAAGTTGAGGCGGTTTGTTTGTTATGAGAAGCAAGATAATTGATTGTCCAAAAAGTGTTCGTACCTTTCATTCGTCGACCCAAAAGTTGACCCAAGTACCCCCCCCCCCTCCCCGGGGGGGTTCGTACCTTTCATTCGTCGTTTGCAAATGCCCCAGGTGAACAATGCCAGAACAATGACAGCTCCAACAGGACAAACAATGTACTCCCACTTCACCGTCTCCCCACCAGAAAGAGCAGCTGAAAGAAACACGTTTTGAGCAGAAAATCAACTGTTTAACTGAAGGTTAAGTTAACACTTTCGTCTTATAATAAAGTAGTTAATTCTTAAACCAGTAAATGAAATACGAGCCTTCGTTAAATTAAAATAAACCACGGAGACGCACTTTGATGTTGTGTAACTAGCCGTGGTTCTGAGCTATGATTTACGTTGGGTCAGTGTATTGAAATTATTCTATTGGTTGATGGGATGGGATGGGATGTGATGTGATGTGATGGGATGGGATGGGATGGGATGTGATGTGATGGGATGGGATGTGATGGGATGGGATGGGATGGGATGGGATGGAATATGATATGATGTGATGTGATGTGATGTGATGTGATGTGATGTGATGTGATGTGATGTGATGTGATGTGATGTGATGTGTCGATGTGATGTGATGTGATGTGTCGATGTGATGTGTCGATGTGATGTGATGTGTCGATGTGATGTGATGTGTCGATGTGATGTGATGTGTCGATGTGATGTGATGTGTCGATGTGATGTGTCGATGTGATGTGTCGATGTGATGTGATGTGTCGATGTGATGTGATGTGTCGATGTGATGTGTCGATGTGATGTGATGTGTCGATGTGATGTGTCGATGTGATGTGTCGATGTGATTTGATGTGTCGATGTGATGTGTCGATGTGATGTGTCGATGTGATGTGATGTGATGTGATGTGTCGATGTGATGTGATGTGATGTGATGTGATGTGTCGATGTGATGTGATGTGATGTGATGTGTCGATGTGATGTGATGTGATGTGAAATTTAATAAGTCTGAAAAAAATAATATCAAACTGCAACATATGATAATATCCTACCCCGAACTTCTATCTCCACAGCAGAGGACATAAAGCCAGCTTGGTTGTGCGCTTCACAAGAATAATCACCGCTGTCATCACTCCTAACGTTTTCAATAACAAGCCTACTCATGTCGCCATTCCGACTGATTCGTGCTCTTGGAGTCATTGGGGAACCGTTTTTCTTCCATTTGACTTCCACTGTTGTGTTACTGACTTTGCAAATCAATTCTAGCTCTTCACCGGCCGGAATTGTGGGGTATGACTTTCGCATTAATTCAGCGGTGGGTTTTTCTTATGTCAAAATAGAACAAAAATACGAACAAATAATTCCAAGTAAAACAGTCTGTATTTCAAAATTGTCACTTTTGTTCAAACAAAGTTCTTAAATTTTTCCATCTACTCAAGTGTTGGACAAAACTCAAGCATTATTGGTTTAACAGTTTCCTCCAGATTTACTTCATTTGCATAACAGGTATAAACAATTTACAAAAGCAACTTAAAGAATTGTTTGCCAGTTGTTCTTAAAACTGTTCAATACTTAATTATTGTTACCACCGATGCTTTGTCGTGAAGAGGATCGCAGGTAACCTGAAACAACTACGGCTAAATGACGAGTTAGCAACATCGTCTGTTAATTCAGTGTTTTCCTGTTTGCTTTTTTGTTTAATTGTTTCTTTTTTTGGTGGAGAAAATGTGCCAAAATAAACGCATAATGATACATCGAAAAAAAGAGGCCTTATCCAAATGTGTCTTCTTTCTTTTGTATTCCTTTATAAACTACACCGATAGCTTTTACCTTAACGAAATTGATTTCAATTTTACAATATGATATGCATAATAGTTAATATATCCAAATCGATATAAAACACGATGCAAATTGAAAACAAACACATACCTAACACCCGAAGGATGGAAGTGGCAGTTGCTGCACTTGCTTTGTTTCTTGCCGTGCAGTTGTATGTTCCTTCCATGTCTTTTTTGGTGTTTTGCACCTGAAGGACTGATCCGTCCTCGATCGCGGTTACATCTGTTGCTGGGTGGAGACTTTTATTGTTAAAGCTCCAGAACAATGTTGGTTTTGGAACACCATCTGTAATTTTGCAGCTAATGTTGGTTGCTTTGCCTTCAGGTACAGTTTGGTTTGGAGGAGACACGATAATCTGAGGGAATACTAATCAGTCAAAAATATACTCATCAGTAAGGCTTGAGCCGACGATATTACCGTACAGCGTTTCGGATTCTTGAGCGAAACTATGAGTAACTCTGGTGTTGACAGTCGACTGCACTTTGGCACGATAAAGTAATAAGCAAAAAAAGAGGGCGCTGAATAATTCATAATAAATCCCGCTATAAAACAACTAAGAACAAACACGAGTTTACGAGGCAATTATGACTCTTGGTTGTCACTAACTTTAAATAGGCATCGAATTACCTGATAATCAAAGTTTACACCACTGCTGAATTATTTTTCAATTTGCCGCGTCCTTCAAGGAACAAACACTGCATAAATCAAAATGCTAAAAACGCAGTCGCATATTCACAACACTAGAGCTGGTATCGACACCAGTATTGAACCTCTACATACATACATACATACATACATACATACATACATACATAGTTTATTTGGCAAAGCAGGTTAAATATAAGGCAGCTAAGCTGAAAGCGAAGATTATTATTCATGTTTGGATATGCATACACGACTGCAAGTGCAAATGCTGTCAGTGTTAAGAAGCACGAATGAATGCCTGTCGTTAAGTTTTACCTGTTACATCAATCCAGATAGTAGTGTTGATTTTTCCTGCCCTGTTTTCTGCACTACATCCATATTGGCCTGCATCATTAAAAGTTACATGATCGATGGTGAGTGTGTTGCTGGTGTTAGCAAGATGTGTTCCATTTTTAGTCCAGTTCACCTTTGGTGTAGGATCACCGCCCACGATGCATTTCATTGTGAGTGTAAAGTTCAACGGAACAGATTGATTCTTGAGCTCGGTGTTGACTTTTGGTGCAACTAAAAAGAAAATAAAGTTAGTAGTCAATCTGCTGTCTGACTCGTGTTAGGGTTTTTAGAAACAAGGGATAACTGGAAAAGTAATTTTAGAGATAAGGGATCGCCCAGTCAAAGAAAAGAACAAATGTTTTAGTGATAATTACATGCTTGGTAATTTTTGCGAACCAACCCTATTTCATCACTTCAAAAGTAGTAAAGCTGTGACGATGAAACTTGAGGGGTATAGTTTCAGTCTAAAAGTATTTCCTTTGAGGTCCGCAAAATGAAACAATAAAGTCATATGACGTGACAATTACGTTGTTCAGTAGTTCTAAGCAGCCTCCATTTTGGATCCGCCATCTTGGATTTCTCAAAAATCTCATAAAACCGTCCAAATTGACTCAAATATGATCCAAACAATTTAAGAAACGCTAAAATGGTATAAAAGTGTATTCCTAAACATAGCGACCATAAACTTCGAATTGTTTTAAAAAATCCAAATACTGTTGGCATGGAAACATCAAGTTCCGTGAACAATGAAATGTCATGTTAAAGTGTTGCCAGATATTTTTTTTTTAAAAAGTCACGAAGTTTGAACGTAGTGTTTGCTTTAATTTTAAAAAAAATGTTATGCATGTTCAAATTCAGTGCGGACACTGTGCGCTCCACGCTCTCCCAGGCTGAATAGGTTAAACATGGATACCTTTTTTCCGATAATTTTTCTTAGCTTATTTCTTTCTATTAATTCTTATAGCCTCGAAATTTCCGATACTGATTTCTAAACAGGTGCTTATGAAATCTCAACATTATAACCCGGAAACTATAACAAGAAATTTTATTATTTTTTTTGTTTAATTCCTAAAGTAGCAAACTCGTCAATGAAAGGACCTCATCAAAGGTAACGACTCTCCCGAAAATTAAGCAACTTTCTTAGTTTCAATGCAAATGCCATTGAAATGTAATTGTCACTGTCGCCTCATATAAATGCTCTTGCGCTCATTCTCACGTACATAAACCAAAAAAATGCCGCCCCCGAGAAAAAAAAAACGCTGCACCTATAACAGCAAACATATTTATAAACGCCGTGTCGTAAGCAAGAAAGCAGCACTTTTTCAAAGCACTGGAGTGAAGAAGACTGATAAAAATAAAAATGTAAGACATTATGTTTCGAATTAAACCAATTTTGGAAATGTATTAATGCTATTTTTTTTTCTTTCTCTTGCAAAAAGAGTAGTAATTGTTTGTTAAAATATTATTGTGTTTGAATTAAGCATCGCATAACAAAGCCAAAAAAATAATAATAAACGGGGCGCCTTTCAGAGTAAATGCGTTATATATTGCAACGAATATTTTGGGCACGAACAAATGTAGACTAATTATCTTAAGGAAAAACAATATCAGAACCATGCAAAGGTTACCACTTACTATCAACAGTAACAGAAATGTTGCCATTTGAAGAACCACCTTCATTTTCTGCTTTACAGGTGTACGTTCCCTCGTCGTCAGCTGTAACCTCTGTTAGTTGCAACACTGTCTTCTTTCCATCTATGGAGGCCTTATCCTTAGACCATCGTATTTTTGGCGTTGTACCCTCGTTAATAATGCAAGTCAGGCTTACGTTGTCTCCTTCTCGTACGGGATAGTTTGGTCCTAATACCTGGATATCTGGGGGAACTATAAGTGATAGATAAAATATGAGCGGGAGATCTGTATGGGCGTTTACAATGGCGAGCCGAAGGCGAGCCATTGTAAACGCCCATACAGATCGGACGCGAATATTTCATCTGACTTATGAAATGAAACAATGAGTAGAGATCTGTATGAAAAGTTAATGCATACTAATTAGCTCAGCAGAGATCTGTATCAAAAGTTAATGCATACTAATTAGCTCAGCAGACATCTGTATCAAAAGTTAATGCTACTGTTTAATAATTCATCAACTCAGTTGATCTGTATTGGAGTTTACAAACCTTCATTAAACATTCATTTCTTTTGTATTTTCCTTATGAATTATTAATAAATTTTATAAAAAGGGAAGAAAAATTATAATAGACGTACTTAAAGGAGCTATGTCATTTAGACGTTTTTTTAGTCAAAACTGCTCCAAATTAGAACTAAGTACTTTTGTCATACACGAAATATCCTCATTACAGATCACTAACAAGAAGATAGTCAAATGAATTGTAGAACAGAAATAAAACCATAATCAGAGTTTTAGGGAGTTTTTCAAGACGAATGGTGATAAACTTGAAATAATTCGCCCAGTTTTCTCAAGTTGCAATACATTTCCATGCGGCCCATCTGCAGCATGCACAAGTCACTTAGTTTTACACAGAGCACTTGTAGAATAGGATAGGAGAAGGCCCTGTTAACAAGGTCTATACCGGATTTATCGGTGGTACGATATATTATCTTATTATATATTTAAACTATAGGCAATGCTCATGTGTCGATGATGACGTCATATGGCGTATGGGTCACGAGTCTATCCGGGTCTCCCTGTCTTCAAGCGCCTTCTGGCGTGCCCAAAGGCGTATACAAGATTATATTTCACATTTTAAAAACACCAAATTGTACGTTTTCCGTTTAGTAACATTCCGTTCATTTCAAATGCAAACAAGCCTGAACCTGAGCAGGCTCAGTTAGATTTACTAGTGATGAAGCGAGACGGTTGACATTTTTGCTTTTGCCCGAAATTTGCATTAAGCACGTTGCTTCGTTGTGTGTAGAAGGGAAGAGAAAGAGAAAATAATGTACAAGCAGTACTGATACGCTTTCCATGGCCCAATGTCTTTCCGTTTGTGGAATATACAATTAATACTTTGTTTTGCTAGTGTTGTCTGCTATTGTTTTCAACCCCGCATCTCCCCTGTTGCAACCCAAGCCGCACCCAGCTTTTCAGTATTCCCCTGAAAAGAACAAAGAAATCCGACAAGTTGATAAATAACAAGAGGCTCCAAGCAGCCTTTACTCATGCGCATGCGTAAGACAATTTTATGATATATTTTAAACATGATAAGAAGATGTCCGACCTGGAGATAAGTTACTTCTTTCATTCAGTCATCGTTCCTGCAAACCACGTTGTTTACTATTGAATGTTTTGGAAATGAAGGCTGTACCACAATGAAGCCAGTGATTCTTCTAAGTCTTATATATACCAAACGTGAACATAGTAACGTATGTAGGGTTGTAGGAGATGCTGTCGTGACACGTAAGTAACGCGGAAGTCACTAAACAGAAAGTGTAAATGGCGAAGACATGAACCGGAAGTGCACAATTTAAAATATGCGTGCATAAATTTGCATGCAAAATCGTGACACAAAAAATAAAAATAATAACAAGAAAAACGGAGTTATTAACACTAATAAAGTGCAAAAAAAAAAAACGGAGCCGAAACCTTACCTCATGCCGCTTCGCGCATGAGTAATGAAAGTTATTCTCAAATGGTCAGAGAAAAATACGGCGTATGTGAGATAGAACTATTAAAAAACAAGAGGCTCCAAGCTGCCTTTACTCACGCGCATGCGTAACAAAATTTTATGCTACATTTTAAACATGATAAGAAGATGTCCGACCTGAAGATAAGTTACTCCTTTTATTCAGTCATCGTTCCTGCAATCACGTTGTTTACTATTGAATGTTTTGGAAATGAAGGCTGTACCACAATGAAGCCAGTGATTCTTCTGAGTCTTATATATACCAAACGTGAACATAGTAATGTATGTAGGGTTGTAGGAGATGCTGTCGGACACGTAAGTAACGCTCTTTTACCGGAAGTGACAGTAGCCGGAAGTCACACGAAGACATGAACCGGAAGTGCACAATTTAAAATATGCGTGCATAAATTTGCATGCAAAATGGTGACACAAAAAATAAAAATAATCAAAACAAGAGGCTTCAAGCAGCCTATACTCATGCGTATGCGTAATAAAGTCTTTTGAATGTTTTGTGAATGAAGGCTGTACCACAATGAAACCAGTGATTCTTCTAAGTCTTATATATACCAAACGTGAACATAGTAACGTATGTAGGGTTGTAGGTGATGCTCTCGTGACACGTAAGTAACGCTCTTTTACCGGAAGTGACAGTAGCCGGAAGTCACTAAACAGGAAGTGTAAATGGCTAAGACATGAACCGGAAGTGCACGATATAAAATATGCGTGCATAAATTTGCATGCAAAATCGTCACACAAAAAATAAAAAAATAATAACAACAAAAACGAAGCCGAAACCTTACCTCATGCCGCTTCGCGCATGAGTAATAATAACAAGACAAGAGGCTCCAAGCAGCCTTTACTCATGCGCATGCGTAAGAAAATTTTATGATATATTTTAAACATGATAAGAAGATGTCCAACATGGAGAAGAGTTACTCCTTTCATTCAGTCATCGTTCCTGAAAACCACTTTGTTTACTGTTGAATGTTGTGGACATGAAAGCTGTACCACAATGAAGCCAGTGATTTTTCTAAGTCTTATATATACCAAACGTGAACATAGTAATGTATGTAGGGTTGTAGGAGATTCTGTCGTGACACCTAAGTGACGCTCTTTTACCGGAAGTGAGAATAGCCGGAAGTCACTAAACAGGAAGTGTAAATGGCAAAGACGTCAACCGGAAGTGCACAATTTAAAATATGCGTGCATAAATTTGCATGCAAAATCGTGACACAAAAAATAAAAATAATAATAACAAGAGGCTGCAAGCAGCCTATACTCATGCGCATGCGTACGAAAATTTTATGATATATTTTAAACATGATAAGATGTCCGATATGTAGAAGAGTTACTCCTTTCATTTAGTCATCGTTCCTGCAAACTGCGTTCTTTACTATTGAATGTTTTGTAAATGAAGGCTGTACCACAATGAAGCCAGTGATTGTTCTACGTCTTATATATACCTAACGTGAACATTAGTAATGTAAGTAGGTTGTAGGAGATACTGTCGTGTTATTCAGTAACGCTGTTTTACCGGAAGTGGGAGTAGCCGGAAGTCATTAAACAGGAAGTCTATTAACCGGAAGTGCCAACTTAAAATATGCGTGCATAAATTTGCATGCAAAATCGTGACACAAAAAAAAATAATAAAAAAAAAGAAAAACAGAGCCCATTTTATAACTCATGCCGCTACGCGCATGAGTAATAAAAATAATAACAAGAAAAACGGAGCCGAAACCTTACCTCATGCAGCTTCCCGCATGATTAAAAAACAAGTGAACTTCTAGAAACGTTTCAAACAAATTATTGCATAAATCTTCACTTATATGTATAGGGAGAAAAGGAAAGAAAAATTAAAGGAATTCCGAAAAAATACCTACAATTTAAGTACTAAATGCGTTTTTTACTATGTAATAACAATTAAAAATACAAGATAATCTTAAAGAAAACACACACACACACACACACACAAACAATATAAGAATATATTTTAACGTCTCGAACAACCTTCAAACAGCTGTTAAAAGCTCGAAATAAATTGCCGCGGTTACCAAGGTAAAATAGACATTTACTTAGGTAAACCAGCCAATGAAATGCCGAGTTATGACAGCGAGTTGCCAACTGCACACTGGATGTCAGTTTCGTTTTAAGAAAACGCAAACAGTTTTTAAATTACTTCATGCAATAAAAGTTTATATTTTCAAATTTTAAATACAAACACGGGAAAATTTTTCACGTCGATGGTTTTCCCGCGTGTGCACTTCAAAATTGAATAATCGAAACCTTATTAAATTACATTGGCCGTGTTTTCACGAGCGAGCAAACCAGGTCGCTTAAGCTTGTCGGCAATTAAACAACAAAGAAGGGCATTGTATTGTCGTTCTTTTGTGTTCTAATTTTCTATTGTCTTAACAAAAGAAAATATATCTACAGGAATGTTAAGCGAGAAAAACCGCCTCGTGAAAACACAGCCATTGAAAAAACTGGAGAATTTGCGTTTTAACAATCACGAAAATGACATCGAGCGTGAAGTTGACATCTCATTATCAAAACTCGATATTTCATTGCTTTGAAAAGTGTAGTCGGCCCTGCTACTGATGTGGCTTTCACCTAGGAAAAATTATATTCTTTTCCATGACGTGTCTGTGAAAATTTACCTAGTCAGATTTTACATAGCTAAGATAGGTTAACGTAGGAAACGACTTTACCAAATTAAATTCAAATTTAATCATGGTACGTGTAGTATAGTAACAATACACTGCGGTTCTACTGGTTCTATTTACATAAGCTACAGTGTATCTCTTCTAATTTCTGTTATTTACTTACCTACTACAGAAACGTGTATGATTTGAGATTTGGTGGTAATCCTTTCCTCCCCTATATTCTGTTTCATGGTGCATGTGTAGTTTCCCTTGTCTTCTGGCCGAACTGGATATACACCCAAGCTCCCATTAGACATGTGTGTGAATCTTCCTTTACCAAGCGTTTCGTTACCATCCTTCTTCCACTCCTCAAACTGTGGAGATGGTGTTCCCACAGCTCTACATATTAAGATGTCAGACGCTCCACTTATAAGGGTTTGGCTTGAGGGCGTGTTTTTAAATATCGCTGTTGAAAGAAATATATTGTGTCTTGGAAAAGTTCATAAAGCCCGGTTCTCACAAGCACACAAGCACAAGCACGAGCACGAGCACGAGCACGAGCACGAGCACAAGCACAAGTACAAGCACAAGCACAAGCACAATGCAAGCACAAGCACAAGCACAAGCACAAGGAATAAACTTTACTTATTTTGTTGTACTTGTGCTTATTTCACCAGTGCTTATGCGTGCACTTATTTCAAAGTTTGGAACCGGCGTGAAGTACACACAAGCACAAGTACTGTACGTGTTTGTCGCTTGTATTTGACAAGCGGAAACCGCCATTTCACCTTCTGATCAGGCAACTGCAGTCCTCAATTAGGATCCCACTATAATTTATTGATAATAATGACAATTTGCATTTAAGCAGTCATGCTACGAACATAATAAACCTACCATTCACAAAGATAGTATAGAAGCGAATGTATTTTAATCCACGGCATTCATATGTTCCTCCATCAGACAGCTGGACATTGGTTATGGTAAATGTGCCACCGGACACCTCGAATTTCTCTCCAGATGTAGAGACTTCTGTGCCGTCAAGGTACCATTTGATCATATCGGTCTCGTTTTTCAGGGAACACTCAAATGTTTCACTGCTACCAATATCTGTTACAAATGTTTTCTTCTCCAACACTTCACGGTTTTCTATGAAAGCAAAAAGCAGAAGAGATATTTCCTAACAGTGCAGTGTTATATCCTAAAACACACTGAGATCGATGTATTTTGTTCCGTTGTGAAGTTACACCATTATATATCGACTTTACTAGATCGTTATAAAACTACGTGATAGTCGGTTTATTTCAACTTTGATTTGTTTCAACAAAAACGTTTTTTTCTAATATTGAATGAGGTCAATCAAAATGCAAAACGTTTATTAGTTGGTTTTCGACAGACCCTTAAAAATTGACAAATGACGCACCCTGGGGCAGACTTTTGCTGACAAATGTCTCACCGTTGGGATTGAAAACTTGACAAATGCCCTGGGCGAGAAGTTGACGCTTGGAATAAACTCAGTCATTAGTGGTAAATATTGTTATCTACTGGTAAACAAGCATGCAAGTCAATTTGTATATATATAGTCGTGGTATGGCATAGTTATGTACCTACAAGCAAGAGCCTTGGGCCAGGTTTCGTATTTAAATTTGTTCACATTCCAGAGAGAATGCCGTATTGCATAATTAAAGACAATCATAACTTCCTCGTTCGTTATACTTTGAGGTTAAAAATCATCGTTGTACCAATTGATTTCTTATAAATTTTCATTTGTCTATTCTTTTATTCCCCAGCTCTTGGCTCGTGAAAACTTAACTTTATAGATAACTAACTTGGTTCACACAATGCCTGAGCTCCCTTGTCATCCAGACAGTAATACTCTCCATCAGTGCGTTTGCAAAATGCTAGGTTAGATTCATGTCCACTGCAAGACACTTTTGACATCAAAAAGGGAATTTCCTCTTCCTTGACTTCAGAACCAATGAATTCAGTCAGTGCGCCTTGAAAGCCCAGCTCATTGCAAACGACTTTTACATCGTTCAGATCCCATTGATCTCGGCAGATCCTGCCCCATTTTCCCCGGTAAAAAACTTCTACTCTTCCACCGTAGTCGATATTTGCCCCGTTTAGGCGCACAGGAACTAAAAATAAATAAGAACAATTGTTAGTATCATGGGTAACCGTAATAGGACAATCACATGACTTTTGGAGGGCATATAGTTTATTTGTGGCCCGAGTAGAAGCATCATTTGCGCCCGAGCGGAGCGAGGGTGCAAATGATGCTACGAGGGACACAAATAAACTATATGCCCGACAAAAGTCATGTGATTATCATTATTATCAATACACAAGGCCAAATCGTACAAATTCATTTAATAAGAAAAAAAATGTTTAACAGAGATGTAGCATGAAACTATGGTATGAAAAGTTGTTGCTACAATACGATCAGCTAAACAAGAGCCAAATAAAATTCCTTTTTGTTTACAGTAAAAGTCAAATATAATCTAGTTTTAAAAAGATTGGTAACAATGATTAGCAAAAAGACAGTTTATATTTATAAAATAATAGTCTAAAGGCTTTTGTTTTGTAAGCTCCCGCCATCCCTCTCTGCCGCGGCGAGCAAAATGAAAACACAACGAAAACCGAATAAACTCAACTAGCTTCTCCGCATCTTTCCAAACGCCGTCCGTGTTCTGCCCTTCCATGAAGTATCGATTCAATTTTTGCATATCTCCTGACTGGATGGATGATTTGTGTTTTGGTTTCGCATTGTTTTCTTTCGTAAATAGCTCGGCCTTCGCTTCAAACATTTTGTTGGCAGACATGAATTCGCTGTCTTACAAAATGTTTATGCTTCGGCTGAGTGGAGCACAGGTTAGATGGCGATGAATGGCCGCTCTAATTCCAGTCAATGCAGTTGGAGTTAATGCTTGGCCTTTCTCTGTTTTCACTTCAGCGAAGAACTTTCGCAGAATTTCACTCAAGTCCGTTGCACTTAAGCTTACTGTTTTGAGATCCACTGTAATTTTTCTCTTCTCGCACCATTTCTCGAACTTTTTTATTCCCCACTCAGTTGCTCTCTTGGTGTTTTTCGCTTGAGCTTTTTGCTCAATTTCATCCAACTGCTCGTTGTCTAAGTCCGAGTTTTGACTAGAAAAAAGCTGAAAATTTGGGAGTTCTTCCATTTTAAAACTATAAAATCTCCAAACGGCAAACGTTCGCTACGCAAGTTGTTCGCACCTGAATGGTTTTCCCGCGTCAATAAACGTAACCTGATTGGCTAATATTCATTGGATGATGAACCGTGAACCAATCAGAAACAGGGCCGTAAATGCGTTTGCAGCCCGTCAACTGATTCAATATCGCCCGCCACTCATGCGTGTTTTCTCGAAGGCAGTTTCTTATTTGGCCGCGTATATTGATAATAATAGATTATTGTGCCAAGTAATTTGTCTCCCAAAAAAAATGTTATAGAGTTCATGTTATAGACCTGTTTGTCTGTAAGGCGATCAGAAATAATAAAAGTTATTAAAGTGACATAAATAAAATAACAAAGCTCATTTAAACCATTTGCATTGTGTCTACTGTGTTGTTCAATGTACACACTATCATCTTTGCTCAAATTGAAATCGGGTGCCTTATCATACTGACTGAGTATATATTTGAAGGCCTCTTAAAAAACGTTTTAATTAAAGCTTAATCAATAGCTCCTTATAGTACCTTTCGATGGTATTATTTTCCGTAGGTAACAAATTGTGGCTGTTACTCAGTGTCGTGGATGTTGCATTCGTCACGTCATTGGCGTAATAAGACAAACGATTCAGCAAACAACACAATAGCTACAAACAACGGTTTTTACAACGCCAAGAATTACGCATTTTACGTTCACCACACAATGCACTTGTATAATTTATAAAAGCACGATGAAGCAAATACCTTTACATGACTGAAGATTTTCTTTGCTGCTATTGAAGCAATTTTGGATCTCCAATGTGCAGTTGCGGCTGATGGTTGTGTTTGAGATATCTGCGTGTTCTTGGCCGGTGGTATTGTCATAAGCACCATTGTTAAAGTATCCCATGGCCCTGCATGTTAAATTCTCCTCAGCATCATCCCAACTAAGAGTGCAAAGTTTTTTCCAGCTGTGATTTTTGTAAATTTCCATTCTTCCCAGAGATGGGATGTCCTCTGTTCTAAATCGCACTGAAAACGCTAATTTGAGAAAAGGGATGTATATAATTACTAGCCATAGCCGCAGCTGTGGTAGTAGCAGTAGCAGTAGCAGTAACAGTAGCAGCAGCAGTAGCAGTAGTAGTAGCAGTAGCAGTAGTAGTAACAGTAGCAGTAGCATCAGTAGTAGCAGCAGCAGTAGTAGTAGTAGTAGTAGTAGTAGTTGTAGCAGCACTGAGCAGTAGCAGTAGCAGTAGTAGTAGCAGTAGCATTAGTAGTAGTAGCAGTAGCATTAGTAGTAGTAGCAGTAGCATTAGTAGTAGTAGCATTAGAAGTAGCAGTAGTACTGGCAGTAGTAGTAGTAGTAGTAGTAGTAGTAGTAGTAGTAGTAGTAGTAGTAGTAGTAGCAGTAGAAGTAGCAGTAGTAGTAGCAGTAGTAGTAGTAGTAGTAGTAGTAGTAGTAGTAGTAGTAGTAGTAGTAGTAGTAGTAGTAGTAGAAGTAGTAGTAGTAGTAGTAGTAGTAGTAGTAGTAGTAGTAGCAGTAGAAGTAGCAGTAGTAGTAGCAGTAGTAGTAGTAGTAGTAGTAGTAGTAGTAGTAGAAGTAGTAGTAGTAGTAGAAGTAGTAGTAGTAGTAGTAGTAGTAGTAGTAGTAGTAGTAGCAGTAGCAGTAGCAGTAGTAGTAGTAGTAGTAGTAGTAGTAGTAGTAGTAGTAGTAGTAGTAGTAGTAGAAGTTGTAGTAGTAGTTGTAGTAGTAGTATCAGTAGCAGTATCAGTAGCAGTAGTAGTAGTAGTAGCGGCAGCAGCAGCAGTAGCAATTGCAATAATTGTATTAAAAAAAAATAAATAAGTAAATGACTTTATTAAAGTGTCAATGTATTTAGCACAAAAGTGATAATTGTGGACACTGTAAATAGAAGAAAGTAACCGAGCAAAATTAAACTCAACATAAACATTTTTAAAAATCCCAACTGGAAGGAGGCTGACCAGTTGGCTATGTACATAATAATGCCTACGATTTGAACGTGGGACTACCGTGTGACAAGCCCTTAGTGGTCAGTGAGGAAGACGTGATCACGGGACCTCCGGATTGCAAGTCCATCTTCCTATTCATTAACAATTAATCCAGAAAATTATTATTCTTGCTATATAATTATACCGAAATATGCTCATTATTTTTTAATTACCTGCTCTCTAAATTTGTAATCGGGCAGTAGCTGCTAAAATAGGACATACATGTAGCAGTGGGCCAATTCAAAACAAATCCCAGCCTCATATAAATCATATTCAAAAACTGTAATAACGGTAAAACCACAACGACAAACCAATGAAGACAGAGTACCGGATCTATCGTAGACCTGGATCAGTAAAAATCTTGAAATAGTAATGGTAAAAACGGCAAACTGATCCTTACGGCAAAAAGAAAAGATAGAGACAGAAGTGAAATAAAAAAACAATAAACAATTGAATATATTTGCCCGATATTTCGGTTCGCAAAACAAACCTTCTACGGGGGCTAGAAAACAAAAATGAATACAGAAATAAAATGACCGTTACATATAAATCATTTGAAATATGACATACAACAGAATAACAGAAAGTGATTGGTAACAAATAAGCTAAATGTCACTAATTAAGTTCATCACGTCTATTTATACCATATGTAAATCATACCGACAGAAACTATATTTCGCTTTATTGTCCAGTTTCGATAATCTTCCTTAACCATATGGGCATTGCGCGTGAACGAGAAAAATGTAAACGAGTCAAAAGTTGAAGTTTATCTTTACTTGGCAGACTCATGATTTATCCTATGGTTCATTGTCCTGAATATGAAAGCCTGGCGAGGTTAATTTGCCTTATAAATTAAAACAAATATCGAGATATTCGTAACTTCGTGAGACTGATCTAATCATGATGCATTTTATTTCTTCATAACAAAATACAATTATCTTAGCTGACAGAGTAATTTTTGCAGTTGCGTCGATCTGCGATCGCTAAAGAATGTTTACCAGTTGCACAATAGACATGATAGATATTTACATACTTTCATGGCATTTGCATTCCCTCACAAATACTCTGTTTCCACTGCAAGGTTTCCCGCCATATCTTGGTTTTGGATTCACACATTCTCTTGTCCTGGCTTGTATACCACCGACTGCCTTTGTGCAAAGGCTCCATTTATTCCAGTCACTCCAACCACCATCAACTTTTAAAAACAAGATGAAAACAAGCTGATCAAAGAATTCTTGAAGTTTGTTAGATTTGCAAACTAGTGCTATCTTAAGTAGTCCTTTTAAATAATTAAAAAAATGTTTGCTTTCTCAATATGAATTTTTAACTGCAAAAAGTCTGATTATCAGTCATGATAAGACAAGTTTATTTGTTACTTTAAAATGAAAGCTTAAAGGCTCTGCCTTCTTACTTGGACATTTTTGTGCATTGCATAATCGTGACTGCTGAGCCGAGCCGCCTAGACAACCACAGCGTCTGAAACGAGGGGGAGGACTAGTGCAGGTGCGCTTGCGTATTTGTGATCCACCACCACACGTTACACTGCAGCTTTCCCAGACGTTCCAATCTGACCACCCGCCATCTACACAGTACAGAAGAATAATTCATGTGCGAAGTTTTCGCTATATAGTGAACCCTTCTGGTCGCGTAAAATGCGTGTGATTATAAAGAGTGTAAGAGAGTCACTTGGATATGTAATAAAAAAAAAAAAAAATATATATATATATATATATATATATATATATATATAACAGATAAAAAGGTGGAACACACGAAGACAACGCAAGATTCGTCCACCGTAAAGCGATCCACAAGCGACAAATATATAAACCTCGCTTTGCAAGGAATTAAATTTTTCTACATTTGATCCTCGCAGGAGGCGGGAGGGTGTAATGCTTCATAGATGAAACTTGAGACCCTACCCTATTTATAATCATGTTTTGTAATAGAGCAATGGAATAATATAAAAGAAGTGACCAGTGCACTAAACAATATAAAAGAGGCACTTACAGACTGGATAGTCCCCTAAAGATGCAGTAGAAGAAAAAGAGAAAAATCATTATCTGTTAGTATTTTAAAATGGCTGTGTTTTGTTTACTGTCTGAACTGTGCTGATATCATTACTTACACCGTTCACGTATGCACATATTTCCAATGCGTTCTCGTCTCACATATACACTATGATATTTCCTTACGAAGAACGTCTCTCGTTTAAATTGATTATTAAAGTATTTGCTGCACGCAGGGGGAGAGGGGTGGAGAGGGAAAGGGGGAAGGGGAGGGGTGGTCGTAATGCTTCATAGATGAAACAAAACACGTTACCCTATTTAACTTCTGCTATTACGAGTCACCGACGAAGACTATCGATCAAATGTTGAGACCAATCGATCTCGTCAGAGATCAGAACCGGAAAACAAAACAATATAAAGGAGACACTTACGGCCTGGTTTGTTCCCAAACGATGAAATATAATAAAAAAGAGAGAAAATCAGTATCAGCTAGTTATATTTGCTCCTCGAGGGGTGGGAGAGAGAAGGAGGGTGGTTTCACTGTGGTTTCATCTATGAAGCATTACTCCCCACCTCCTCCCCCCCCCCCCCCCCCTCCTCGCGATGAGCAAATATAACTAATACCCCATTCACATCAATGCTTAAACATGTTTAAATGTGTTTAGTTAAAAACAGGTTTAGAAAAATACCTCCTAACCTCGATTGTTGAGACCAATCGATCTCGTCAGAGATCAGAACCGGAAAACAAAACAAAATAAAGGAGACACTTACCGCCTGGTTTGTTCCCAAACGATGAAATATAATAAAAAAGAGAGAAAATCAATATCAGCTAGTTATATTTGCTCCTCGAGGGGTGGGAGAGAGAAGGAGGGTGGTTTCACTGTGGTTTCATCTATGAAGCATTACTCCACACCTCCTCCCCCCCCCACCCCCCTCCTCGCGATGAGCAAATATAACTAATACCCCATTCACATCAATGCTTAAACATGTTTAAATGTGTTTAGTTAAAAACAGGTTTAGAAAAATACCTCCTAACCTCGATTGTTGAGACCAATCGATCTCGTCAGAGATCAGAACCGGAAAACAAAACAAAATAAAGGAGACACTTACCGCCTGGTTTGTTCCCAAACGATGAAATATAATAAAAAAGAGAGAAAATCAGTATCAGCTAGTTATATTTGCTCCTCGAGGGGTGGGAGAGAGAAGGAGGGTGGTTTCACTGTGGTTTCATCTATGAAGCATTACTCCCCACCTCCTCCCCCCCCCCCCCCCCTCCTCGCGATGAGCAAATATAACTAATACCCCATTCACATCAATGCTTAAACATGTTTAAATGTGTTTAGTTAAAAACAGGTTTAGAAAAATACCTCCTAACCTCGATTGTTGAGACCAATCGATCTCGTCAGAGATCAGAACCGGAAAACAAAACAAAATAAAGGAGACACTTACCGCCTGGTTTGTTCCCAAACGATGAAATATAATAAAAAAGAGAGAAAATCAGTATCAGCTAGTTATATTTGCTCCTCGAGGGATGGGAGAGAGAAGGAGGGTGGTTTCACTGTGGTTTCATCTATGAAGCATTACTCCACACCTCCTCCCCCCCCCCCCCCCTCCTCGCGATTAGCAAATATAACTAATACCCATTCACATCAATGCTTAAACATGTTTAAATGTGTTTAGTTAAAAACAGGTTTAGAAAAATACCTCCTAACCTCGATTGTTGAGACCAATCGATCTCGTCAGAGATCAGAACCGGAAAACAAAACAAAATAAAGGAGACACTTACCGCCTGGTTTGTTCCCAAACGATGAAATATAATAAAAAAGAGAGAAAATCAGTATCAGCTAGTTATATTTGCTCCTCGAGGGGTGGGAGAGAGAAGGAGGGTGGTTTCACTGTGGTTTCATCTATGAAGCATTACTCCCCACCTCCTCCCCCCCCCCCCCTCCTCGCGATGAGCAAATATAACTAATACCCCATTCACATCAATGCTTAAACATGTTTAAATGTGTTTAGTTAAAAACAGGTTTAGAAAAATACCTCCTAACCTCGATTGTTGAGACCAATCGATCTCGTCAGAGATCAGAACCGGAAAACAAAACAAAATAAAGGAGACACTTACCGCCTGGTTTGTTCCCAAACGATGAAATATAATAAAAAAGAGAGAAAATCAGTATCAGCTAGTTATATTTGCTCCTCGAGGATGGGAGAGAGAAGGAGGGTGGTTTCACTGTGGTTTCATCTATGAAGCATTACTCCACACCTCCTCCCCCCCCCCCCCCCCTCCTCGCGATTAGCAAATATAACTAATACCCCATTCACATCAATGCTTAAACATGTTTAAATGTGTTTAGTTAAAAACAGGTTTAGAAAAAATACCTCCTAACCTCGATTGTTGAGACCAATCGATCTCGTCAGAGATCAGAACCGGAAAACAAAACAAAATAAAGGAGACACTTACCGCCTGGTTTGTTCCCAAACGATGAAATATAATAAAAAAAGAGAGAAAATCAGTATCAGCTAGTTATATTTGCTCCTCGAGGGGTGGGAGAGAGAAGGAGGGTGGTTTCACTGTGGTCTCATCTATGAAGCATTACTCCCCACCTCCTCCCCCCCCCCTCCTCGCGATGAGCAAATATAACTAATACCCCATTCACATCAATGCTTAAACATGTTTAAATGTGTTTAGTTAAAAACAGGTTTAGAAAAATACCTCCTAACCTCGATTGTTGAGACCAATCGATCTCGTCAGAGATCAGAACCGGAAAACAAAACAAAATAAAGGAGACACTTACCGCCTGGTTTGTTCCCAAACGATGAAATATAATAAAAAAGAGAGAAAATCAGTATCAGCTAGTTATATTTGCTCCTCGAGGGATGGGAGAGAGAAGGAGGGTGGTTTCACTGTGGTTTCATCTATGAAGCATTACTCCACACCTCCTCCCCCCCCCCCCCCCCCCCCTCCTCGCGATTAGCAAATATAACTAATACCCCATTCACATCAATGCTTAAACATGTTTAAATGTGTTTAGTTAAAAACAGGTTTAGAAAAATACCTCCTAACCTCGATTGTTGAGACCAATCGATCTCGTCAGAGATCAGAACCGGAAAACAAAACAAAATAAAGGAGGCACTTACCGCCTGGTTTGTTCCCAAACGATGAAATATAATAAAAAAGAGAGAAAATCAGTATCAGCTAGTTATATTTGCTCCTCGAGGGGTGGGAGAGAGAAGGAGGGTGGTTTCACTGTGGTTTCATCTATGAAGCATTACTCCCCACCTCCTCCCCCCCCCCCCCCTCCTCGCGATGAGCAAATATAACTAATACCCCATTCACATCAATGCTTAAACATGTTTAAATGTGTTTAGTTAAAAACAGGTTTAGAAAAATACCTCCTAACCTCGATTGTTGAGACCAATCGATCTCGTCAGAGATCAGAACCGGAAAACAAAACAAAATAAAGGAGACACTTACCGCCTGGTTTGTTCCCAAACGATGAAATATAATAAAAAAGAGAGAAAATCAGTATCAGCTAGTTATATTTGCTCCTCGAGGGGTGGGAGAGAGAAGGAGGGTGGTTTCACTGTGGTTTCATCTATGAAGCATTACTCCCCACCTCCTCCCCCCCCCCCCCCCTCCTCGCGATGAGCAAATATAACTAATACCCCATTCACATCAATGCTTAAACATGTTTAAATGTGTTTAGTTAAAAACAGGTTTAGAAAAATACCTCCTAACCTCGATTGTTGAGACCAATCGATCTCGTCAGAGATCAGAACCGGAAAACAAAACAAAATAAAGGAGACACTTACCGCCTGGTTTGTTCCCAAACGATGAAATATAATAAAAAAGAGAGAAAATCAGTATCAGCTAGTTATATTTGCTCCTCGAGGGGTGGGAGAGAGAAGGAGGGTGGTTTCACTGTGGTTTCATCTATGAAGCATTACTCCACACCTCCTCCCCCCCCCCCCCCCCCTCCTCGCGATGAGCAAATATAACTAATACCCCATTCACATCAATGCTTAAACATGTTTAAATGTGTTTAGTTAAAAACAGGTTTAGAAAAATACCTCCTAACCTCGATTGTTGAGACCAATCGATCTCGTCAGAGATCAGAACCGGAAAACAAAACAAAATAAAGGAGACACTTACCGCCTGGTTTGTTCCCAAACGATGAAATATAATAAAAAAGAGAGAAAATCAGTATCAGCTAGTTATATTTGCTCCTCGAGGGGTGGGAGAGAGAAGGAGGGTGGTTTCACTGTGGTTTCATCTATGAAGCATTACTCCACACCTCCTCCCCCCCCCCCCCCCCCATCCCCCCCCCCCCTCCTCGCGATGAGCAAATATAACTAATACCCCATTCACATCAATGCTTAAACATGTTTAAATGTGTTTAGTTAAAAACAGGTTTAGAAAAATACCTCCTAACCTCCCGTAATATTTGAACCCCTCACCCCCACCCCCCCCCCCCCCCCCCTCGCGAGGACCAAATATAACTAACTGACACTGATTTTCTCTTTTTAACCCGTGAATATACGCGCATGCGTAATGAACGGGTTATCGGTAACGGAGACTGATATGCAAATGAGCACTCACTCGCTCCTTCCATCAGCTGTAAACTTAGTGACGTAATGCTTTGTTACGAATGCGTTTTGTAACAAGAACAGCGTGAATCCAGCGATAACAATAACTAAATTAGTGTAAACGAATATAAACAACAATAAGCTTAAAGATGTTTCGCATTTGGAGTCTTAAATGCAACGTTAAAATCGATCTAAAAGGAATTTTCAACTGAGACACGCGTTTTGATGGTTATCTACCTTCAAGTAATAAAATTTATCCCATTCCAAGTCAGTGGTCACGGTGGTCGAGTGGTGTAAAGCGCGGAATAACAGCCGAAAGGCCCAGGTTCGAATCCCGCTCGGGCCGTTAATTTTTTTTTTCTTTCTTCTTCGGACTGAACATTATGAAAGTGATGTACTGTATTTTTATTTTTTGCGTTTGTCAAAAATCTTTACGTTTAATTTAAAAAAATATATTGAACCGTGACAGAGTGAAAACATAAGCTTACCGCATTGCGTTACGCGTTACGCATTTCAAATTCACGGGTTGGCTCTAAGGAGCCTTTGATTTTATTCTGTTTCATCTTTTGGGAACAAACCAGACAGTAAGCGTTTCTTTTATTTTGTTGAGTGGCCCGATCACTTCTTTCATATTCGTCTATTCTTCTATTATAACGACTGATTGTTTAATTGCAGCTATTCTACATCTGAGTTATTGTTGTTTTCCGGTTCTGATCTCTAACGAGATCGATTGGTCTCAATACTTGATCGATAGTCTTTGTTGGTGACTAGTAATTGCAGAAGTTAAATAGGGTAATATATAGGGTAAGGTCTCTAGTGTCATCTATAAGGCATTACCCCTCCTCCTCCTTTTGGTTTGTTCCTGGTTCCTGCTCCTCGCAAGAAAATCTGGACCTCAGAAGAAATGCCCAATGACTGGAAGCACGGACACCTGATAAAGTTACCCAAGAAGGGGAACCTCAAAGAATGCTCTAACTGGAGAGGAATCACACTCTTGTCGGTACCAGGGAAGGTCTTCAGCAGAATCCTAATGGAGAGGATCAAGACAGAAGTGGAGAAGGAGCACATACTACGCGACGAACAAGCAGGCTTTCGGCAAGAACGATCGACCACGGACCAAATCGCAACACTCCGCAATATCATTGAACAGAGCCTTGAATGGAACACCACCTTGTATACCATCTTTGTGGACTTTGAAAAGGCTTTCGATAGCGTGGACCGAGACATTTTGTGGAAGCTGATCAGGATGGCTTTTGAACCATCAACATGCCAAGTGGTCCACAACGGCTCTGTGACTGAACCCTTCACCATCACAACCGGTGTTCGACAAGGGTGCTTGCTATCACCTTTTTTATTTTTGATTGTTATTGATTGGATCATGCACGAGACCACAAAAGGCAAGAAGAGAGGGCTGCAGTGGTCATTGACGGAGCAGCTTGAGGACATTGACTATGCAGACGACATCGCCTTAATTTCGCAACGCCACACAGA
The DNA here is from genome assembly GCA_022457155.1 of Cladopsammia gracilis. Classification (NCBI taxonomy): domain Eukaryota; kingdom Metazoa; phylum Cnidaria; class Anthozoa; order Scleractinia; family Dendrophylliidae; genus Cladopsammia; species Cladopsammia gracilis. Next base: position 35,875 of record JAJGOT010000863.1, read on the forward strand.
CATGAAGCAGAAGCTTATCCAGCTTGACGAAGAAGCCAAGAAGACTGGACTGAAGATCAACGTGAAAAAAACAAAGAGTCTGAGGCTCAACCACACGAGCGAAGCTACATTCACCATTCGGCAGGACACCATCGAGGAAGTTCAAGACTTTGCCTATCTGGGCAGCACTGTGTCCACAGAAGGCGGAACTGATCAGGACATTCGCATTCGGATAGGAAAAGCTGCAGGAGTCTTCAATACCCTTCGACTCATCTGGCAATCAACAAAGCTGTCCCTCAACACGAAGCTTCGTATCTACAACTCCAATGTGAAAAGCGTCCTTCTATACGGCTGTGAAACTTGGAGAGTGCTGAAGTCATCGATGGCCAAGATACAAGTCTTTGTGAACCGCTGCCTCCGCCAGATCCTGGGAGTGCGGTGGTACGACAGGCTGAGTAATGAAGAGCTGTGGAGAAGCACATCCCAGGAGCCAACCGAGCAACAGATCAAGAGACGCAAGTGGCGTTGGCTTGGACATACGCTGAGGAAACCTGCAGGCAACGTCACGCGAAGAGGGCTACGGTGGACACCCCAAGGGAAGCGCAAACGAGGACGGCCGAAGACCACCTGGCGGCGCTTAACTGAAGCCGAAGCGAAGACCGTTGTCTGACGTGGGGACAGCTCGAGCGGAAGGCCCAGGACAGGAGGGGATGGCGAACTCTGGTGGACGACCTATGTTCCGCACGGAGCGACAGGAATTAATGTAATGTGCAAGGGGGGGGAGGGAGGTGGGAGTGGATGGGGAGTAATGCTTCATAGAGGAAACAAGGGACCTTTCCCTATTTCACTTATACTATTACTAGTCACAGACCAAGACTATCGATCAAGTATTGAGACCAATCGATCTCGTTAGGGATCAGAACCGGAAAACAACAATAACTCAGATACAGAATAGCTGCAATTATACAATCAGGCTGTATAATAAACAATTATAGAATATATTTAGATGACAATAAAAGAAGTGACTGGGCCACATAAGCTAAATAAAAGCGACACTTACCCCATGGTTTGTTCCCAAATTAACCCTCGGACGTACGAGGGGGTGGGGGGGTGGGGGATGGCAGTCACCCCACTTAAGGTTTTTCTCCGATATTTTTAAGACCATTAACGATTAGCACATGCCGTCTTCAGTGGCTGTTTGTTTATCCTTGGGACATGTTTTGGTAAAGTTTGACTTCATAAGTTACATGAGGTCAAGCCATTTTTGAATAAAAATGTGTATTTTCACCTTTTTCGGTGAAAAAAAAAACATATAAATGCTACCAAAAGCATCAAAATGTTTAATTGTATGTTATTTTGCAATCATAGCAAAAGGTATTTGCAATTTCCGCATTTTTCCGATAAATTTGAATTTTTAGTAAAATTCAAGATGGCGGAGATCTTAGCGGCCATTTTGAATAACGTCACGGACCCCAGCAGTGCCACAACCCATAATATATACCTTATCTTGTAGAGGACATCAAAGGCTATCTATTAGACGTAAAATATTTACGAAATATTGCAATATCGCAAAAACCCAAGGAGATTTTAAGCTTGAGGTCGAAACACACATGGCGGCGGCAATTACTAACCTCGTGTAAACTACCTATTTAATCTGCCTACAAATCTATACAAGTCGCGGCGACCAAAATTTCGTCAATGAGACTAGTCGCATGAACTCAAATTTAATATTTCAACTGTGAAATTGATGGAGTGGTACTCAAGTCAATCACTACTGGCAACTACAGGAGCTATGTTATGATGATTTTGAGGTTTTCGGCCCCAAAATAAAAGAGGAAAATATTAAGTGAATTTTTTAAGTATAGTTTAAAAAACGAGCAGTAGTGTATTATCAGGTTTAAAAACTCGAGGCGAAGCCGAGAGTTTTTACACCTGATAATACACGTGCTCAAAAGCGTGTCCCTTCGGAATTAAAACAATTGCGCTTTTGTGCAAAAAGGAAATTAGCATACGAGAAAAACAAGTAGACTAGACTGATTAGCACACAACACATGTGCCGCGTCTTCGACGAAGTGACCATTGCTTCCCGGCTCCTGTCGAAAGTTTTGGGATTTTATAATTCTGAGGGAAAACATCTACTGAAAAATGCTATACTAAAGTTGTCAGGCACGGTAGATAAAACGGCTGACAAATTTTTTTTTTTCAGAGGTAGAGAACGAGTAGAAATAAGCAGCTTGCATCTGCGAACCAGTCGCTTACCTGGCAATTTAATTACACGAGGACGCTGGTGTCATTCAAATAACGGCTCACTTGTTAAACTGTTGGTTGTTTATTTTGTTGAGAAGATTCCAAATAGAATGGCGAAAGACCAAATTTCGTAAAACGGTACTGCACAAAAATATTAAAGTCACCATTTGTTGCACTAAGAATCCTGAACAATTACTACCCATATCAGTAATCTTTATATAAAGATTACGTGTGATCTTAATATAAATATCACGGTCATTTTAAAATCATTCTCCTTAAAAATTCAGCGATAATTGCATTGTTTGCCCATTCAGCCCCGAACTCCCCTGTGACTGAAATCAAAGCCGCCACCAGGCTTTTCATAATGACCGTAGATTACCAGGTATAAAGGGTCATATACGTGATCGATTTGCGTCGTGTGATTGGCTGATATGCTCATGAATTATTAATGAGTTTTTGAAGAGAAAATAAACCATAATAAGAGTTTTAGCGAGTTTTCCAAGACACAAGCGATAAACTTGAAAAAATTAGCCAATTTTTTTCAAGATGCAATCCATTTCCATCCTGGCCATCTGCAGCCAAAGACACTTATATTACTCTTCGATCACCAGTAGAATAATTTGAAACAAAACTGGACCAATATTTTTGGTTTTTCACTGATAAAAAGTGGTGTTTTGGCTTTTAAGGTAACACTAAAAATGGTGACAGCCCCTTTAAAAACACACAAACACAAGCCAAAACTCTACATTGAGCATTTGTTTACATTGATTAGCATAATTTAAATTATATTAACCGTAAAACATTCTTTCAAGAAAGAAAAACAAAGATCACTTATCAATTATAAAAGAGACTAATGTGCGTTTTTTAGCTTTAAGGTCAACACACACATCGTGGCGGCGACCAGTAGCTTCGTGCAAACTACCTCTTTGTGTCCCTAAATCTATACTAATCGCTGCGACTAAAATTTCGTCGCTGGGACTAGTCCTACGAACTCAAACTACGACTGACAACCCTGGCCAAAGGGATGATACCAAATGTGCTTTGTACAAGTAAAAACTGATAGTGGTATTCAATTCAATAAAAGTAGGCACTTAACACCTGATTTGCACCAAAATTCCACATGGAAGGAAAAACAGAGAAAACAATATATTAGGAATATTACTCCAACTATTAAATTGAAGAAAGAAAAACAAAAATTACTTATAAGTTATAAAAGAGACTAACGTGCGCTTTTAATCCTTAAGGTCGTTAACACACACATGGTGGCGACGACCTGTAGCTTCGTGTAAACCACCTATTTGTGTTCATCAATCTATCAATACTAGTCTCGGCGACCAAAACTTTGTCCGTGGGACTATATATAGTCACATGAATTCAAACTACGATTGACAACTCCAGCTATAGCGATGATACCAAATGTGCTTTGTTCAAGTAAAAAGTGTCAGTGGTATTCAATTCAATAAAAGAAGGCATTTACAAGCTGATTTGCACCAAAATTCCACATGGAAGGAAAAAGAGAGAAAACAATATATTAGGAATATAACTCGATCCAACTATTAAATTGGATATATTATATTACAACCCTCGGACGTATACGCAATCTTATACCAACACCGTGATTCATGGGGGAGGGTGGTTGTTGCAGCCATCCACCCCCTCCCCTTGGGTTTTTGCGATGTTGCAATACTTCGTAAATATTTTACATCTAATAGATAGCCCGCGATGTGCTCTACAAGATAAGGTAAATATTATGGGTTGTGGCGCTGCTGGGGTCCGTGACGTCATCCAAAATGTCCGCCAAGATGGCTGTCATCTTGGATTTTACTACAAATGCAAAATTTTTGGGAAAGTACGGAAATTTCAAATCTTGTTTGATAGAGTTGCAAAATAACATACAATTAAACTTTGATGCTTTTGGAGCATTTTATGTGTTTTTTCACTGAAAAAAGGTAAAATTGGCTTGACCACATGTTACTTATTACGTTATATCTCGTTACCATAGCAACCGAGTTGTCACCAAGCTTTACCAAACTGTCTTTCATGGACAAACGAATTGCTACTAAAAACGGCATGGGCTAATCTTAAATGGTCTTGAAAATATGTGAGAAAAACCTTAAGGGGGGGGGGGGGGGGGGGCTGTGGGTGGTTTCCATCCCCCCTCCTCCTCTTGTACGACTGAGGGTTAAGTACCAACATTTAATTGGTAAAAAAATTAACAAAGAAAAAAGTGTCCCTCACGAAGCGCGGTTTAATCAATTTGTAGTGCCTCGAGAGCTAAGGTGGACGAACTCGAGCGAAAAATATATTTATATCCACATATACTTGAAGATTTCGTGCAGTTGACTGGCAACAGCGCAACAAATCTTGAATGACGTCAGGCAAAGGAAAGAGGATGATGGAAGCGCCTGTGGTACTACTTCATGTAAGCCTATATAGGAGCATCGTAATCAAAGATGGCTGACGGCAAACGGTACGGGAACCGAAGTTTTTGGTTTCAAAGAAGATGAAGTGGAATGGCGAAAAGCCCCATACGCATTTATCGAGATGCCACCAAAGTTTCGAACCGCGGTGCAACCTCCCCTTGGATTCGAGTGGTTCTGCGAGACACGTATTTCTAGTCATAGAAAATATTAATATAAAAAGCTACGCCCTTATTTGCCTCCGAAATCCACTTATAGAAATTTAGGGTTTCACGTAATATATCAAACATGAGACACAGTGTTTCATCACAAGATCAAACACTGAAAAGAGAGTTGAAAATACGACGCGCAGCGGAGTATTTTTGACGAACTTCGAAGTGTTTGATCTTATGATGAAATACTGTGTCGAATGTTTGATATTACTTCTCAAACAAAATTATTTTAGAAGAAGAAACTAAGGATGCAAAAATGAGGAGTGTTTCATCTGATTTCCAAACACTCATTAAACATTAATTTCCTTTGTATTTTCTTCATGAATTATTAATGAGTTTGAGAAATGCAGGTCTATATTTTCTTAATATTTCAACTGTTAAATTGATGGACTGGTACTCAAATCAATAATATTGGCAACTAAAGGAACTATGTTATGATTATTTTGAGGTTTTTGGGTCAAACTGCCCCAAAATAAAACTAAGTACCTTTGTCGTACACGAAATGCTTATAGAACACTAAGAGGAAAATATCAAGTGAATTGTTGAAGAGAAAATAAACCATAATCTGAGTTTTAGCAAGTTTTCCAAGACACAATTAAGCGATAAACTTGAAAAAATTAGCCCATTTTTTTCAAGATGCAATCCATTTCCATCCTGGCCATCTGCAGCCCAAGACACTTATTTTTACTCTTAGAGCACTAGTAGAATAATTTGAAACAAAACTGGACCATTATTTTTGGTTTTTCATTGATACAAAGTTGTGTTTCGGCTTTTTTTAAAAAGTAACACTAAAAATGGTGACAGCCCCTTTAAAAACACACAAGCACAAACCAAAACTCCACATTGAGCAGAATAAAGGGAATTTGTTTACATTGATTAGCATAATTGAAATAATATTAACTGTAAAACATTCTTTCAAGAAAGAAAAACAAAGATTACTTATAAATTATACGAAACTAATGTGCGTTTTTCAGCTTTAAGGTCAATACACGTTGTGGCGGCGACCAGTAGCTTCGTGCAAACTACCTCTTTGTGTCCCTAAATCTATACTAATCGCTGCGACTAAAATTTCGTCGCTGGGACTAGTCCTACGAACTCAAACTACGACTGACAACCCTGGCTATAGGGATTATACCAAAAGTGCTTCGTTCAAGTAAAAAGTAATAGTGGTCAATTCAATAAAAGAAGGCACTTACCATCTGATTTGCCCCAAAGTTCCACATGGAAGGAAAAACAGAGAAAACAATATACATTAGGAATATTACTCCAACTATTAAATTGAAGAAAGAGAAACATGGGGGAGGGTGGTTGTTGCAGCCATCCACCCCCTCCCCTTGGGTTTTTGCGATGTTGCAATACTTCGTAAATATTTTACATCTAATAGATAGCCCGCGACGTGCTCTACAAGATAAGGTAAATATTATGGGTTGTGGCGCTGCTGGGGTCCGTGACGTCATCCAAAATGTCCGCCAAGATGGCTGTCATCTTGGATTTTACTACAAATGCAAAATTTTTGGGAAAAGACGGAAATTTCAAATATTGTTTGATAGGGTTGCAAAATAACATACAATTAAACTTTGATGATTTTGGAGCATTTTATGTGTTTTTTCACTGAAAAAAGGTAAAATTGGCTTGACCACATGTTACTTATTACGTTATATCTCGTTACCATAACAACCGGTTGTCACCAAGCTTTACCAAACTGTGTTTCATGGACAAACGAATTGCTACTAAAAACGGCATGTGCTAATCTTAAATGGTCTTGAAAATATGTGAAGAAAACCTTAAGGGGGGGGGGGGGGTTGTGGGTGGTTTCCATCCCCCCTCCTCCTCTTGTACGACTGAGGGTTAAGTACCAACATTTAATTGGTAAAAAAAATTAACAAAGAAAAAAGTGTCCCTCACGAAGCGCGGTTTAATCAATTTGTAGTGCCTCGAGAGCTAAGGTGGACGAATTCGAGCGAAAAATATATTTCTATCCACATATACTTGAAGATTTCGTGCAGTTGACTGGCAACAGCGCAACAAATCTTGAATGACGTCAGGCAAAGGAAAGAGGATGATGGAAGCGCCTGTGGTACTACTTCATGTAAGCCTATATAGGAGCATCGTAATCAAAGATGGCTGACGGCAAACGGTACGGGAACCGAAGTTTTTGGTTTCAAAGAAGATGAAGTGGAATGGCGAAAAGCCCCATACGCATTTATCGAGATGCCACCAAAGTTTCGAACCGCGGTGCACCCTCCCCTGGGATTCGAGTGGTTCTGCGAGACACGTATTTCTAGTCATAGAAAATATTAATATAAAAAGCTACGCCCTTATTTGCCTCCGAAATCCACTTATAGAAATTTAGGGTTTCACGTAATATATCAAACATGAGACACAGTGTTTCATCACAAGATCAAACACTGAAAAGAGAGTTGAAAATACGACGCGCAGCGGAGTATTTTTGACGAACTTCGAAGTGTTTGATCTTATGATGAAATACTGTGTCGAATGTTTGATATTACTTCTCAAACAAAATGATTTTAGAAGAAGAAACTAAGGATGCAAAAATGAGGAGTGTTTCATCTGATTTCCAAACACTCATTAAACATTAATTTCCTTTGTATTTTCTTCATGAATTATTAATGAGTTTGAGAAATGCAGGTCTATATTTTCTTAATATTTCAACTGTTAAATTGATGGACTGGTACTCAAATCAATAATATTGGCAACTAAAGGAACTATGTTATGATTATTTTGAGGTTTTTGGGTCAAACTGCCCCAAAATAAAACTAAGTACCTTTGTCGTACACGAAATGCTTATAGAACACTAAGAGGAAAATATCAAGTGAATTGTTGAAGAGAAAATAAACCATAATCTGAGTTTTAGCAAGTTTTCCAAGACACAATTAAGCGATAAACTTGAAAAAATTAGCCCATTTTTTTCAAGATGCAATCCATTTCCATCCTGGCCATCTGCAGCCCAAGACACTTATTTTTACTCTTAGAGCACTAGCAGAATAATTTGAAACAAAACTGGACCATTATTTTTGGTTTTTCATTGATACAAAGTTGTGTTTTGGCTTTTTTTAAAAAGTAACACTAAAAATGGTGACAGCCCCTTTAAAAACACACAAGCACAAACCAAAACTCCACATTGAGCAGAATAAAGGGAATTTGTTTACATTGATTAGCATAATTGAAATAATATTAACTGTAAAACATTCTTTCAAGAAAGAAAAACAAAGATTACTTATAAATTATACGAAACTAATGTGCGTTTTTCAGCTTTAAGGTCAACACACGTTGTGGAGGCGACCAGTAGCTTCGTGCAAACTACCTCTTTGTGTCCCTAAATCTATACTAATCGCTGCGACTAAAATTTCGTCGCTGGGACTAGTCCTACGAACTCAAACTACGACTGACAACCCTGGCTATAGGGATTATACCCAAAGTGCTTCGTTCAAGTAAAAAGTAATAGTGGTCAATTCAATAAAAGAAGGCACTTACCAGCTGATTTGCCCCCAAAGTTCCACATGGAAGGAAAAACAGAGAAAACAATATATTAGGAATATTACTCCAACTATTAAATTGAAGAAAGAAAAACATGGGGGAGGGTGGTTGTTGCAGCCATCCACCCCCTCCCCTTGGGTTTTTGCGATGTTGCAATACTTCGTAAATATTTTACATCTAATAGATAGCCCGCGATGTGCTCTACAAGATAAGGTAAATATTATGGGTTGTGGCGCTGCTGGGGTCCGTGACGTCATCCAAAATGTCCGCCAAGATGGCTGTCATCTTGGATTTTACTACAAATGCAAAATTTTTGGGAAAAGACGGAAATTTCAAAATATTGTTTGATAGGGTTGCAAAATAACATACAATTAAACTTTGATGCTTTTGGAGCATTTTATGTGTTTTTTCACTGAAAAAAGGTAAAATTGGCTTGACCACATGTTACTTATTACGTTATATCTCGTTACCATAGCAACCGGTTCTCACCAAGCTTTACCAAACTGTGTTTCATGGACAAACGAATTGCTACTAAAAACGGCATGTGCTAATCTTAAATGGTCTTGAAAATATGTGAGAAAAACCTTAAGGGGGGGGGGGGGGGTTGTGGGTGGTTTCCATCCCGCATCCTCCTCTTGTACGACTGAGGGTTAAGTACCAACATTTAATTGGTAAAAAAATTAACAAAGAAAAAAGTGTCCCTAACGAAGCGCGGTTTAATCAATTTGTAGTGCCTCGAGAGCTAAGGTGGACGAATTCGAGCGAAAAATATATTTATATCCACATATACTTGAAGATTTCGTGCAGTTGACTGGCAACAGCGCAACAAATCTTGAATGACGTCAGGCAAAGGAAAGAGGATGATGGAAGCGCCTGTGGTACTACTTCATGTAAGCCTATATAGGAGCATCGTAATCAAAGATGGCTGACGGCAAACGGTACGGGAACCGAAGTTTTTGGTTTCAAAGAAGATGAAGTGGAATGGCGAAAAGCCCCATACGCATTTATCGAGATGCCACCAAAGTTTCGAACCGCGGTGCACCCTCCCGTGGGATTCGAGTGGTTCTGCGAGACACGTATTTCTAGTCATAGAAAATATTAATATAAAAAGCTACGCCCTTATTTGCCTCCGAAATCCACTTATAGAAATTTAGGGTTTCACGTAATATATCAAACATGAGACACAGTGTTTCATCACAAGATCAAACACTGAAAAGAGAGTTGAAAATACGACGCGCAGCGGAGTATTTTTGACGAACTTCGAAGTGTTTGATCTTATGATGAAATACTGTGTCGAATGTTTGATATTACTTCTCAAACAAAATGATTTTAGAAGAAGAAACTAAGGATGCAAAAATGAGGAGTGTTTCATCTGATTTCCAAACACTCATTAAACATTAATTTCCTTTGTATTTTCTTCATGAATTATTAATGAGTTTGAGAAATGCAGGTCTATATTTTCTTAATATTTCAACTGTTAAATTGATGGACTGGTACTCAAATCAATAATATTGGCAACTAAAGGAACTATGTTATGATTATTTTGAGGTTTTTGGGTCAAACTGCCCCAAAATAAAACTAAGTACCTTTGTCGTACACGAAATGCTTATAGAACACTAAGAGGAAAATATCAAGTGAATTGTTGAAGAGAAAATAAACCATAATCTGAGTTTTAGCAAGTTTTCCAAGACACAATTAAGCGATAAACTTGAAAAAATTAGCCCATTTTTTTCAAGATGCAATCCATTTCCATCCTGGCCATCTGCAGCCCAAGACACTTATTTTTACTCTTAGAGCACTAGTAGAATAATTTGAAACAAAACTGGACCATTATTTTTGGTTTTTCATTGATACAAAGTTGTGTTTCGGCTTTTTTTAAAAAGTAACACTAAAAATGGTGACAGCCCCTTTAAAAACACACAAGCACAAACCAAAACTCCACATTGAGCAGAATAAAGGGAATTTGTTTACATTGATTAGCATAATTGAAATAATATTAACTGTAAAACATTCTTTCAAGAAAGAAAAACAAAGATTACTTATAAATTATACGAAACTAATGTGCGTTTTCCAGCTTTAAGGTCAATACACGTTGTGGCGGCGACCAGTAGCTTCGTGCAAACTACCTCTTTGTGTCCCTAAATCTATACTAATCGCTGCGACTAAAATTTCGTCGCTGGGACTAGTCCTACGAACTCAAACTACGACTGACAACCCTGGCTATAGGGATTATACCAAAAGTGCTTCGTTCAAGTAAAAAGTAATAGTGGTCAATTCAATAAAAGAAGGCACTTACCAGCTGATTTGCCCCAAAGTTCCACATGGAAGGAAAAACAGAGAAAACAATATACATTAGGAATATTACTCCAACTATTAAATTGAAGAAAGAGAAACATGGGGGAGGGTGGTTGTTGCAGCCATCCACCCCCTCCCCTTGGGTTTTTGCGATGTTGCAATACTTCGTAAATATTTTACATCTAATAGATAGCCCGCGATGTGCTCTACAAGATAAGGTAAATATTATGGGTTGTGGCGCTGCTGGGGTTCGTGACGTCATCCAAAATGTCCGCCAAGATGGCTGTCATCTTGGATTTTACTACAAATGCAAAATTTTTGGGAAAGTACGGAAATTTCAAATATTGTTTGATAGGGTTGCAAAATAACATACAATTAAACTTTGATGCTTTTGGAGCATTTTATGTGTTTTTTCACTGAAAAAAGGTAAAATTGGCTTGACCACATGTTACTTATTACGTTATATCTCGTTACCATAGCAACCGGTTCTCACCAAGCTTTACCAAACTGTGTTTCATGGACAAACGAATTGCTACTAAAAACGGCATGTGCTAATCTTAAATGGTCTTGAAAATATGTGAGGAAAACCTTAAGGGGGGGGGGTTGTGGGTGGTTTCCATCCCCCCTCCTCCTCTTGTACGACTGAGGGTTAAGTACCAACATTTAATTGGTAAAAAAATTAACAAAGAAAAAAGTGTCCCTCACGAAGCGCGGTTTAATCAATTTGTAGTGCCTCGAGAGCTAAGGTGGACGAATTCGAGCGAAAAATATATTTATATCCACATATACTTGAAGATTTCGTGCAGTTGACTGGCAACAGCGCAACAAATCTTGAAAGACGTCAGGCAAAGGAAAGAGGATGATGGAAGCGCCTGTGGTACTACTTCATGTAAGCCTATATAGGAGCATCGTAATCAAAGATGGCTGACGGCAAACGGTACGGGAACCGAAGTTTTTGGTTTCAAAGAAGATGAAGTGGAATGGCGAAAAGCCCCATACGCATTTATCGAGATGCCACCAAAGTTTCGAACCGCGGTGCACCCTCCCCTGGGATTCGAGTGGTTCTGCGAGACACGTATTTCTAGTCATAGAAAATATTAATATAAAAAGCTACGCCCTTATTTGCCTCCGAAATCCACTTATAGAAATTTAGGGTTTCACGTAATATATCAAACATGAGACACAGTGTTTCATCACAAGATCAAACACTGAAAAGAGAGTTGAAAATACGACGCGCAGCGGAGTATTTTTGACGAACTTCGAAGTGTTTGATCTTATGATGAAATACTGTGTCGAATGTTTGATATTACTTCTCAAACAAAATGATTTTAGAAGAAGAAACTAAGGATGCAAAAATGAGGAGTGTTTCATCTGATTTCCAAACACTCATTAAACATTAATTTCCTTTGTATTTTCTTCATGAATTATTAATGAGTTTGAGAAATGCAGGTCTATATTTTCTTAATATTTCAACTCTTAAATTGATGGACTGGTACTCAAATCAATAATATTGGCAACTAAAGGAACTATGTTATGATTATTTTGAGGTTTTTGGGTCAAACTGCCCCAAAATAAAACTAAGTACCTTTGACGTACACGAAATGCTTATAGAACACTAAGAGGAAAATATCAAGTGAATTGTTGAAGAGAAAATAAACCATAATCTGAGTTTTAGCAAGTTTTCCAAGACACAATTAAGCGATAAACTTGAAAAAATTAGCCCATTTTTTTCAAGATGCAATCCATTTCCATCCTGGCCATCTGCAGCCCAAGACACTTATTTTTACTCTTAGAGCACTAGCAGAATAATTTGAAACAAAACTGGACCATTATTTTTGGTTTTTCATTGATACAAAGTTGTGTTTTGGCTTTTTTTAAAAAGTAACACTAAAAATGGTGACAGCCCCTTTAAAAACACACAAGCACAAACCAAAACTCCACATTGAGCAGAATAAAGGGAATTTGTTTACATTGATTAGCATAATTGAAATAATATTAACTGTAAAACATTCTTTCAAGAAAGAAAAACAAAGATTACTTATAAATTATACGAAAACTAATGTGCGTTTTTCAGCTTTAAGGTCAACACACGTTGTGGAGGCGACCAGTAGCTTCGTGCAAACTACCTCTTTGTGTCCCTAAATCTATACTAATCGCTGCGACTAAAATTTCGTCGCTGGGACTAGTCCTACGAACTCAAACTACGACTGACAACCCTGGCTATAGGGATTATACCAAAAGTGCTTCGTTCAAGTAAAAAGTAATAGTGGTCAATTCAATAAAAGAAGGCACTTACAATCTGATTTGCCCCAAAGTTCCACATGGAAGGAAAAACAGAGAAAACAATATATTAGGAATATTACTCCAACTATTAAATTGAAGAAAGAAAAACATGGGGGAGGGTGGTTGTTGCAGCCATCCACCCCCTCCCCTTGGGTTTTTTGCGATGTTGCAATACTTCGTAAATATTTTACATCTAATAGATAGCCCGCGATGTGCTCTACAAGATATGGTAAATATTATGGGTTGTGGCGCTGCTGGGGTCCGTGACGTCATCCAAAATGTCCGCCAAGATGGCTGTCATCTTGGATTTTACTACAAATGCAAAATTTTTGGGAAAAGACGGAAATTTCAAATATTGTTTGATAGGGTTGCAAAATAACATACAATTAAACTTTGATGCTTTTGGAGCATTTTATGTGTTTTTTCACTGAAAAAAGGTAAAATTGGCTTGACCACATGTTACTTATTACGTTATATCTCGTTACCATAGCAACCGGTTCTCACCAAGCTTTACCAAACTGTGTTTCATGGACAAACGAATTGCTACTAAAAACGGCATGTGCTAATCTTAAATGGTCTTGAAAATATGTGAGGAAAACCTTAAGGGGGGGGGGGTTGTGGGTGGTTTCCATCCCCCCTCCTCCTCTTGTACGACTGAGGGTTAAGTACCAACATTTAATTGGTAAAAAAATTAACAAAGAAAAAAGTGTCCCTCACGAAGCGCGGTTTAATCAATTTGTAGTGCCTCGAGAGCTAAGGTGGACGAATTCGAGCGAAAAATATATTTATATCCACATATACTTGAAGATTTCGTGCAGTTGACTGGCAACAGCGCAACAAATCTTGAAAGACGTCAGGCAAAGGAAAGAGGATGATGGAAGCGCCTGTGGTACTACTTCATGTAAGCCTATATAGGAGCATCGTAATCAAAGATGGCTGACGGCAAACGGTACGGGAACCGAAGTTTTTGGTTTCAAAGAAGATGAAGTGGAATGGCGAAAAGCCCCATACGCATTTATCGAGATGCCACCAAAGTTTCGAACCGCGGTGCACCCTCCCCTGGGATTCGAGTGGTTCTGCGAGACACGTATTTCTAGTCATAGAAAATATTAATATAAAAAGCTACGCCCTTATTTGCCTCCGAAATCCACTTATAGAAATTTAGGGTTTCACGTAATATATCAAACATGAGACACAGTGTTTCATCACAAGATCAAACACTGAAAAGAGAGTTGAAAATACGACGCGCAGCGGAGTATTTTTGACGAACTTCGAAGTGTTTGATCTTATGATGAAATACTGTGTCGAATGTTTGATATTACTTCTCAAACAAAATGATTTTAGAAGAAGAAACTAAGGATGCAAAAATGAGGAGTGTTTCATCTGATTTCCAAACACTCATTAAACATTAATTTCCTTTGTATTTTCTTCATGAATTATTAATGAGTTTGAGAAATGCAGGTCTATATTTTCTTAATATTTCAACTCTTAAATTGATGGACTGGTACTCAAATCAATAATATTGGCAACTAAAGGAACTATGTTATGATTATTTTGAGGTTTTTGGGTCAAACTGCCCCAAAATAAAACTAAGTACCTTTGACGTACACGAAATGCTTATAGAACACTAAGAGGAAAATATCAAGTGAATTGTTGAAGAGAAAATAAACCATAATCTGAGTTTTAGCAAGTTTTCCAAGACACAATTAAGCGATAAACTTGAAAAAATTAGCCCATTTTTTTCAAGATGCAATCCATTTCCATCCTGGCCATCTGCAGCCCAAGACACTTATTTTTACTCTTAGAGCACTAGCAGAATAATTTGAAACAAAACTGGACCATTATTTTTGGTTTTTCATCGATACAAAGTTGTGTTTTGGCTTTTTTAAAAAAGTAACACTAAAAATGGTGACAGCCCCTTTAAAAACACACAAGTACAAACCAAAACTCCACATTGAGCAGAATAAAGGGAATTTGTTTACATTGATTAGCATAATTGAAATAATATTAACTGTAAAACATTCTTTCAAGAAAGAAAAACAAAGATTACTTATAAATTATACGAAACTAATGTGCGTTTTTCAGCTTTAAGGTCAACACACGTTGTGGAGGCGACCAGTAGCTTCGTGCAAACTACCTCTTTGTGTCCCTAAATCTATACTAATCGCTGCGACTAAAATTTCGTCGCTGGGACTAGTCCTACGAACTCAAACTACGACTGACAACCCTGGCTATAGGGATTATACCAAAAGTGCTTCGTTCAAGTAAAAAGTAATAGTGGTCAATTCAATAAAAGAAGGCACTTACAATCTGATTTGCCCCAAAGTTCCACATGGAAGGAAAAACAGAGAAAACAATATATTAGGAATATTACTCCAACTATTAAATTGAAGAAAGAAAAACATGGGGGAGGGTGGTTGTTGCAGCCATCCACCCCCTCCCCTTGGGTTTTTGCGATGTTGCAATACTTCGTAAATATTTTACATCTAATAGATAGCCCGCGATGTGCTCTACAAGATATGGTAAATATTATGGGTTGTGGCGCTGCTGGGGTCCGTGACGTCATCCAAAATGTCCGCCAAGATGGCTGTCATCTTGGATTTTACTACAAATGCAAAATTTTTGGGAAAAGACGGAAATTTCAAATATTGTTTGATAGGGTTGCAAAATAACATACAATTAGACTTTGATGATTTTGGAGCATTTTATGTGTTTTTTCACTGAAAAAAGGTAAAATTGGCTTGACCACATGTTACTTATTACGTTATATCTCGTTACCATAACAACCGGTTGTCACCAAGCTTTACCAAACTGTGTTTCATGGACAAACGAATTGCTACTAAAAACGGCATGTGCTAATCTTAAATGGTCTTGAAAATATGTGAAGAAAACCTTAAGGGGGGGGGGGGGGGGGTTGTGGGTGGTTTCCATCCCCCATCCTCCTCTTGTACGACTGAGGGTTAAGTACCAACATTTAATTGGTAAAAAAATTAACAAAGAAAAAAGTGTCCCTCACGAAGCGCGGTTTAATCAATTTGTAGTGCCTCGAGAGCTAAGGTGGACGAATTCGAGCGAAAAATATATTTCTATCCACATATACTTGAAGATTTCGTGCAGTTGACTGGCAACAGCGCAACAAATCTTGAATGACGTCAGGCAAAGGAAAGAGGATGATGGAAGCGCCTGTGGTACTACTTCATGTAAGCCTATATAGGAGCATCGTAATCAAAGATGGCTGACGGCAAACGGTACGGGAACCGAAGTTTTTGGTTTCAAAGAAGATGAAGTGGAATAGCGAAAAGCCTCATACGCATTTATCGAGATGCCACCAAAGTTTCGAACCGCGGTGCACCCTCCCCTGGGATTCGAGTGGTTCTGCGAGACACGTATTTCTAGTCATAGAAAATATTAATATAAAAAGCTACGCCCTTATTTGCCTCCGAAATCCACTTATAGAAATTTAGGGTTTCACGTAATATATCAAACATGAGACACAGTGTTTCATCACAAGATCAAACACTGAAAAGAGAGTTGAAAATACGACGCGCAGCGGAGTATTTTTGACGAACTTCGAAGTGTTTGATCTTATGATGAAATACTGTGTCGAATGTTTGATATTACTTCTCAAACAAAATGATTTTAGAAGAAGAAACTAAGGATGCAAAAATGAGGAGTGTTTCATCTGATTTCCAAACACTCATTAAACA
Organism: Cladopsammia gracilis; assembly: GCA_022457155.1. Lineage (NCBI taxonomy): Eukaryota > Metazoa > Cnidaria > Anthozoa > Scleractinia > Dendrophylliidae > Cladopsammia > Cladopsammia gracilis. The sequence goes on from JAJGOT010000863.1 coordinate 52,516, forward strand.
TTAATTTCCTTTGTATTTTCTTCATGAATTATTAATGAGTTTGAGAAATGCAGGTCTATATTTTCTTAATATTTCAACTGTTAAATTGATGGACTGGTACTCAAATCAATAATATTGGCAACTAAAGGAACTATGTTATGATTATTTTGAGGTTTTTGGGTCAAACTGCCCCAAAATAAAACTAAGTACCTTTGTCGTACACGAAATGCTTATAGAACACTAAGAGGAAAATATCAAGTGAATTGTTGAAGAGAAAATAAACCATAATCTGAGTTTTAGCAAGTTTTCCAAGACACAATTAAGCGATAAACTTGAAAAAATTAGCCCATTTTTTTCAAGATGCAATCCATTTCCATCCTGGCCATCTGCAGCCCAAGACACTTATTTTTACTCTTAGAGCACTAGCAGAATAATTTGAAACAAAACTGGACCATTATTTTTGGTTTTTCATTGATACAAAGTTGTGTTTTGGCTTTTTTTAAAAAGTAACACTAAAAATGGTGACAGCCCCTTTAAAAACACACAAGCACAAACCAAAACTCCACATTGAGCAGAATAAAGGGAATTTGTTTACATTGATTAGCATAATTGAAATAATATTAACTGTAAAACATTCTTTCAAGAAAGAAAAACAAAGATTACTTGAAAATTATACGAAACTAATGTGCGTTTTTCAGCTTTAAGGTCAACACACGTTGTGGCGGCGACCAGTAGCTTCGTGCAAACTACCTCTTTGTGTCCCTAAATCTATACTAATCGCTGCGACTAAAATTTCGTCGCTGGGACTAGTCCTACGAACTCAAACTACGACTGACAACCCTGGCTATAGGGATTATACCAAAAGTGCTTCGTTCAAGTAAAAAGTAATAGTGGTCAATTCAATAAAAGAAGGCACTTACGACCTGATTTGCCCCAAAGTTCCACATGGAAGGAAAAACAGAGAAAACAATATACATTAGGAATATTACTCCAACTATTAAATTGAAGAAAGAAAAACATGGGGGAGGGTGGTTGTTGCAGCCATCCACCCCCTCCCCTTGGGTTTTTGCGATGTTGCAATACTTCGTAAATATTTTACATCTAATAGATAGCCCGCGATGTGCTCTACAAGATAAGGTAAATATTATGGGTTGTGGCGCTGCTGGGGTCCGTGACGTCATCCAAAATGTCCGCCAAGATGGCTGTCATCTTGGATTTTACTACAAATGCAAAATTTTTGGGAAAGTACGGAAATTTCAAATCTTGTTTGATAGAGTTGCAAAATAACATACAATTAAACTTTGATGATTTTGGAGCATTTTATGTGTTTTTTCACTGAAAAAAGGTAAAATTGGCTTGACCACATGTTACTTATTACGTTATATCTCGTTACCATAACAACCGGTTGTCACCAAGCTTTACCAAACTGTGTTTCATGGACAAACGAATTGCTACTAAAAACGGCATGTGCTAATCTTAAATGGTCTTGAAAATATGTGAAGAAAACCTTAAGGGGGGGGGGGGTTGTGGGTGGTTTCCATCCCCCCTCCTCCTCTTGTACGACTGAGGGTTAAGTACCAACATTTAATTGGTAAAAAAATTAACAAAGAAAAAAGTGTCCCTCACGAAGCGCGGTTTAATCAATTTGTAGTGCCTCGAGAGCTAAGGTGGACGAATTCGAGCGAAAAATATATTTCTATCCACATATACTTGAAGATTTCGTGCAGTTGACTGGCAACAGCGCAACAAATCTTGAATGACGTCAGGCAAAGGAAAGAGGATGATGGAAGCGCCTGTGGTACTACTTCATGTAAGCCTATATAGGAGCATCGTAATCAAAGATGGCTGACGGCAAACGGTACGGGAACCGAAGTTTTTGGTTTCAAAGAAGATGAAGTGGAATGGCGAAAAGCCCCATACGCATTTATCGAGATGCCACCAAAGTTTCGAACCGCGGTGCACCCTCCCCTGGGATTCGAGTGGTTCTGCGAGACACGTATTTCTAGTCATAGAAAATATTAATATAAAAAGCTACGCCCTTATTTGCCTCCGAAATCCACTTATAGAAATTTAGGGTTTCACGTAATATATCAAACATGAGACACAGTGTTTCATCACAAGATCAAACACTGAAAAGAGAGTTGAAAATACGACGCGCAGCGGAGTATTTTTGACGAACTTCGAAGTGTTTGATCTTATGATGAAATACTGTGTCGAATGTTTGATATTACTTCTCAAACAAAATGATTTTAGAAGAAGAAACTAAGGATGCAAAAATGAGGAGTGTTTCATCTGATTTCCAAACACTCATTAAACATTAATTTCCTTTGTATTTTCTTCATGAATTATTAATGAGTTTGAGAAATGCAGGTCTATATTTTCTTAATATTTCAACTGTTAAATTGATGGACTGGTACTCAAATCAATAATATTGGCAACTAAAGGAACTATGTTATGATTATTTTGAGGTTTTTGGGTCAAACTGCCCCAAAATAAAACTAAGTACCTTTGTCGTACACGAAATGCTTATAGAACACTAAGAGGAAAATATCAAGTGAATTGTTGAAGAGAAAATAAACCATAATCTGAGTTTTAGCAAGTTTTCCAAGACACAATTAAGCGATAAACTTGAAAAAATTAGCCCATTTTTTTCAAGATGCAATCCATTTCCATCCTGGCCATCTGCAGCCCAAGACACTTATTTTTACTCTTAGAGCACTAGTAGAATAATTTGAAACAAAACTGGACCATTATTTTTGGTTTTTCATTGATACAAAGTTGTGTTTTGGCTTTTTTTAAAAAGTAACACTAAAAATGGTGACAGCCCCTTTAAAAACATACAAGCACAAACCAAAACTCCACATTGAGCAGAATAAAGGGAATTTGTTTACATTGATTAGCATAATTGAAATAATATTAACTGTAAAACATTCTTTCAAGAAAGAAAAACAAAGATTACTTATAAATTATACGAAACTAATGTGCGTTTTTCAGCTTTAAGGTCAACACACGTTGTGGAGGCGACCAGTAGCTTCGTGCAAACTACCTCTTTGTGTCCCTAAATCTATACTAATCGCTGCGACTAAAATTTCGTCGCTGGGACTAGTCCTACGAACTCAAACTACGACTGACAACCCTGGCTATAGGGATTATACCCAAAGTGCTTCGTTCAAGTAAAAAGTAATAGTGGTGAATTCAATAAAAGAAGGCACTTACCAGCTGATTTGCCCCAAAGTTCCACATGGAAGGAAAAACAGAGAAAACAATATATTAGGAATATTACTCCAACTATTAAATTGAAGAAAGAAAAACATGGGGGAGGGTGGTTGTTGCAGCCATCCACCCCCTCCCCTTGGGTTTTTGCGATGTTGCAATACTTCGTAAATATTTTACATCTAATAGATAGCCCGCGATGTGCTCTACAAGATAAGGTAAATATTATGGGTTGTGGCGCTGCTGGGGTCCGTGACGTCATCCAAAATGTCCGCCAAGATGGCTGTCATCTTGGATTTTACTACAAATGCAAAATTTTTGGGAAAAGACGGAAATTTCAAAATATTGTTTGATAGGGTTGCAAAATAACATACAATTAAACTTTGATGCTTTTGGAGCATTTTATGTGTTTTTTCACTGAAAAAAGGTAAAATTGGCTTGACCACATGTTACTTATTACGTTATATCTCGTTACCATAGCAACCGGTTCTCACCAAGCTTTACCAAACTGTGTTTCATGGACAAACGAATTGCTACTAAAAACGGCATGTGCTAATCTTAAATGGTCTTGAAAATATGTGAGAAAAACCTTAAGGGGGGGGGGGGGGGGTTGTGGGTGGTTTCCATCCCGCCTCCTCCTCTTGTACGACTGAGGGTTAAGTACCAACATTTAATTGGTAAAAAAATTAACAAAGAAAAAAGTGTCCCTAACGAAGCGCGGTTTAATCAATTTGTAGTGCCTCGAGAGCTAAGGTGGACGAATTCGAGCGAAAAATATATTTATATCCACATATACTTGAAGATTTCGTGCAGTTGACTGGCAACAGCGCAACAAATCTTGAATGACGTCAGGCAAAGGAAAGAGGATGATGGAAGCGCCTGTGGTACTACTTCATGTAAGCCTATATAGGAGCATCGTAATCAAAGATGGCTGACGGCAAACGGTACGGGAACCGAAGTTTTTGGTTTCAAAGAAGATGAAGTGGAATGGCGAAAAGCCCCATACGCATTTATCGAGATGCCACCAAAGTTTCGAACCGCGGTGCACCCTCCCCTGGGATTCGAGTGGTTCTGCGAGACACGTATTTCTAGTCATAGAAAATATTAATATAAAAAGCTACGCCCTTATTTGCCTCCGAAATCCACTTATAGAAATTTAGGGTTTCACGTAATATATCAAACATGAGACACAGTGTTTCATCACAAGATCAAACACTGAAAAGAGAGTTGAAAATACGACGCGCAGCGGAGTATTTTTGACGAACTTCGAAGTGTTTGATCTTATGATGAAATACTGTGTCGAATGTTTGATATTACTTCTCAAACAAAATTATTTTAGAAGAAGAAACTAAGGATGCAAAAATGAGGAGTGTTTCATCTGATTTCCAAACACTCATTAAACATTAATTTCCTTTGTATTTTCTTCATGAATTATTAATGAGTTTGAGAAATGCAGGTCTATATTTTCTTAATATTTCAACTGTTAAATTGATGGACTGGTACTCAAATCAATAATATTGGCAACTAAAGGAACTATGTTATGATTATTTTGAGGTTTTTGGGTCAAACTGCCCCAAAATAAAACTAAGTACCTTTGTCGTACACGAAATGCTTATAGAACACTAAGAGGAAAATATCAAGTGAATTGTTGAAGAGAAAATAAACCATAATCTGAGTTTTAGCAAGTTTTCCAAGACACAATTAAGCGATAAACTTGAAAAAATTAGCCCATTTTTTTCAAGATGCAATCCATTTCCATCCTGGCCATCTGCAGCCCAAGACACTTATTTTTACTCTTAGAGCACTAGTAGAATAATTTGAAACAAAACTGGACCATTATTTTTGGTTTTTCATTGATACAAAGTTGTGTTTCGGCTTTTTTTAAAAAGTAACACTAAAAATGGTGACAGCCCCTTTAAAAACACACAAGCACAAACCAAAACTCCACATTGAGCAGAATAAAGGGAATTTGTTTACATTGATTAGCATAATTGAAATAATATTAACTGTAAAACATTCTTTCAAGAAAGAAAAACAAAGATTACTTATAAATTATACGAAACTAATGTGCGTTTTTCAGCTTTAAGGTCAACACACGTTGTGGCGGCGACCAGTAGCTTCGTGCAAACTACCTCTTTGTGTCCCTAAATCTATACTAATCGCTGCGACTAAAATTTCGTCGCTGGGACTAGTCCTACGAACTCAAACTACGACTGACAACCCTGGCTATAGGGATTATACCAAAAGTGCTTCGTTCAAGTAAAAAGTAATAGTGGTCAATTCAATAAAAGAAGGCACTTACGAACTGATTTGCCCCAAAGTTCCACATGGAAGGAAAAACAGAGAAAACAATATACATTAGGAATATTACTCCAACTATTAAATTGAAGAAAGAAAAACATGGGGGAGGGTGGTTGTTGCAGCCATCCACCCCCTCCCCTTGGGTTTTTGCGATGTTGCAATACTTCGTAAATATTTTACATCTAATAGATAGCCCGCGATGTGCTCTACAAGATAAGGTAAATATTATGGGTTGTGGCGCTGCTGGGGTCCGTGACGTCATCCAAAATGTCCGCCAAGATGGCTGTCATCTTGGATTTTACTACAAATGCAAAATTTTTGGGAAAGTACGGAAATTTCAAATCTTGTTTGATAGAGTTGCAAAATAACATACAATTAAACTTTGATGCTTTTGGAGCATTTTATGTGTTTTTTCACTGAAAAAAGGTAAAATTGGCTTGACCACATGTTACTTATTACGTTATATCTCGTTACCATAGCAACCGGTTGTCACCAAGCTTTACCAAACTGTGTTTCATGGACAAACGAATTGCTACTAAAAACGGCATGTGCTAATCTTAAATGGTCTTGAAAATATGTGAGAAAAACCTTAAGGGGGGGGCTGTGGGTGGTTTCCATCCCCCCTCCTCCTCTTGTACGACTGAGGGTTAAGTACCAACATTTAATTGGTAAAAAAATTAACAAAGAAAAAAGTGTCCCTCACGAAGCGCGGTTTAATCAATTTGTAGTGCCTCGAGAGCTAAGGTGGACGAATTCGAGCGAAAAATATATTTATATCGACATATACTTGAAGATTTCGTGCAGTTGACTGGCAACAGCGCAACAAATCTTGAATGACGTCAGGCAAAGGAAAGAGGATGATGGAAGCGCCTGTGGTACTACTTCATGTAAGCCTATATAGGAGCATCGTAATCAAAGATGGCTGACGGCAAACGGTACGGGAACCGAAGTTTTTGGTTTCAAAGAAGATGATGTGGAATGGCGAAAAGCCCCATACGCATTTATCGAGATGTCACCAAAGTTTCGAACCGCGGTGCACCCTCCCCTGGGATTCGAGTGGTTTTGCGAGACACGTATTTCTAGTCATAGAAAATATTAATATAAAAAGCTACGCCCTTATTTGCCTCCGAAATCCACTTATAGAAATTTAGGGTTTCACGTAATATATCAAACATGAGACACAGTGTTTCATCACAAGATCAAACACTGAAAAGAGAGTTGAAAATACGACGCGCAGCGGAGTATTTTTGACGAACTTCGAAGTGTTTGATCTTATGATGAAATACTGTGTCGAATGTTTGACATTACTTTCGAAACAAAATTATTTTAGAAGAAGAAACTAAGGATGCAAAAATGAGGAGTGTTTCATCTGATTTCCAAACACTCATTAAACATTAATTTCCTTTGTATTTTCTTCATGAATTATTAATGAGTTTGAGAAATGCAGGTCTATATTTTCTTAATATTTCAACTGTTAAATTGATGGACTGGTACTCAAATCAATAATATTGGCAACTAAAGGAACTATGTTATGATTATTTTGAGGTTTTTGGGTCAAACTGCCCCAAAATAAAACTAAGTACCTTTGTCGTACACGAAATGCTTATAGAACACTAAGAGGAAAATATCAAGTGAATTGTTGAAGAGAAAATAAACCATAATCTGAGTTTTAGCAAGTTTTCCAAGACACAATTAAGCGATAAACTTGAAAAAATTAGCCCATTTTTTTCAAGATGCAATCCATTTCCATCCTGGCCATCTGCAGCCCAAGACACTTATTTTTACTCTTAGAGCACTAGTAGAATAATTTGAAACAAAACTGGACCATTATTTTTGGTTTTTCAATGATACAAAGTTGTGTTTCGGCTTTTTTTAAAAAGTAACACTAAAAATGGTGACAGCCCCTTTAAAAACACACAAGCACAAACCAAAACTCCACATTGAGCAGAATAAAGGGAATTTGTTTACATTGATTAGCATAATTGAAATAATATTAACTGTAAAACATTCTTTCAAGAAAGAAAAACAAAGATTACTTATAAATTATACGAAACTAATGTGCGTTTTTCAGCTTTAAGGTCAACACACGTTGTGGAGGCGACCAGTAGCTTCGTGCAAACTACCTCTTTGTGTCCCTAAATCTATACTAATCGCTGCGACTAAAATGTCGTCGCTGGGACTAGTCCTACGAACTCAAACTACGACTGACAACCCTGGCTATAGGGATTATACCAAAAGTGCTTCGTTCAAGTAAAAAGTAATAGTGGTCAATTCAATAAAAGAAGGCACTTACAATCTGATTTGCCCCAAAGTTCCACATGGAAGGAAAAACAGAGAAAACAATATATTAGGAATATTACTCCAACTATTAAATTGAAGAAAGAAAAACATGGGGGAGGGTGGTTGTTGCAGCCATCCACCCCCTCCCCTTGGGTTTTTGCGATGTTGCAATACTTCGTAAATATTTTACATCTAATAGATAGCCCGCGATGTGCTCTACAAGATAAGGTAAATATTATGGGTTGTGGCGCTGCTGGGGTCCGTGACGTCATCCAAAATGTCCGCCAAGATGGCTGTCATCTTGGATTTTACTACAAATGCAAAATTTTTGGGAAAGTACGGAAATTTCAAATCTTGTTTGATAGAGTTGCAAAATAAGATACAATTAAACTTTGAAGCTTTTGGAGCATTTTATGTGTTTTTATACTGAAAAAAGGTAAAATTGGCTTGACCACATGTTACTTATTACGTTATATCTCGTTACCATAGCAACCGGTTGTCACCAAGCTTTACCAAACTGTGTTTCATGGACAAACGAATTGCTACTAAAAACGGCATGTGCTAATTCCTCGCGAAGCGAGGGCCGAAGGCCCGAGCGTAGCGAGGTTTATAAATTTGTCGCGCGTGAGAATCGCGCGTGGATCGCTGTAGGGCGATAGAATCTCGGGTTGACTTTATATATATCGCGATGGTGTCCTGCAGTTGCTTGGCAACAAAAATCGCGACCGCTGACAATCGCGCACTCTCATGTCTATTCATGGCGGCCGGCTGTGAAAAAATGTTCACTCTCGGTGAAACAACCAATTTCTGATGCAAATGAGAAAGAACAGCAAAAATAACAACGCTAGATTCAACATGTGGCTGGAAATCGAATCCTTGTCCGAGAAAATTAACAACCGAAACTCCGCTGAACGCTGCCTTGAAATTCAGCGCGATCGAGCAACAGAGAGACAACGAGAGTACAGATTACAAAGCCTCGAACAGCCTCGGCACACCGTTTGAGTAGGTTCAAACGCCTTTGCAAAATGCCACCATTAGAATTCTGGACGAAACCGATCAGGAGAGGCGACGTCACCGACTGGAAGTGTTGGACAAAACGATTCTGTTTATAGACGCAACGAGAGGCGGCAAGAATTATTATTACAAGATCACCTAAATACCCGTGACGAATATCTTTCATACGGTAGGGAAAAGCAAGCACTGATTACAGGAAAGGCTCAGAGACGAAGAGCGATTAAGAAATGTAGCTCAAATCACCGGCTTTTGCAAAAAAAAAAGAGATTTTGAGTAGCTAAACTACTAAGAGGATACTCAAACACTGAAAAATAATTATCTTAGTAAACACTGTAAATTAATGTTTATTGATATTCACACTAAAGTCACTAAGGAACTTTTTAAATGATCAAAACTATAGATAAATGATCAAAACTGCAGATCACACAGGTGGAAATTATTTCCCAAATATACTACATTTACATGATGTAGCATTGTTTTGAATAAACAGTGAGTGAAATGTGCTTTGTATACATATACGCTATCTTGAATTTACAGCATTCGTCATAAAATTGTTCAATAAGAAATAACATTCGAATGGTTTAGTAAGGAGAATTTCTGTTTACAATTTGGATAAAAACATTTTGTTAGGAAAAAACAATTTTCTGTTAGCAATGATGACCAGCTAGCATGTAGCAACTGTATACATGTAGGGAAACACATGACACATCAACATTACTGCTTCACATTTATTATTGGAACGGTGATCAGTTTCTTAAATCTTCTCACAATATCAGTGTACAAGCAAGCACATAGATTATGCAAATAGAGAACCTGATCACCTTCAACATGAGTTGACTGTGGAAATTGAATACAAATTCACTGTAGTTATATGGCTATGTGAACTGTATTGACACCAGTAAGGAGAATGTACATCAACAAATTAATTTGATTTCGAGATTTTTAAAGGGGCTAACTGGTCATGTAGGCCTAAGAACTGGTCATATTAAACCTACGAATTCTTCATCCTGGTCTCTATACATTGCTTATGGTATTTGTAGAGTATCTGTTGCTTCATCTTGAATATTCATGTTTTGTAATCAATTTTGTAATTCTCATGAACTGTATCCACTATACAGTATTGTTACTTCTAGGAGAATCTCATGCCACTTTCACCATTGAGTTGTTATTTTTTTGACAACATCACTTTTCACCAGCAGAAACCTCCATGGATCTCAACCATTCAAGCGAATAGAGAATTGGGTTACCAATTATTCGATATCCAGTATATAGAACAAAAACTATAGCAGTATCTAAAGGGAACAGGTTAATTTGGCAGATAGCACTCACAAACTTCAACTGACTGGAATAAAATAAACAGAACACCACTGAATATTGGCCTGGACCCTTGTCCACAACTGTACTTAATACATCCACTTTCAGACCAATTTTCCTTCTGACAAAAATTAATGAAGATAGGTGGGGGGGGGGGTGGGGGGGAGAAAGGGCCTGATGATCATTTGGTACCCAGTCCCATAGCAGTTACAGCGACACACAGCTCAAAACCCAAAACTAACCAGTATCAGCTCCCATTTATTTTATTTTAGTTAGGAAGACAGAGCACAAAGTACAAGTTAAATGGAAGAGACTGGGAACGAAAATGTCTCAACTTTAAATTTTGGGGCTATTGCCAGCAAGCAAGCAACCCAACCAGTCCAGTCAAATCAGAAATTCCATCTCTCCCCCCCACATCGCTAAAATTTTGCATTGCGTCCTCCCCCGAGCTTCGCGAGGTTCTGCGAGACACGTATTTCTAGTCTTAAATGGTCTTGAAAATATGTGAGAAAAACCTTAAGGGGGGGGGGGGGTTGTGGGTGGTTTGCATCCCCCCTCCTCCTCTTGTACGACTGAGGGTTAAGTACCAACATTTAATTGGTAAAAAAATTAACAAAGAAAAAAGTGTCCCTCGCGAAGCGCGGTTTAATCAATTTGTAGTGCCTCGAGAGCTAAGGTGGACGAATTCGAGCGAAAAATATATTTATATCGACATATACTTGAAGATTTCGTGCAGTTGACTGGCAACAGCGCAACAAATCTTGAATGACGTCAGGCAAAGGAAAGAGGATGATGGAAGCGCCTGTGGTACTACTTCATGTAAGCCTATATAGGAGCATCGTAATCAAAGATGGCTGACGGCAAACGGTACGGGAACCGAAGTTTTTGGTTTCAAAGAAGATGAAGTGGAATGGCGAAAAGCCCCATACGCATTTATCGAGATGCCACCAAAGTTTCGAACCGCGGTGCACCCTCCCCTGGGATTCGAGTGGTTCTGCGAGACACGTATTTCTAGTCATAGAAAATATTAATATAAAAAGCTACGCCCTTATTTGCCTCCGAAATCCACTTATAGAAATTTAGGGTTTCACGTAATATATCAAACATGAGACACAGTGTTTCATCACAAGATCAAACACTGAAAAGAGAGTTGAAAATACGACGCGCAGCGGAGTATTTTTGACGAACTTCGAAGTGTTTGATCTTATGATGAAATACTGTGTCGAATGTTTGATATTACTTCTCAAACAAAATGATTTTAGAAGAAGAAACTAAGGATGCAAAAATGAGGAGTGTTTCATCTGATTTCCAAACACTCATTAAACATTAATTTCCTTTGTATTTTCTTCATGAATTATTAATGAGTTTGAGAAATGCAGGTCTATATTTTCTTAATATTTCAACTGTTAAATTGATGGACTGGTACTCAAATCAATAATATTGGCAACTAAAGGAACTATGTTATGATTATTTTGAGGTTTTTGGGTCAAACTGCCCCAAAATAAAACTAAGTACCTTTGTCGTACACGAAATGCTTATAGAACACTAAGAGGAAAATATCAAGTGAATTGTTGAAGAGAAAATAAACCATAATCTGAGTTTTAGCAAGTTTTCCAAGACACAATTAAGCGATAAACTTGAAAAAATTAGCCCATTTTTTTCAAGATGCAATCCATTTCCATCCTGGCCATCTGCAGCCCAAGACACTTATTTTTACTCTCAGAGCACTAGTAGAATAATTTGAAACAAAACTGGACCATTATTTTTGGTTTTTCAATGATACAAAGTTGTGTTTCGGCTTTTTTTAAAAAGTAACACTAAAAATGGTGACAGCCCCTTTAAAAACACACAAGCACAAACCAAAACTCCACATTGAGCAGAATAAAGGGAATTTGTTTACATTGATTAGCATAATTGAAATAATATTAACTGTAAAACATTCTTTCAAGAAAGAAAAACAAAGATTACTTATAAATTATACGAAACTAATGTGCGTTTTTCAGCTTTAAGGTCAACACACGTTGTGGCGGCGACCAGTAGCTTCGTGCAAACTACCTCTTTGTGTCCCTAAATCTATACTAATCGCTGCGACTAAAATTTCGTCGCTGGGACTAGTCCTACGAACTCAAACTACGACTGACAACCCTGGCTATAGGGATTATACCCAAAGTGCTTCGTTCAAGTAAAAAGTAATAGTGGTCAATTCAATAAAAGAAGGCACTTACAAGCTGATTTGCGCCAAAGTTCCACATGGAAGGAAAAACAGAGAAAACAATATATTAGGAATATTACTCCAACTATTAAATTGAAGAAAGAAAAACATGGGGGAGGGTGGTTGTTGCAGCCATCCACCCCCTCCCCTTGGGTTTTTGCGATGTTGCAATACTTCGTAAATATTTTACATCTAATAGATAGCCCGCGATGTGCTCTACAAGATAAGGTAAATATTATGGGTTGTGGCGCTGCTGGGGTCCGTGACGTCATCCAAAATGTCCGCCAAGATGGCTGTCATCTTGGATTTTACTACAAATGCAAAATTTTTGGGAAAGTACGGAAATTTCAAATCTTGTTTGATAGAGTTGCAAAATAACATACAATTAAACTTTGATGCTTTTGGAGCATTTTATGTGTTTTTTCACTGAAAAAAGGTAAAATTGGCTTGACCACATGTTACTTATTACGTTATATCTCGTTACCATAGCAACCGGTTGTCACCAAGCTTTACCAAACTGTGTTTCATGGACAAACGAATTGCTACTAAAAACGGCATGTGCTAATCTTCAATGGTCTTGAAAATATGTGAGAAAAACCTTAAGGGGGGGGGGGCTGTGGGTGGTTTCCATCCCCCCTCCTCCTCTTGTACGACTGAGGGTTAAGTACCAACATTTAATTGGTAAAAAAATTAACAAAGAAAAAAGTGTCCCTCACGAAGCGCGGTTTAATCAATTTGTAGTGCCTCGAGAGCTAAGGTGGACGAATTCGAGCGAAAAATATATTTATATCCACATATACTTGAAGGTTTCGTGCAGTTCACTGGCAACAGCGCAACAAATCTTGAATGACGTCAGGCAAAGGAAAGAGGATGATGGAAGCGCCTGTGGTACTACTTCATGTAAGCCTATATAGGAGCATCGTAATCAAAGATGGCTGACGGCAAACGGTACGGGAACCGAAGTTTTTGGTTTCAAAGAAGATGAAGTGGAATGGCGAAAAGCCCCATACGCATTTATCGAGATGCCACCAAAGTTTCGAACCGCGGTGCACCCTCCCCTGGGATTCGAGTGGTTCTGCGAGACACGTATTTCTAGTCATAGAAAATATTAATATAAAAAGCTATGCCCTTATTTGCCTCCGAAATCCACTTATAGAAATTTAGGGTTTCACGTAATATATCAAACATGAGATACAGTGTTTCATCACAAGATCAAACACTGAAAAGAGAGTTGAAAATACGACGCGCAGCGGAGTATTTTTGACGAACTTCGAAGTGTTTGATCTTATGATGAAATACTGTGTCGAATGTTTGATATTACTTCTCAAACAAAATGATTTTAGAAGAAGAAACTAAGGATGCAGAAATGAGGAGTGTTTCATCTGATTTCCAAACACTCATTAAACATTAATTTCCTTTGTATTTTCTTCATGAATTATTAATGAGTTTGAGAAATGCAGGTCTATATTTTCTTAATATTTCAACTGTTAAATTGATGGACTGGTACTCAAATCAATAATATTGGCAACTAAAGGAACTATGTTATGATTATTTTGAGGTTTTTGGGTCAAACTGCCCCAAAATAAAACTAAGTACCTTTGTCGTACACGAAATGCTTATAGAACACTAAGAGGAAAATATCAAGTGAATTGTTGAAGAGAAAATAAACCATAATCTGGGTTTTAGCAAGTTTTCCAAGACACAATTAAGCGATAAACTTGAAAAAATTAGCCCATTTTTTTCAAGATGCATTCCATTTCCATCCTGGCCATCTGCAGCCCAAGACACTTCTTTTTACTCTTAGAGCACTAGTAGAATAATTTGAAACAAAACTGGACCATTATTTTTGGTTTTTCAATGATACAAAGTTGTGTTTCGGCTTTTTTTAAAAAGTAACACTAAAAATGGTGACAGCCCCTTTAAAAACACACAAGCACAAACCAAAACTCCACATTGAGCAGAATAAAGGGAATTTGTTTACATTGATTAGCATAATTCAAATAATATTAACTGTAAAACATTCTTTCAAGAAAGAAAAACAAAGATTACTTATAAATTATACGAAACTAATGTGCGTTTTTCAGCTTTAAGGTCAACACAAGTTGTGGAGGCGACCAGTAGCTTCGTGCAAACTACCTCTTTGTGTCCCTAAATCTACACTAATCGCTGCGACTAAAATTTCGTCGCTGGGACTATTCCTACGAACTCAAACTACGACTGACAACCCTGGCTATAGGGATTATACCAAAAGTGCTTCGTTCAAGTAAAAAGTAATAGTGGTCAATTCAATAAAAGAAGGCACTTACAAGCTGATTTGCCCCAAAGTTCCACATGGAAGGAAAAACAGAGAAAACAATATATTAGGAATATTACTCCAACTATTAAATTGAAGAAAGAAAAACATGGGGGAGGGTGGTTGTTGCAGCCATCCACCCCCTCCCCTTGGGTTTTTGCGATGTTGCAATACTTCGTAAATATTTTACATCTAATAGATAGCCCGCGATGTGCTCTACAAGATAAGGTAAATATTATGGGTTGTGGCACTGCTGGGGTCCGTGACGTCATTCAAAATGTCCGCCAAGATGGCTGTCATCTTGGATTTTACTACAAATGCAAAATTTTTGGGAAAGTACGGAAATTTCAATTATTGTTTGATAGAGTTGCAAAATAACATACAATTAAACTTTAATGCTTTTAGAGCATTTTATGTGTTTTTTCACTGAAAAAAGGTAAAATTGGCTTGACCACATGTTACTTATTACGTTATATCTCGTTACCATAGCAACCGGTTGTCACCAAGCTTTACCAAACTGTGTTTCATGGACAAACGAATTGCTACTAAAAACGGCATGCGCTAATCTTAAATGGTCTTGAAAATATGTGAGAAAAACCTCAAGGGGGGGGGGGGCTGTGGGTGGTTTCCATCCCCCCTCCTCCTCTTGTACGACTAAGGGTTAAGTACCAACATTTAATTGGTAAAAAAATTAACAAAGAAAAAAGTGTCCCTCACGAAGCGCGGTTTAATCAATTTGTAGTGCCTCGAGAGCTAAGGTGGACGAATTCGAGCGAAAAATATATTTATATCCACATATACTTGAAGATTTCGTGCAGTTGACTGGCAACAGCGCAACAAATCTTGAATGACGTCAGGCAAAGGAAAGAGGATGATGGAAGCGTCTGTGGTACTACTTCATGTAAGCCTATATAGGAGCATCGTAATCAAAGATGGCTGACGGCAAACGGTACGGGAACCGAAGTTTTTGGTTTCAAAGAAGATGAAGTGGAATGGCGAAAAGCCCCATACGCATTTATCGAGATGCCACCAAAGTTTCGAACCGCGGTGCACCCTCCCCTGGGATTCGAGTGGTTCTGCGAGACACGTATTTCTAGTCATAGAAAATATTAATATAAAAAGCTACGCCCGTATTTGCCTCCGAAATCCACTTATAGAAATTTAGGGTTTCACGTAATATATCAAACATGAGACACAGTGTTTCATCACAAGATCAAACACTGAAAAGAGAGTTGAAAATACGACGCGCAGCGGAGTATTTTTGACGAACTTCGAAGAGTTTGATCTTATGATGAAATACTGTGTCGAATGTTTGATATTACTTCTCAAACAAAATGATTTTAGAAGAAGAAACTAAGGATGCAAAAATGAGGAGTGTTTCATCTGATTTCCAAACACTCATTAAACATTAATTTCCTTTGTATTTTCTTCATGAATTATTAATGAGTTTGAGAAATGCAGGTCTATATTTTCTTAATATTTCAACTCTTAAATTGATGGACTGGTACTCAAATCAATAATATTGGCAACTAAAGGAACTATGTTATGATTATTTTGAGGTTTTTGGGTCAAACTGCCCCAAAATAAAACTCAGTACCTTTGTCGTACACGAAATGCTTATAGAACACTAAGAGGAAAATATCAAGTGAATTGTTGAAGAGAAAATAAACCATAATCTGAGTTTTAGCAAGTTTTCCAAGACACAATTAAGCGATAAACTTGAAAAAATTAGCCCATTTTTTTCAAGATGCAATCCATTTCCATCCTGGCCATCTGCAGCCCAAGACACTTATTTTTACTCTTAGAGCACTAGTAGAATAATTTGAAACAAAACTGGACCATTATTTTTGGTTTTTCAATGATACAAAGTTGTGTTTTGGCTTTTTTTAAAAAGTAACACTAAAAATGGTGACAGCCCCTTTAAAAACACACAAGCACAAACCAAAACTCCACATTGAGCAGAATAAAGGGAATTTGTTTACATTGATTAGCATAATTGAAATAATATTAACTGTAAAACATTCTTTCAAGAAAGAAAAACAAAGATTACTTATAAATTATACGAAACTAATGTGCGTTTTTCAGCTTTAAGGTCAACACACGTTGTGGAGGCGACCAGTAGCTTCGTGCAAACTACCTCTTTGTGTCCTTAAATCTATACTAATCGCTGCGTCTAAAATTTCGTCGCTGGGACTAGTTCTACGAACTCAAACTACGACTGACAACCCTGGCTATAGGGATTATACCAAAAGTGCTTCGTTCAAGTAAAAAGTAATAGTGGTCAATTCAATAAAAGAAGGCACTTACCAACTGAATTGCCCCAAAGTTCCACATGGAAGGAAAAACAGAGAAAACAATATACATTAGGAATATTACTCCAACTATTAAATTGGATATATTATATTTTAAGTACCAACATTAAAATAGTAATAACATTAACAAAGAAATAATTGTTCCTCGCGAAGCGAGGTTAATAAATTTGTCGTGCCTAGGGAGCTAAGCTGGACGAATTCGAGCGAAAAATATATTTATATCCATATATACTTTAAGATTTCGTGCAGTTGCCTGGCAACAGCGCAACAAATCTTGAATGACGTCAGGCAAAGGAAAGAGGATGATGGAAGCGCCTGTGGTACTACTTCATGTAAGCCTATATAGGAGCATCGTAATCAAAAATGGCTGACGGCAAACGGTACGGGAACCGAAGTTTTTGGTTTCGAAGAAGATGAAGTGGAATGGCGAAAAGCCCCATACGCATTTATCGAGATGCCACCAAAGTTTCGAACCGCGGTGCACCCTCCCCTGGGATTCGAGTGGTTCTGCGAGACACGTATTTCTAGTCATAGAAAATATTAATATAAAAAGCTACGCCCTTATTTGCTTCCGAAATCTACTTATAGAAATTTAGGGTTTCACGTAATATATCAAACATGATACACAGTGTTTCATCACAAGATCAAACACTGAAAAGAGAGTTGAAAATACGACGCGCAGCGGAGTATTTTTGACGAACTTCGAAGTGTTTGATCTTATGATGAAATACTGTGTCGAATGTTTGATATTACTTCTCAAACAAAATGATTTTAGAAGAAAAAACTAAAGATGCAAAAATGAGGAGTGTTTCATCTGATTTCCAAACACTCATTAAACATTAATTTCCTTTGTATTTTCTTCATGAATTATTAATGAGTTTGAGAAATGCAGGTCTATATTTTCTTAATATTTCAACTCTTAAATTGATGGACTGGTACTCAAATCAATAATATTGGCAACTAAAGGAACTATGTATGATTATTTTGAGGTTTTTGGGTCAAACTGCCCCAAAATAAAACTAAGTACCTTTGTCGTACACGAAATGCTTATAGAACACTAAGAGGAAAATATCAAGTGAATTGTTGAAGAGAAAATAAACCATAATCTGAGTTTTAGCAAGTTTTCCAAGACACAATTAAGCGATAAACTTGAAAAAATTAGCCCATTTTTTTCAAGATGCAATCCATTTCCATCCTGGCCATCTGCAGCCCAAGACACTTATTTTTACTCTTAGAGCACTAGTAGAATAATTTGAAACAAAACTGGACCATTATTTTTGGTTTTTCAATGATACAAAGTTGTGTTTCGGCTTTTTTTAAAAAGTAACACTAAAAATGGTGACAGCCCCTTTAAAAACACACAAGCACAAACCAAAACTCCACATTGAGCAGAATAAAGGGAATTTGTTTACATTGATTAGCATAATTCAAATAATATTAACTGTAAAACATTCTTTCAAGAAAGAAAAACAAAGATTACTTATAAATTATACGAAACTAATGTGCGTTTTTCAGCTTTAAGGTCAACACACGTTGTGGAGGCGACCAGTAGCTTCGTGCAAACTACCTCTTTGTGTCCTTAAATCTATACTAATCGCTGCGTCTAAAATTTCGTCGCTGGGACTAGTTCTACGAACTCAAACTACGACTGACAACCCTGGCTATAGGGATTATACCAAAAGTGCTTCGTTCAAGTAAAAAGTAATAGTGGTCAATTCAATAAAAGAAGGCACTTACGAACTGAATTGCCCCAAAGTTCCACATGGAAGGAAAAACAGAGAAAACAATATACATTAGGAATATTACTCCAACTATTAAATTGGATATATTATATTTTAAGTACCAACATTAAAATAGTAATAACATTAACAAAGAAATAATTGTTCCTCGCGAAGCGAGGTTAATAAATTTGTCGTGCCTAGGGAGCTAAGCTGGACGAATTCGAGCGAAAAATATATTTATATCCATATATACTTTAAGATTTCGTGCAGTTGCCTGGCAACAGCGCAACAAATCTTGAATGACGTCAGGCAAAGGAAAGAGGATGATGGAAGCGCCTGTGGTACTACTTCATGTAAGCCTATATAGGAGCATCGTAATCAAAAATGGCTGACGGCAAACGGTACGGGAACCGAAGTTTTTGGTTTCGAAGAAGATGAAGTGGAATGGCGAAAAGCCCCATACGCATTTATCGAGATGCCACCAAAGTTTCGAACCGCGGTGCACCCTCCCCTGGGATTCGAGTGGTTCTGCGAGACACGTATTTCTAGTCATAGAAAATATTAATATAAAAAGCTACGCCCTTATTTGCTTCCGAAATCTACTTATAGAAATTTAGGGTTTCACGTAATATATCAAACATGAGACACAGTGTTTCATCACAAGATCAAACACTGAAAAGAGAGTTGAAAATACGACGCGCAGCGGAGTATTTTTGACGAACTTCGAAGTGTTTGATCTTATGATGAAATACTGTGTCGAATGTTTGATATTACTTCTCAAACAAAATGATTTTAGAAGAAAAAACTAAAGATGCAAAAATGAGGAGTGTTTCATCTGATTTCCAAACACTCATTAAACATTAATTTCCTTTGTATTTTCTTCATGAATTATTAATGAGTTTGAGAAATGCAGGTCTATATTTTCTTAATATTTCAACTCTTAAATTGATGGACTGGTACTCAAATCAATAATATTGGCAACTAAAGGAACTATGTATGATTATTTTGAGGTTTTTGGGTCAAACTGCCCCAAAATAAAACTAAGTACCTTTGACGTACACGAAATGCTTATAGAACACTAAGAGGAAAATATCAAGTGAATTGTTGAAGAGAAAATAAACCATAATCTGAGTTTTAGCAAGTTTTCCAAGACACAATTAAGCGATAAACTTGAAAAAATTAGCCCATTTTTTTCAAGATGCAATCCATTTCCATCCTGGCCATCTGCAGCCCAAGACACTTATTTTTACTCTTAGAGCACTAGTAGAATAATTTGAAACAAAACTGGACCATTATTTTTGGTTTTTCAATGATACAAAGTTGTGTTTCGGCTTTTTTTAAAAAGTAACACTAAAAATGGTGACAGCCCCTTTAAAAACACACAAGCACAAACCAAAACTCCACATTGAGCAGAATAAAGGGAATTTGTTTACATTGATTAGCATAATTGAAATAATATTAACTGTAAAACATTCTTTCAAGAAAGAAAAACAAAGATTACTTATAAATTATACGAAACTAATGTGCGTTTTTCAGCTTTAAGGTCAACACACGTTGTGGAGGCGACCAGTAGCTTCGTGCAAACTACCTCTTTGTGTCCCTAAATCTATACTAATCGCTGCGACTAAAATTTCGTCGCTGGGACTAGTCCTACGAACTCAAACTACGACTGACAACCCTGGCTATAGGGATTATACCAAAAGTGCTTCGTTCAAGTAAAAAGTAATAGTGGTCAATTCAAAAAAAGAAGGCACTTACAATCTGATTTGCCCCAAAGTTCCACATGGAAGGAAAAACAGAGAAAACAATATATTAGGAATATTACTCCAACTATTAAATTGAAGAAAGAAAAACATGGGGGAGGGTGGTTGTTGCAGCCATCCACCCCCTCCCCTTGGGTTTTTGCGATGTTGCAATACTTCGTAAATATTTTACATCTAATAGATAGCCCGCGATGTGCTCTACAAGATAAGGTAAATATTATGGGTTGTGGCGCTGCTGGGGTCCGTGACGTCATCCAAAATGTCCGCCAAGATGGCTGTCATCTTGGATTTTACTACAAATGCAAAATTTTTGGGAAAGTACGGAAATTTCAAATCTTGTTTGATAGAGTTGCAAAATAACATACAATTAAACTTTGATGCTTTTGGAGCATTTTATGTGTTTTTATACTGAAAAAAGGTAAAATTGGCTTGACCACATGTTACTTATTACGTTATATCTCGTTACCATAGCAACCGGTTGTCACCAAGCTTTACCAAACTGTGTTTCATGGACAAACGAATTGCTACTAAAAACGGCATGTGCTAATCTTAAATGGTCTTGAAAATATGTGAGAAAAACCTTAAGGGGGGGGGTTGTGGGTGGTTTCCATCCCCCCTCCTCCTCTTGTACGACTGAGGGTTAAGTACCAACATTTAATTGGTAAAAAAATTAACAAAGAAAAAAGTGTCCCTCACGAAGCGCGGTTTAATCAATTTGTAGTGCCTCGAGAGCTAAGGTGGACGAATTCGAGCGAAAAATATATTTATATCGACATATACTTGAAGATTTCGTGCAGTTGACTGGCAACAGCGCAACAAATCTTGAATGACGTCAGGCAAAGGAAAGAGGATGATGGAAGCGCCTGTGGTACTACTTCATGTAAGCCTATATAGGAGCATCGTAATCAAAGATGGCTGACGGCAAACGGTACGGGAACCGAAGTTTTTGGTTTCAAAGAAGATGAAGTGGAATGGCGAAAAGCCCCATACGCATTTATCGAGATGCCACCAAAGTTTCGAACCGCGGTGCACCCTCCCCTGGGATTCGAGTGGTTCTGCGAGACACGTATTTCTAGTTATAGAAAATATTAATATAAAAAGCTACGCCCTTATTTGCCTCCGAAATCCACTTATAGAAATTTAGGGTTTCACGTAATATATCAAACATGAGACACAGTGTTTCATCACAAGATCAAACACTGAAAAGAGAGTTGAAAATACGACGCGCAGCGGAGTATTTTTGACGAACTTCGAAGTGTTTGATCTTATGATGAAATACTGTGTCGAATGTTTGATATTACTTCTCAAACAAAATGATTTTAGAAGAAGAAACTAAGGATGCAAAAATGAGGAGTGTTTCATCTGATTTCCAAACACTCATTAAACATTAATTTCCTTTGTATTTTCTTCATGAATTATTAATGAGTTTGAGAAATGCAGGTCTATATTTTCTTAATATTTCAACTGTTAAATTGATGGACTGGTACTCAAATCAATAATATTGGCAACTAAAGGAACTATGTTATGATTATTTTGAGGTTTTTGGGTCAAACTGCCCCAAAATAAAACTAAGTACCTTTGTCGTACACGAAATGCTTATAGAACACTAAGAGGAAAATATCAAGTGAATTGTTGAAGAGAAAATAAACCATAATCTGAGTTTTAGCAAGTTTTCCAAGACACAATTAAGCGATAAACTTGAAAAAATTAGCCCATTTTTTTCAAGATGCAATCCATTTCCATCCTGGCCATCTGCAGCCCAAGACACTTATTTTTACTCTTAGAGCACTAGTAGAATAATTTGAAACAAAACTGGACCATTATTTTTGGTTTTTCAATGATACAAAGTTGTGTTTCGGCTTTTTTTAAAAAGTAACACTAAAAATGGTGACAGCCCCTTTAAAAACACACAAGCACAAACCAAAACTCCACATTGAGCAGAATAAAAGGAATTTGTTTACATTGATTAGCATAATTGAAATAATATTAACTGTAAAACATTCTTTCAAGAAAGAAAAACAAAGATTACTTATAAATTATACGAAACTAATGTGCGTTTTTCAGCTTTAAGGTCAACACACGTGGAGGCGACCAGTAGCTTCGTGCAAACTACCTCTTTGTGTCCTTAAATCTATACTAATCGCTGCGTCTAAAATTTCGTCGCTGGGACTAGTTCTACGAACTCAAACTACGACTGACAACCCTGGCTATAGGGATTATACCAAAAGTGCTTCGTTCAAGTAAAAAGTAATAGTGGTCAATTCAATAAAAGAAGGCACTTACCAACTGAATTGCCCCAAAGTTCCACATGGAGGGAAAAACAGAGAAAACAATATACATTAGGAATATTACTCCAACTATTAAATTGGATATATTATATTTTAAGTACCAACATTAAAATAGTAATAACATTAACAAAGAAATAATTGTTCCTCGCGAAGCGAGGTTAATAAATTTGTCGTGCCTAGGGAGCTAAGCTGGACGAATTCGAACGAAAAATATATTTATATCCATATATACTTTAAGATTTCGTGCAGTTGCCTGGCAACAGCGCAACAAATCTTGAATGACGTCAGGCAAAGGAAAGAGGATGATGGAAGCGCCTGTGGTACTACTTCATGTAAGCCTATATAGGAGCATCGTAATCAAAAATGGCTGACGGCAAACGGTACGGGAACCGAAGTTTTTGGTTTCGAAGAAGATGAAGTGGAATGGCGAAAAGCCCCATACGCATTTATCGAGATGCCACCAAAGTTTCGAACCGCGGTGCACCCTCCCCTGGGATTCGAGTGGTTCTGCGAGACACGTATTTCTAGTCATAGAAAATATTAATATAAAAAGCTACGCCCTTATTTGCTTCCGAAATCTACTTATAGAAATTTAGGGTTTCACGTAATATATCAAACATGATACACAGTGTTTCATCACAAGATCAAACACTGAAAAGAGAGTTGAAAATACGACGCGCAGCGGAGTATTTTTGACGAACTTCGAAGTGTTTGATCTTATGATGAAATACCGTGTCGAATGTTTGATATTACTTCTCAAACAAAATGATTTTAGAAGAAAAAACTAAAGATGCAAAAATGAGGAGTGTTTCATCTGATTTCCAAACACTCATTAAACATTAATTTCCTTTGTATTTTCTTCATGAATTATTAATGAGTTTGAGAAATGCAGGTCTATATTTTCTTAATATTTCAACTGTTAAATTGATGGACTGGTACTCAAATCAATAATATTGGCAACTAAAGGAACTATGTATGATTATTTTGAGGTTTTTGGGTCAAACTGCCCCAAAATAAAACTAAGTACCTTTGACGTACACGAAATGCTTATAGAACACTAAGAGGAAAATATCAAGTGAATTGTTGAAGAGAAAATAAACCATAATCTGAGTTTTAGCAAGTTTTCCAAGACACAATTAAGCGATAAACTTGAAAAAATTAGCCCATTTTTTTCAAGATGCAATCCATTTCCATCCTGGCCATCTGCAGCCCAAGACACTTATTTTTACTCTTAGAGCACTAGTAGAATAATTTGAAACAAAACTGGACCATCATTTTTGGTTTTTCAATGATACAAAGTTGTGTTTCGGCTTTTTTTAAAAAGTAACACTAAAAATGGTGACAGCCCCTTTAAAAACACACAAGCACAAACCAAAACTCCACATTGAGCAGAATAAAGGGAATTTGTTTACATTGATTAGCATAATTGAAATAATATTAACTGTAAAACATTCTTTCAAGAAAGAAAAACAAAGATTACTTATAAATTATACGAAACTAATGTGCGTTTTTCAGCTTTAAGGTCAACACACGTTGTGGAGGCGACCAGTAGCTTCGTGCAAACTACTTCTTTGTGTCCCTAAATCTATACTAATCGCTGCGACTAAAATTTCGTCGCTGGGACTAGTCCTACGAACTCAAACTACGACTGACAACCCTGGCTATAGGGATTATACCAAAAGTGCTTCGTTCAAGTAAAAAGTAATAGTGGTCAATTCAATAAAAGAAGGCACTTACAAGCTGATTTGCGCCAAAGTTCCACATGGAAGGAAAAACAGAGAAAACAATATATTAGGAATATTACTCCAACTATTAAATTGAAGAAAGAAAAACATGGGGGAGGGTGGTTGTTGCAGCCATCCACCCCCTCCCCTTGGGTTTTTGCGATGTTGCAATACTTCGTAAATATTTTACATCTAATAGATAGCCCGCGATGTGCTCTACAAGATAAGGTAAATATTATGGGTTGTGGCGCTGCTGGGGTCCGTGACGTCATCCAAAATGTCCGCCAAGATGGCTGTCATCTTGGATTTTACTACAAATGCAAAATTTTTGGGAAAGTACGGAAATTTCAAATCTTGTTTGATAGAGTTGCAAAATAACATACAATTAAACTTTGATGCTTTTGGAGCATTTTATGTGTTTTTATACTGAAAAAAGGTAAAATTGGCTTGACCACATGTTACTTATTACGTTATATCTCGTTACCATAGCAACCGGTTGTCACCAAGCTTTACCAAACTGTGTTTCATGGACAAACGAATTGCTACTAAAAACGGCATGTGCTAATCTTAAATGGTCTTGAAAATATGTGAGAAAAACCTTAAGGGGGGGGGTTGTGGGTGGTTTCCATCCCCCCTCCTCCTCTTGTACGACTGAGGGTTAAGTACCAACATTTAATTGGTAAAAAAATTAACAAAGAAAAAAGTGTCCCTCACGAAGCGCGGTTTAATCAATTTGTAGTGCCTCGAGAGCTAAGGTGGACGAATTCGAGCGAAAAATATATTTATATCGACATATACTTGAAGATTTCGTGCAGTTGACTGGCAACAGCGCAACAAATCTTGAATGACGTCAGGCAAAGGAAAGAGGATGATGGAAGCGCCTGTGGTACTACTTCATGTAAGCCTATATAGGAGCATCGTAATCAAAGATGGCTGACGGCAAACGGTACGGGAACCGAAGTTTTTGGTTTCAAAGAAGATGAAGTGGAATGGCGAAAAGCCCCATACGCATTTATCGAGATGCCACCAAAGTTTCGAACCGCGGTGCACCCTCCCCTGGGATTCGAGTGGTTCTGCGAGACACGTATTTCTAGTCATAGAAAATATTAATATGAAAAGCTACGCCCTTATTTGCCTCCGAAATCCACTTATAGAAATTTAGGGTTTCACGTAATATATCAAACATGAGACACAGTGTTTCATCACAAGATCAAACACTGAAAAGAGAGTTGAAAATACGACGCGCAGCGGAGTATTTTTGACGAACTTCGAAGTGTTTGATCTTATGATGAAATACTGTGTCGAATGTTTGATATTACTTCTCAAACAAAATGATTTTAGAAGAAGAAACTAAGGATGCAAAAATGAGGAGTGTTTCATCTGATTTCCAAACACTCATTAAACATTAATTTCCTTTGTATTTTCTTCATGAATTATTAATGAGTTTGAGAAATGCAGGTCTATATTTTCTTAATATTTCAACTGTTAAATTGATGGACTGGTACTCAAATCAATAATATTGGCAACTAAAGGAACTATGTTATGATTATTTTGAGGTTTTTGGGTCAAACTGCCCCAAAATAAAACTAAGTACCTTTGTCGTACACGAAATGCTTATAGAACACTAAGAGGAAAATATCAAGTGAATTGTTGAAGAGAAAATAAACCATAATCTGAGTTTTAGCAAGTTTTCCAAGACACAATTAAGCGATAAACTTGAAAAAATTAGCCCATTTTTTTCAAGATGCAATCCATTTCCATCCTGGCCATCTGCAGCCCAAGACACTTATTTTTACTCTTAGAGCACTAGTAGAATAATTTGAAACAAAACTGGACCATTATTTTTGGTTTTTCAATGATACAAAGTTGTGTTTCGGCTTTTTTTAAAAAGTAACACTAAAAATGGTGACAGCCCCTTTAAAAACACACAAGCACAAACCAAAACTCCACATTGAGCAGAATAAAAGGAATTTGTTTACATTGATTAGCATAATTGAAATAATATTAACTGTAAAACATTCTTTCAAGAAAGAAAAACAAAGATTACTTATAAATTATACGAAACTAATGTGCGTTTTTCAGCTTTAAGGTCAACACACGTTGTGGAGGCGACCAGTAGCTTCGTGCAAACTACCTCTTTGTGTCCTTAAATCTATACTAATCGCTGCGTCTAAAATTTCGTCGCTGGGACTAGTTCTACGAACTCAAACTACGACTGACAACCCTGGCTATAGGGATTATACCAAAAGTGCTTCGTTCAAGTAAAAAGTAATAGTGGTCAATTCAATAAAAGAAGGCACTTACCAACTGAATTGCCCCAAAGTTCCACATGGAAGGAAAAACAGACAAAATAATATACATTAGGAATATTACTCCAACTATTAAATTGGATATATTATATTTTAAGTACCAACATTAAAATAGTAATAACATTAACAAAGAAATAATTGTTCCTCGCGAAGCGAGGTTAATAAATTTGTCGTGCCTAGGGAGCTAAGCTGGACGAATTCGAGCGAAAAATATATTTATATCCATATATACTTTAAGATTTCGTGCAGTTGCCTGGCAACAGCGCAACAAATCTTGAATGACGTCAGGCAAAGGAAAGAGGATGATGGAAGCGCCTGTGGTACTACTTCATGTAAGCCTATATAGGAGCATCGTAATCAAAAATGGCTGACGGCAAACGGTACGGGAACCGAAGTTTTTGGTTTCGAAGAAGATGAAGTGGAATGGCGAAAAGCCCCATACGCATTTATCGAGATGCCACCAAAGTTTCGAACCGCGGTGCACCCTCCCCTGGGATTCGAGTGGTTCTGCGAGACACGTATTTCTAGTCGTAGAAAATATTAATATAAAAAGCTACGCCCTTATTTGCTTCCGAAATCTACTTATAGAAATTTAGGGTTTCACGTAATATATCAAACATGAGACACAGTGTTTCATCACAAGATCAAACACTGAAAAGAGAGTTGAAAATACGACGCGCAGCGGAGTATTTTTGACGAACTTCGAAGTGTTTGATCTTATCATGAAATACTGTGTCGAATGTTTGATATTACTTCTGAAACAAAATGATTTTAGAAGAAAAAACTAAAGATGCAAAAATGAGGAGTGTTTCATCTGATTTCCAAACACTCATTAAACATTAATTTCCTTTGTATTTTCTTCATGAATTATTAATGAGTTTGAGAAATGTAGGTCTATATTTTCTTAATATTTCAACTCTTAAATTGATGGACTGGTACTCAAATCAATAATATTAGCAACTAAAGGAACTATGTATGATTATTTTGAGGTTTTTGGGTCAAACTGCCCCAAAATAAAACTAAGTACCTTTGTCGTACACGAAATGCTTATAGAACACTAAGAGGAAAATATCAAGTGAATTGTTGAAGAGAAAATAAACCATAATCTGAGTTTTAGCAAGTTTTCCAAGACACAATTAAGCGATAAACTTGAAAAAATTAGCCCATTTTTTTCAAGATGCAATCCATTTCCATCCTGGCCATCTGCAGCCCAAGACACTTATTTTTACTCTTAGAGCACTAGTAGAATAATTTGAAACAAAACTGGACCATTATTTTTGGTTTTTCAATGATACAAAGTTGTGTTTCGGCTTTTTTTAAAAAGTAACACTAAAAATGGTGACAGCCCCTTTAAAAACACACAAGCACAAACCAAAACTCCACATTGAGCAGAATAAAGGGAATTTGTTTATATTGATTAGCATAATTGAAATAATATTAACTGTAAAACATTCTTTCAAGACAGAAAAACAGAGATTACTTATAAATTATACGAAACTAATGCGCGTTTTTCAGCTTTAAGGTCAACACACATTGTGGCGGCGACCAGTAGCTTCGTGCAAACTACTTCTTTGTGTCCCTAAATCTATACTAATAGCTGCGACTAAAATTTCGTCGCTGGGACTAGTTCTACGAACTCAAACTACGACTGACAACCCTGGCTATAGGGATTATACCAAAAGTGCTTCGTTCAAGTAAAAAGTAATAGTGGTCAATTCAATAAAAGAAGGCACTTACTAGCTGATTTGCCCCAAAGTTCCACATGGAAGGAAAAACAGAGAAAACAATATACATTAGGAATATTACTCCAACTATTAAATTGGATATATTATATTTTAAGTACCAACATTAAAATAGTAATAACATTAACAAAGAAATAATTGTTCCTCGCGAAGCGAGGTTAATAAATTTGTCGTGCCTAGGGAGCTAAGCTGGACGAATTCGAGCGAAAAATATATTTATATCCATATATACTTTAAGATTTCGTGCAGTTGCTGGCAACAGCGCAACAAATCTTGAATGACGTCAGGCAAAGGAAAGAGGATGATGGAAGCGCCTGTGGTACTACTTCATGTAAGCGTATATAGGAGCATCGTAATCAAAGATGGCTGACGGCAAACAGTACGGGAACCGAAGGTTTTGGTTTCAAAGAAGATGAAGTGGAATGGCGAAAAGCCCCATACGCATTTATCGAGATGCCACCAAAGTTTCGAACCGCGGTGCACCCTCCCCTGGGATTCGAGTGGTTCTGCGAGACACGTATTTCTAGTCATAGAAAATATTAATATAAAAAGCTACGCCCTTATTTGCCTCCGAAATCCACTTATAGAAATTCAGGGTTTCACGTAATAGTTCAAACACTGAAAAGAGAGTTGAAAATACGACGCGCAGCGGAGTATTTTTGACGAACTTCGAAGTGTTTGATCTTATGATGAAATACTGTGTCGAATGTTTGATATTACTTCTCAAACAAAATGATTTTAGAAGAAGAAACTAAGGATGCAAAAATGAGGAGTGTTTCATCTGATTTCCAAACACTCATTAAACATTAATTTCCTTTGTATTTTCTTCATGAATTATTAATGAGTTTGAGAAATGCAGGTCTATATTTTCTTAATATTTCAACTGTTAAATTGATGGACTGGTACTCAAATCAATAATATTGGCAACTAAAGGAGCTATGTTATGATGATTTTGAGGTTTTTGGGTCAAACTGCCCAAAATAAAACCAAATACCTTAGTCGTACACGAAATGCTTATAGAACACTAAGAGGAAAATATCAAGTGAATTGTTGAAGAGGAAATAAACCGTAATAAGAATTTTAGTGAGTTTTGCAAACCATGCAGAAGCGATAAACTTTAAAAAATAGCACGAATTTTTTTCAAGATGCAATCCATTTCCATCCTGTCCATCTGCAGCCCAAGACACTTATTTTTACTCTTACAGCACTAGTAGAATAATTTGAAACAAAACTGGACCATTATTTTTGGTTTTTCATTGATACAAAGTTGTGTTTCGGCTTTTTTTAAAAAGTAACACTAAAAATGGTGACAGCCCCTTTAAAAACACACAAGCACAAACCAAAACTCCACATTGAGCAGAATAAAGGGAATTTGTTTACATTGATTTGCATAATGAAAATGATATTAACTGTAAAGCATTCTTTCAAGAAAGAAAAACAAAGATTACTTATAAATTATAAAAGAGACTAATGTTCGTTTTTTCAACTTTAAGGTCAACACACATTGTGTCGGCGACCAGTAGCTTCGTGCAAACTGCCTCTTTGTGACCCTAAATCTATACTAATCGCTGCGACTAAAATTTCGTCGCTAGGACTATAGTCGTAAGAACTCAAACTACCACTGACAACCATGGCTGTAGGGATGATATCAAATGTGCTTCGTTCAAGTAAAAAGTGATAGTGGTATTCCATTTAATAAAAGAAGGCACTTACCTTCTGATTTGCACCGAAATTCGACATGGAAGGGAAAACAGAGAAAACAATATATGAGGAATATTACTCCAACTATTAAATTGGATATATTATATTTTAAGTACCAACATTAAAATGGTAATAACATTAACAAAGCGAAGCGAGGTTAATAGATTTGTCGTGCCTTGGAGGCTAAGCTGGACGAATTAGAGCGAAAAATATATTTATATCCATATA
Organism: Cladopsammia gracilis; assembly: GCA_022457155.1. Taxonomy (NCBI): domain Eukaryota; kingdom Metazoa; phylum Cnidaria; class Anthozoa; order Scleractinia; family Dendrophylliidae; genus Cladopsammia; species Cladopsammia gracilis. The sequence continues at coordinate 82,910 of JAJGOT010000863.1, forward strand.
TACTTGAAGATTTCCTGCAGTTGCCTGGCAACAGCGCAACAAAGCTTGAATGACGTCAGGCAAACGAAAGAGGATGATGGAAGCACCTGTGGTACTACTTTATGCAAGCCTACATAGGGGCATCGTAAACAAAGATGGCAGACTGCAAACAGTACGGGAACCATCGAAAGAACCTTTTACCATCGTTTTTGGTTTCAAAGAAGATGAAGTGGAATCATATGGCGAAAAGTCCCATACCCAATTATCGAAATGCCACCAAAATTTCGACCAGCGGTGCACCCTTCCCTGAGCTTCGCAAAGTTTTGTGAGACACGTATTTCTAGTCATAAAAATAATAATATAAAAATGTACGCCCTGATTTGCCTCCGAAATACACTAATAGAAATTCACAATTTCACATGAAGGTCTATATTTTTTTAATATTTCAACTGTTAAATTGATGGAGTGCATGGTACTCAATTCAATAATACTGGCAACTAAAGGAGCTATCTCATGATGATTTTAAGGTTTTTTTGCCGAAACTGCCCCAAAATAAAACTAAGTACCTTTGTCGTACACGAAATGTATATAGAACACTATGAGGAAAATATCAAGTGAACTTTTGAAGAGAAAATAAACCATAATAAGAATTTAAGTGAGTTTTGCAAGACATGCAGCAGCGATAAACTTTTAAAAATTAGCCCGGATTTTTTTCAAGATGCAATCCATTTCCATCCTGGCCATCTGCAGCCCAAGACACTTATTTTTACTCTTAGAGCACCAGTAGAATAATTGGAAACAAAACTGGACCATTATTTTTGGTTTTTCATTGATACAAAGTTGTGTTTCGGCTTTTTTTAAAAAGTAACACTAAAAATGGTGACAGCCCCTTTAAAAACACACAAGCACAAACCAAAACTCCACATTGAGCAGAATAAAGGGAATTTGTTTACATTGATTAGCATAAAAGAAAAACAAAGATTACTTATACAATATAAAAGAGGCTAATGTGGTGGCGGCGACAAGTAGCTAAGAGAAAACTGCCTCTTTGTGTCCCAAAATCTATACTAGTCGCTGCGACGAAAATTTCGTCGTTGAGACTAGTCGCACGAATTCAAACTACGATTGACAACCCTGGCTATAGGGATGATACCAAATGTGTTTTGTTCTAGAAAAAACTGATAGTGATATTCAATTCAATAAAAGAAGGCACTTACGACCTGAATTGCCCCAAAGTTCCACATGGAAGGAAAATAGAGAAAATAATTCATTAGGAATATTACTCCAACTGTTAAATTGGATATATATTATACTTTAAGTACCAACATTAAAATAGTAATGACATTAACAAATAAAAAAAAATTGTTCCTCGCGAAGCGAGGTTAATAAATTTGTCGTGCCTCGGGAGCTAAGCCGGGCAAATTCGAGCAAAAATATATATATTTATATCCATATATACTTGAAAATGTCGTGTAGTTGCCTGGCAACAGCGCAACAAAGCTTGAATGGCGTCAGACAAATGAAAGATGATGGGTGCTTTCCATTATGCCAAAATTTCCGGAAATTTCGGTTGGAAATTTAATGGAACGGTCCGGACCAAGCGAAAAATTACCGGTCCAAGTGGACCACATCTAGAGGTGGTCGACTTGGACCGGTTGGACCGGTCGGACCGAAATTTACCGTTCCATTTTCACAAATTCTTGTTTCCAGTACCGCTCTTCTGTCTCCCTCGCTGAATTCACCATCATGGCGGCCATGACAAACAAAGCTACTTGTTATCAGTGTTCTATTTGTGACTATAAGATTTGACAGTTCTGCTCATGCATGCATGTTCCACGATTACCGGTACGTGACTGTATTATGAAATGTTCAAAGTTTTGCGATTTTAAAGGTTAATCTTTAACCATTGCTCATGTTGACATTTTCCCGCGTGTTTTCTCAATTTCTGTTTACAGAAGTTGAATATTCTGAATGTCCACAAGTGAGTGCTGAAAGCCAAATGATGCTCCATGCTTCAGATCCGGCTTTTTCGTCGCTCACAGACCAGCCCAGTACCGCTTCAAAGTTGGAGAAGTGGGAATTCAATTCGGTCGGTCGCTTCGATCGGAAAATGTCGTTCCACTATTCAGCGGTTGGTCCGAGCGGTCCCTGACCGGTCGGTCTCATATAATGGAAAGCACCCGATAATTGAAGCACCTGTTGTACTACTTCATGTAAGCCTATACAGGAGCATCGTAAACAAAGATGGGGGACGGCTAACGGTACGGGGACCATCGAAAAGACTCTTTACCAACGTTTTTGGTTTCAAAGAATATGAAGTGGAATGGCGAAAAGCTCATGCGCATTTATCGACATGCCACAAAAGTTTCGACCTGCGGTGCACCCTCCGCTGAGCTTCGCGAGGTTCTACGAGACACGTATTTCTAGTCAAAAATAATAATATAAAAATCTACGTCCTGATTTGCCTCCGTAATCCACTTATAGAAATTCCCGGTTTCACATGCAGGTCTATGTTTTCTTATTGAATAATTTCAACTGTTAAATTGATGGTGTGGTACTCAAATCAATAATACTGGCACCTAAAGGAGCTATGTCATGATGATTTTGAGGTTTTTGGGTCAAATTGCCCTAAAATAAAACTAAGTACCTTTGTCGCACACGAAATGCTAAAAGAACACTAAGAGGAAAATATCGAGTGAATTTTTGAAGAGAAAATAGATGATAATCAGTTTTATCAAGTTTTCCAAGACGCAAGCGATAAACTTGAAAAAATTAGCCAATTCCTGGCCATCTGCAGTCCAAGACACCCATTATGACTCTTAGAGCACTAGTAGAATAATTTGAAACAAAACTGGACCATAAGTTTTGGTTTTTCACTGATATAAAGTTGTGTTTTGGCTATTTAAAGTAGCACTTAAAATGGTTACAGCCCATTTAAAAACACACAAGCACAAGCCAAAACTCCACATTGAGCAGAATAAAGGGAATTGGTTTACATTTATTAACATAATTTAAATAACGTTAACCGTAAAACATTCTTTCAAGAAAGAAAAACAAAGATTACTTATAAATTATAAAAGAGACCAATTTGCGTTTTTCAGCTTTAGCTTTAGCTTTTAAATTAGCTTTCAGCTTTTCACACACATGGTGGCGGCGACCGGTAGTATCAGGCAAACTACCTCTTAAGGTCCCTAAATCTATACTAGTCACGAATTCAAACTCAAACTACGATTGACAACCCTGGCTATAGGGATGATACCAAATGTGTTTTGTTCTAGAAAAAACTGATAGTGATATTCAATTCAATAAAAGAAGGCACTTACGACCTGAATTGCCCCAAAGTTCCACATGGAAGGAAAATAGAGAAAATAATTCATTAGGAATATTACTCCAACTGTTAAATTGGATATATATTATACTTTAAGTACCAACATTAAAATAGTAATGACATTAACAAATAAAAAAAAATTGTTCCTCGCGAAGCGAGGTTAATAAATTTGTCGTGCCTCGGGAGCTAAGCCGGGCAAATTCGAGCAAAAATATATATATTTATATCCATATATACTTGAAAATGTCGTGTAGTTGCCTGGCAACAGCGCAACAAAGCTTGAATGGCGTCAGACAAATGAAAGATGATGGGTGCTTTCCATTATGCCAAAATTTCCGGAAATTTCGGTTGGAAATTTAATGGAACGGTCCGGACCAAGCGAAAAATTACCGGTCCAAGTGGACCACATCTAGAGGTGGTCGACTTGGACCGGTTGGACCGGTCGGACCGAAATTTACCGTTCCATTTTCACAAATTCTTGTTTCCAGTACCGCTCTTCTGTCTCCCTCGCTGAATTCACCATCATGGCGGCCATGACAAACAAAGCTACTTGTTATCAGTGTTCTATTTGTGACTATAAGATTTGACAGTTCTGCTCATGCATGCATGTTCCACGATTACCGGTACGTGACTGTATTATGAAATGTTCAAAGTTTTGCGATTTTAAAGGTTAATCTTTAACCATTGCTCATGTTGACATTTTCCCGCGTGTTTTCTCAATTTCTGTTTACAGAAGTTGAATATTCTGAATGTCCACAAGTGAGTGCTGAAAGCCAAATGATGCTCCATGCTTCAGATCCGGCTTTTTCGTCGCTCACAGACCAGCCCAGTACCGCTTCAAAGTTGGAGAAGTGGGAATTCAATTCGGTCGGTCGCTTCGATCGGAAAATGTCGTTCCACTATTCAGCGGTTGGTCCGAGCGGTCCCTGACCGGTCGGTCTCATATAATGGAAAGCACCCGATAATTGAAGCACCTGTTGTACTACTTCATGTAAGCCTATACAGGAGCATCGTAAACAAAGATGGGGGACGGCTAACGGTACGGGGACCATCGAAAAGACTCTTTACCAACGTTTTTGGTTTCAAAGAATATGAAGTGGAATGGCGAAAAGCTCATGCGCATTTATCGACATGCCACAAAAGTTTCGACCTGCGGTGCACCCTCCGCTGAGCTTCGCGAGGTTCTACGAGACACGTATTTCTAGTCAAAAATAATAATATAAAAATCTACGTCCTGATTTGCCTCCGTAATCCACTTATAGAAATTCCCGGTTTCACATGCAGGTCTATGTTTTCTTATTGAATAATTTCAACTGTTAAATTGATGGAGTGGTACTCAAATCAATAATACTGGCACCTAAAGGAGCTATGTCATGATGATTTTGAGGTTTTTGGGTCAAATTGCCCTAAAATAAAACTAAGTACCTTTGTCGCACACGAAATGCTAAAAGAACACTAAGAGGAAAATATCGAGTGAATTTTTGAAGAGAAAATAGATGATAATCAGTTTTATCAAGTTTTCCAAGACGCAAGCGATAAACTTGAAAAAAATTAGCCAATTCCTGGCCATCTGCAGTCCAAGACACCCATTATGACTCTTAGAGCACTAGTAGAATAATTTGAAACAAAACTGGACCATAAGTTTTGGTTTTTCACTGATATAAAGTTGTGTTTTGGCTATTTAAAGTAGCACTTAAAATGGTTACAGCCCATTTAAAAACACACAAGCACAAGCCAAAACTCCACATTGAGCAGAATAAAGGGAATTGGTTTACATTTATTAACATAATTTAAATAACGTTAACCGTAAAACATTCTTTCAAGAAAGAAAAACAAAGATTACTTATAAATTATAAAAGAGACTAATTTGCGTTTTTCAGCTTTAGCTTTAGCTTTTAAATTAGCTTTCAGCTTTTCACACACATGGTGGCGGCGACCGGTAGTATCAGGCAAACTACCTCTTAAGGTCCCTAAATCTATACTAGTCACGAATTCAAACTCAAACTACGATTGACAACCCTGGCTATAGGGATGATAAAAAATGAGCTTTGTACAAGCAAAAACTGACAATGGCATTTAATTCAATAAAAGAAGGCACTTACATTCTGATTTGCACCAAAATTCCACATGGAAAGAAAAACAGAAAAAACAATGTATTGGGAATCAATATTACTCCAACTATTAAATTGGATATATTATATTTTAAGTACCAACATTAAAATAGTGATAACATAAACAAAGAAAAAAATGTTCCTCGCGAAGCAGGTTAAAAAGTTTGACGTTTCTCGGGAGCTAAGCCGGGCAAATTCGAGCGAAAAATATATTTATATCCATATAAACTTGAAGATGTCGTGCAGTTGCCTGGCAACAGTAAAACAAAGCTTGAATGACGTCAGGCAAACGAAAGAGGATGATGGGAGCACCTGTGGTTCTTCTTCATGTGAGCAGAACAGGCGTTTACAAGATATCTGCACACTGATGTATAAAGTGAAATACAAATTATGTCCGAGCAATATTTGTAATATATTTGGCAGTCACAATTCATCTTATAACTTGAGACAAACGGACTTCTCAATTCCTGGATTCAACACTGTTACTTATGGTAAGCATTCGTTGCGATATTTGGGTCCTAAGTTATGGGGTAAATTGCCCGTGAAAGTTTGACTATCTGAAACTTTAAATATCTTTAAAAGTAGAATCGGTAAGCTTGACATAACATCATTGATGGATGATAACTGTAAGGGATGTACCCTCTGCTCATCATAAAATCATCTTAGTCTACTTTTAGTTAGTTATTTTAATTATTTTATCTTAGATTTTAATAGAATTGCTTATTAATATTGTAAAATGCATAATTATTTGAATTTGTTATGTAGTTTTAGATATATACACCTAATTGCAATAACGTTGTCATAGAAAAATGAAAAATGTAAAATGAAAAATGAAAAAGCCAAATAGGAATTAATTAGCTTAATCATCACAGCGACACGCGGCACGATTAAGCGTGCAGTGGCTACTGTTAATTTAAATTAAGCGTGCATGCAGCGGCATGATATGGTAAAAGCCTATTTACACGCTGCGATTTGTCGGGCCGATTTGTCGGCCACGACAAATCGTGCGCGCGCTCTTTGTACAGTGCAAGCATTGTACATGAACTTTTTTTTTTATTTCAAAACTTTTCTGCTAAGAACTTCTTGAAAAACAAATGGTATCCAATAGGTTATCTAGGTTGTTGTTAGTTTAAATACTGCAGATATAATTTGTTTTGCGTGATTTCTTGTCCAGATTGCGTTTTCGTTCTTAAAATCGGCCCCGACGCGGGAAAATCTGTGAAGCGATCACAGATTTTTTCCATGATCGGCCGACATGTCGGACTGAAATCGCGCGCGCATCGGGTCGCCATTTACACGCGCCGATTTGCTTCACGATTTCTCGGGGCCGACAAATCGGCACGACAAATCGCAGCGTGTAAATAGGCCTTAACCGTCCATGTTGGAAATATGTTGCTACCAGGTTGATGTCATTTTCTGAGAATAACTGTTTCATGTGCACAGTTGCAGTACGAAAAAGGAAAAGTACAAAAACCTGTTCTTAAACATAGTTCTTGTGCATGCTTTGAGAATTATAAAAATCTGGCGAGAATGTATTTTGTGAAGCTAATTAATTCCTATTTGGCTTTTTCATTTTTCATTTTACATTTTTCATTTTTCTATGACAACGTTATTGCAATTAGGTGTATATATATTAAGTATATATTAAGTATATATATATATATATATATATATATATATATATATATATATTAAGTATATATATATATTAAGTGTCCCCTAATTAGTAAGGGATATTCCCTAGCTATAATGGTATGACACGTTAATAAATTTTTGTTGTTGTTGTTGTTGTTAGCCTATATAGGAGCATCGTAAACAAAGATGGCGGACGGCAAACGGTACGCGAACCATCGAAAGGACCTTTTACCAACGTCTTTGGTTTCAAAGAAGATGAAGTGGAATGTCGAAAAGCCCCATACGCATTTATCGAGATGACACCAAAGTTTCAACCCGCGGTGCATCCTCCCCTGAGCTTCGCGTGTTTTTGCGAGACTCCTATTTCTAGTCATAAAAATAATAATATAAAAATCTACGCCCTGATTTGCTTCCGAAATCAACTTATAGAAATTCACAGTTTGACAACCCCAGCTATAGCGATGATACCAAATGTGCTTTGTTCAAGTAAAAACTGAAAGTGGTATTCCATTCAATAAAAGAAGGCACTTACCATCTGATTTGCACCGAAATTCGACATGGAAGGAAAAACAGAGAAAACAATATATGAGGAATATTACTCCAACTATTAAATTGTATGTATTATATTTTAAGTACCAACATTAAAATAGTAAAAAAATTAACAAAGAAACAAGTGTTCCTCGCAAAGCGGGGTTTAATCAATTTGTCGTGCCTCGGGAGCTAAGCTGGACGAATTCGAGCGAAAAATATATTTATATCCATATATACTTGAAGATTTCGTGCAGTTGCCTGGCAACAACGCAGCAAAGCTTGAATGACGTCAGGCAAAGGAAAGAGGATGATGCGAGCACTTGTGGTACTACTTCATGTAAGCATATATAGGAGCATCGTAAACAAAGATGGCGGACAGTAAACGGTACGGGAACCATCGAAAGGACCTTTTACCAACTTTTTGGGTTTCAAAGAATATGAAGTGCAATGGCGAAAAGCCCATGCGCATGTATCGACATGCCACAAAAGTTTCGACCCGCGGTGCACCCTCCGCTGAGCTTCGCGAGGTTCTACGAGACACGTATTTCTAGTCATAAAAATAATAATATAAAAATCTACGTCCTGATTTGCCTCCGAAATCCACTTATAGAAATTCAGGGACACAGTGTTTGATCACAAGATCAAACACTGAGAAGAGAGACAGACTAATTTGCGTTTTTCAGCTTTAGGTTCAACACACACATGGTGGCGGCGACCAGTAGTATCGGGCAAACTACCTCTTAATGTCCCTAAATCTATACTAGTCACGAATTCAAACTACGATTGACAACCCTGGCTATAGGGATGATAACAAAATGTACCTTTGTACAAGCAAAAACTGACAATGGCATTCACTTCAATAAAAGAAGGCACTTACCTTCCGATTTGCACCAAAATTCCACATGGAAAGAAAAACAGAAAAAAAAAAACAATATATTAGGAATGTTACTCCAACTATTAAATTGGATATATTATATTTTAAGTACCAACATTAAAATAGTGATAACATAAACAAAGACAAAAATGTTCCTCGCGAAGCAGGTTAAAAAGTTTGTCGTTCCTCGGGAGCTAAGCCGGGCAAATTCGAGCGAAAAATATATTTATATCCATATAAACTTGAAGATGTCGTGCAGTTGCCTGGCAACAGTAAAACAAAGCTTGAATGACGTCAGGCAAACGAAAGAGGATGATGGGAGCACCTGTGGTTCTTCTTCATGTGAGCAGAACAGGCGTTTACAAGATATCTGCACACTGATGTATAAAGTGAAATACAAATTTTGTCCGAGCAATATTTGTAATATATTTGGCAGTCACAATTCATCTTATAACTTGAGACAAACGGACTTCTCAATTCCTAGATTCAACACTGTTCCGATGGTAAGCATTCGTTGCGATATTTGGGTCCTAAGTTATGGGGAAAATTGCCCGTGAAAGTTAGACTATCTGAAACTTTAAATATCTTTAAAAGTAGAATCCGTAAGCTTAACATAACATCACTGATGGATGATAACTGTAAGGGATGTACCCTCTGCTCATCATAAAATCATCTTAGTCTACTTTTAGTTAGTTATTTTAATTATTTTATCTTAGATTTTAATAGAATTGCTTATAAATATTGTAAAATACATAATTATTTGAATTTGTTATATAGTTTTAATATATATATATATATATATATATATATATATATATAAGTGTCCCCTAATTAGTAAGGGATATTCCCTAGCTATAATGGTATGACACGTTAATAAAGTTTTGTTTTTGTTGTTGTTGTTGTTGTTAGCCTATATAGGAGCATCGTAAACAAAGATGGCGGACGGCAAACGGTACGCGAACCATCGAAAGGACCTTTTACCAACGTCTTTGGTTTCAAAGAAGATGAAGTGGAATGTCGAAAAGCCCCATACGCATTTATCGAGATGACACCAAAGTTTCAACCCGCGGTGCACCCTCCCCTGAGCTTCGCGTGTTTTTGCGAGACTCGTATTTCTAGTCATAAAAATAATAATATAAAAATCTACGCCCTGATTTGCTTCCGAAATCCACTTATAGAAATTCACAGTTTGACAACCCCAGCTATAGCGATGATACCAAATGTGCTTTGTTCAAGTAAAAACTGAAAGTGGTATTCCATTCAATAAAAGAAGGCACTTACCATCTGATTTGCACCGAAATTCGACATGGAAGGAAAAACAGAGAAAACAATATATGAGGAATATTACTCCAACTATTAAATTGTATGTATTATATTTTAAGTACCAACATTAAAATAGTAAAAAAAATAACAAAGAAACAAGTGTTCCTCGCGAAGCGGGGTTTAATCAATTTGTCGTGCCTCGGGAGCTAAGCTGGACGAAATCGAGTGAAAAATATATTTATATCCATATATACTTGAAGATTTCGTGCAGTTGCCTGGCAACAACGCAGCAAAGCTTGAATGACGTCAGGCAAAGGAAAGAGGATGATGCGAGCACTTGTGGTACTACTTCATGTAAGCATATATAGGAGCATCGTAAACAAAGATGGCGGACAGTAAACGGTACGGGAACCATCGAAAGGACCTTTTACCAACTTTTTGGGATTCAAAGAATATGAAGTGGAATGGCGAAAAGCCCATGCGCATGTATCGACATGCCACAAAAGTTTCGACCCGCGGTGCACCCTCCGCTGAGCTACGCGAGGTTCTACGAGACACGTATTTCTAGTCATAAAAATAATAATATAAAAATGTACGCCCTGATTTGCTTCCGAAATCCACTTATAGAAATTCACAGTTTGACAACCCCAGCTATAGCGATGATACCAAATGTGCTTTGTTCAAGTAAAAACTGAAAGTGGTATTCCATTCAATAAAAGAAGGCACTTACCACCTGATTTGCACCGAAATTCGACATGGAAGGAAAAACAGAGAAAACAATATATGAGGAATATTACTCCAACTATTAAATTGTATGTATTATATTTTAAGTACCAACATTAAAATAGTAAAAAAATTAACAAAGAAACAAGTGTTCCTCGCGAAGCGGGGTTTAATCAATTTGTCGTGCCTCGGGAGCTAAGCTGGACGAATTCGAGCGAAAAATATATTTATATCCATATATACTTGAAGATTTCGTGCAGTTGCCTGGCAACAACGCAGCAAAGCTTGAATGACGTCAGGCAAAGGAAAGAGGATGATGCGAGCACTTGTGGTACTACTTCATGTAAGCATATATAGGAGCATCGTAAACAAAGATGGCGGACAGTAAACGGTACGGGAACCATCGAAAGGACCTTTTACCAACTTTTTGGGTTTCAAAGAATATGAAGTGGAATGGCGAAAAGCCCATGCGCATGTATCGACATGCCACAAAAGTTTCGACCCGCGGTGCACCCTCCGCTGAGCTTCGCGAGGTTCTACGAGACACGTATTTCTAGTCATAAAAATAATAATATAAAAATCTACGTCCTGATTTGCCTCCGAAATCCACTTATAGAAATTCACAGTTTGACAACCCCAGCTATAGCGATGATACCAAATGTGCTTTGTTCAAGTAAAAACTGAAAGTGGTATTCCATTCAATAAAAGAAGGCACTTACGAACTGATTTGCACCAAAATTCGACATGGAAGGAAAAACAGAGAAAACAATATATGAGGAATATTACTCCAACTATTAAATTGTATGTATTATATTTTAAGTACCAACATTAAAATAGTAAAAAAATTAAAAAAAGAAACAAGTGTTCCTCGCGAAGCGGGGTTTAATAACTTTGTCGTGCCTCGGGAGCTAAGCTGGACGAATTCGAGCGAAAAATATATTTATATCCATATATACTTGAAGATTTCGTGCAGTTGCCTGGCAACAACGCAGCAAAGCTTGAATGACGTCAGGTAAAGGAAAGAGGATGATGCGAGCACTTGTGGTACTACTTCATGTAAGCATATATAGGAGCATCGTAAACAAAGATGGCGGACAGTAAACGGTACGGGAACCATCGAAAGGACCTTTTACCAACTTTTTGGGTTTCAAAGAATATGAAGTGGAATGGCGAAAAGCCCATGCGCATGTATCGACATGCCACAAAAGTTTCGACCCGCGGTGCACCCTCCACTGAGCTTCGCGAGGTTCTACGAGACACGTATTTCTAGTCATAAAAATAATAATATAAAAATCTACGTCCTGATTTGCCTCCGAAATCCACTTATAGAAATTCAGGGACACAGTGTTTCATCACAAGATCAAACACTGAGAAGAGAGACAGACTAATTTGCGTTTTTCAGCTTTAGGTTCAACACACACATGGTGGCGGCGACCAGTAGTATCGGGCTAACTACCTCTTAATGTCCCTAAATCTATACTAGTCACGAATTCAAACTACGATTGACAACCCTGGCTATAGGGATGATAAAAAATGTACCTTTGTACAAGCAAAAACTGACAATGGCATTCACTTCAATAAAAGAAGGCACTTACATGCTGATTTGCACCAAAATTCCACATGGAAAGAAAAACAGAAAAAAAAAAACAATATATTAGGAATGTTACTCCAACTATTAAATTGGATATATTATATTTTAAGTACCAACATTAAAATAGTGATAACATAAACAAAGAAAAAAATGTTCCTCGCGAAGCAGGTTAAAAAGTTTGTCGTTCCTCGGGAGCTAAGCCGGGCAAATTCGAGCGAAAAATATATTTATATCCATATAAACTTGAAGATGTCGTGCAGTTGCCTGGCAACAGTAAAACAAAGCTTGAATGACGTCAGGCAAACGAAAGAGGATGATGGGAGCACCTGTGGTTCTTCTTCATGTGAGCAGAACAGGCGTTTACAAGATATCTGCACACTGATGTATAAAGTGAAATACAAATTATGTCCGAGCAATATTTGTAATATATTTGGCAGTCACAATTCATCTTATAACTTGAGACAAACGGACTTCTCAATTCCTGGATTCAACACTGTTACTTATGGTAAGCATTCGTTGCGATATTTGGGTCCTAAGTTATGGGGAAAATTGCCCGTGAAAGTTAGACTATCTGAAACTTTAAATATCTTTAAAAGTAGAATCCGTAAGCTTAACATAACATCACTGATGGATGATAACTGTAAGGGATGTACCCTCTGCTCATCATAAAATCATCTTAGTCTACTTTTAGTTAGTTATTTTAATTATTTTATCTTAGATTTTAATAGAATTGCTTATTAATATTGTAAAATACATAATTATTTGAATTTGTTATATAGTTTTATATATATTAAGTGTCCCCTAATTAGTAAGGGATATTCCCTAGCTATAATGGTATGACACCTTAATAAAGTTTTGTTGTTGTTGTTGTTGTTAGCCTATATAGGAGCATCGTAAACAAAGATGGCGGACGGCAAACGGTACGCGAACCATCGAAAGGACTTTTTACCAACGTCTTTGGTTTCAAAGAAGATGAAGTGGAATGTCGAAAAGCCCCATACGCATTTATTGAGATGACACCAAAGTTTCAACCCGCGGTGCACCCTCCCCTGAGCTTCGCGTGTTTTTGCGAGACTCGTATTTCTAGTCATAAAAATAATAATATAAAAATCTACGCCCTGATTTGCTTCCGAAATCCACTTATAGAAATTCACAGTTTGACAACCCCAGCTATAGCGATGATACCAAATGTGCTTTGTTCAAGTAAAAACTGAAAGTGGTATTCCATTCAATAAAAGAAGGCACTTACGAACTGATTTGCACCAAAATTCGACATGGAAGGAAAAACAGAGAAAACAATATATGAGGAATATTACTCCAACTATTAAATTGTATGTATTATATTTTAAGTACCAACATTAAAATAGTAAAAAAATTAAAAAAAGAAACAAGTGTTCCTCGCGAAGCGGGGTTTAATAACTTTGTCGTGCCTCGGGAGCTAAGCTGGACGAATTCGAGCGAAAAATATATTTATATCCATATATACTTGAAGATTTCGTGCAGTTGCCTGGCAACAACGCAGCAAAGCTTGAATGACGTCAGGTAAAGGAAAGAGGATGATGCGAGCACTTGTGGTACTACTTCATGTAAGCATATATAGGAGCATCGTAAACAAAGATGGCGGACAGTAAACGGTACGGGAACCATCGAAAGGACCTTTTACCAACTTTTTGGGTTTCAAAGAATATGAAGTGGAATGGTGAAAAGCCCATGCGCATGTATCGACATGCCACAAAAGTTTCGACCCGCGGTGCACCCTCCGCTGAGCTTCGCGAGGTTCTACGAGACACATATTTCTAGTCATAAAAATAATAATATAAAAATCTACGTCCTGATTTGCCTCCGAAATCCACTTATAGAAATTCAGGGACACAGTGTTTCATCACAAGATCAAACACTGAGAAGAGAGACAGACTAATTTGCGTTTTTCAGCTTTAGGTTCAACACACACATGGTGGCGGCGACCAGTAGTATCGGGCAAACTACCTCTTAATGTCCCTAAATCTATACTAGTCACGAATTCAAACTACGATTGACAACCCTGGCTATAGGGATGATAAAAAATGTACCTTTGTACAAGCAAAAACTGACAATGGCATTCACTTCAATAAAAGAAGGCACTTACGTTCTGATTTGCACCAAAATTCCACATGGAAAGAAAAACAGAAAAAAAAAATAATATATTAGGAATGTTACTCCAACTATTAAATTGGATATATTATATTTTAAGTACCAACATTAAAATAGTGATAACATAAACAAAGAAAAAAATGTTCCTCGCGAAGAAGGTTAAAAAGTTTGTCGTTCCTCGGGAGCTAAGCCGGGCAAATTCGAGCGAAAAATATATTTATATCCATATAAACTTGAAGATGTCGTGCAGTTGCCTGGCAACAGTAAAACAAAGCTTGAATGACGTCAGGCAAACGAAAGAGGATGATGGGAGCACCTGTGATCTTCTTCATGTGAGCAGAACAGGCGTTTACAAGATATCTGCACACTGATGTATAAAGTGAAATACAAATTATGTCCGAGCAATATTTGTAATATATTTGGCAGTCACAATTCATCTTATAACTTGAGACAAACGGACTTCTCAATTCTTGGATTCAACACTGTTACTTATGGTAAGCATTCGTTGCGATATTTGGGTCCTAAGTTATGGGGAAAATTGCCCGTGAAAGTTAGACTATCTGAAACTTTAAATATCTTTAAAAGTAGAATCCGTAAGCTTAACATAACATCACTGATGGATGATAACTGTAAGGGATGTACCCTCTGCTCATCATAAAATCATCTTAGTCTACTTTTAGTTAGTTATTTTAATTATTTTATCTTAGATTTTAATAGAATTGCTTATTAATATTGTAAAATACATAATTATTTGAATTTGTTATATAGTGTTATATATATTAAGTGTCCCCTAATTAGTAAGGGATATTCCCTAGCTATAATGGTATGACACCTTAATAAAGTTTTGTTGTTGTTGTTGTTGTTGTTAGCCTATATAGGAGCATCGTAAACAAAGATGGCGGACGGCAAACGGTACGCGAACCATCGAAAGGACCTTTTACCAACGTCTTTGGTTTCAAAGAAGATGAAGTGGAATGTCGAAAAGCCCCATACGCATTTATTGAGATGACACCAAAGTTTCAACCCGCGGTGCACCCTCCCCTGAGCTTCGCGTGTTTTTGCGAGACTCGTATTTCTAGTCATAAAAATAATAATATAAAAATCTACGCCCTGATTTGCTTCCGAAATCCACTTATAGAAATTCACAGTTTGACAACCCCAGCTATAGCGATGATACCAAATGTGCTTTGTTCAAGTAAAAACTGAAAGTGGTATTCCATTCAATAAAAGAAGGCACTTACGAACTGATTTGCACCAAAATTCGACATGGAAGGAAAAACAGAGAAAACAATATATGAGGAATATTACTCCAACTATTAAATTGTATGTATTATATTTTAAGTACCAACATTAAAATAGTAAAAAAATTAAAAAAAGAAACAAGTGTTCCTCGCGAAGCGGGGTTTAATAACTTTGTCGTGCCTCGGGAGCTAAGCTGGACGAATTCGAGCGAAAAATATATTTATATCCATATATACTTGAAGATTTCGTGCAGTTGCCTGGCAACAACGCAGCAAAGCTTGAATGACGTCAGGCAAAGGAAAGAGGATGATGCGAGCACTTGTGGTACTACTTCATGTAAGCATATATAGGAGCATCGTAAACAAAGATGGCGGACAGTAAACGGTACGGGAACCATCGAAAGGACCTTTTACCAACTTTTTGGGTTTCAAAGAATATGAAGTGGAATGGTGAAAAGCCCATGCGCATGTATCGACATGCCACAAAAGTTTCGACCCGCGGTGCACCCTCCGCTGAGCTTCGCGAGGTTCTACGAGACACATATTTCTAGTCATAAAAATAATAATATAAAAATCTACGTCCTGATTTGCCTCCGAAATCCACTTATAGAAATTCAGGGACACAGTGTTTCATCACAAGATCAAACACTGAGAAGAGAGACAGACTAATTTGCGTTTTTCAGCTTTAGGTTCAACACACACATGGTGGCGGCGACCAGTAGTATCGGGCTAACTACCTCTTAATGTCCCTAAATCTATACTAGTCACGAATTCAAACTACGATTGACAACCCTGGCTATAGGGATGATAAAAAATGTACCTTTGTACAAGCAAAAACTGACAATGGCATTCACTTCAATAAAAGAAGGCACTTACATGCTGATTTGCACCAAAATTCCACATGGAAAGAAAAACAGAAAAAAAAAAAACAATATATTAGGAATGTTACTCCAACTATTAAATTGGATATATTATATTTTAAGTACCAACATTAAAATAGTGATAACATAAACAAAGAAAAAAATGTTCCTCGCGAAGCAGGTTAAAAAGTTTGTCGTTCCTCGGGAGCTAAGCCGGGCAAATTCGAGCGAAAAATATATTTATATCCATATAAACTTGAAGATGTCGTGCAGTTGCCTGGCAACAGTAAAACAAAGCTTGAATGACGTCAGGCAAACGAAAGAGGATGATGGGAGCACCTGTGGTTCTTCTTCATGTGAGCAGAACAGGCGTTTACAAGATATCTGCACACTGATGTATAAAGTGAAATACAAATTATGTCCGAGCAATATTTGTAATATATTTGGCAGTCACAATTCATCTTATAACTTGAGACAAACGGACTTCTCAATTCCTGGATTCAACACTGTTACTTATGGTAAGCATTCGTTGCGATATTTGGGTCCTAAGTTATGGGGAAAATTGCCCGTGAAAGTTAGACTATCTGAAACTTTAAATATCTTTAAAAGTAGAATCCGTAAGCTTAACATAACATCACTGATGGATGATAACTGTAAGGGATGTACCCTCTGCTCATCATAAAATCATCTTAGTCTACTTTTAGTTAGTTATTTTAATTATTTTATCTTAGATTTTAATAGAATTGCTTATTAATATTGTAAAATACATAATTATTTGAATTTGTTATATAGTGTTATATATATTAAGTGTCCCCTAATTAGTAAGGGATATTCCCTAGCTATAATGGTATGACACCTTAATAAAGTTTTGTTGTTGTTGTTGTTGTTGTTAGCCTATATAGGAGCATCGTAAACAAAGATGGCGGACGGCAAACGGTACGCGAACCATCGAAAGGACCTTTTACCAACGTCTTTGGTTTCAAAGAAGATGAAGTGGAATGTCGAAAAGCCCCATACGCATTTATTGAGATGACACCAAAGTTTCAACCCGCGGTGCACCCTCCCCTGAGCTTCGCGTGTTTTTGCGAGACTCGTATTTCTAGTCATAAAAATAATAATATAAAAATCTACGCCCTGATTTGCTTCCGAAATCCACTTATAGAAATTCACAGTTTGACAACCCCAGCTATAGCGATGATACCAAATGTGCTTTGTTCAAGTAAAAACTGAAAGTGGTATTCCATTCAATAAAAGAAGGCACTTACGAACTGATTTGCACCAAAATTCGACATGGAAGGAAAAACAGAGAAAACAATATATGAGGAATATTACTCCAACTATTAAATTGTATGTATTATATTTTAAGTACCAACATTAAAATAGTAAAAAAATTAAAAAAAGAAACAAGTGTTCCTCGCGAAGCGGGGTTTAATAACTTTGTCGTGCCTCGGGAGCTAAGCTGGACGAATTCGAGCGAAAAATATATTTATATCCATATATACTTGAAGACTTCGTGCAGTTGCCTGGCAACAACGCAGCAAAGCTTGAATGACGTCAGGCAAAGGAAAGAGGATGATGCGAGCACTGGTACTACTTCATGTAAGCATATATAGGAGCATCGTAAACAAAGATGGCGGACAGTAAACGGTACGGGAACCATCGAAAGGACCTTTTACCAACGTTTTGGGTTTCAAAGAAGATGTAGTGGAATGGCGAAAAGCCCCATACGCATTTATCGAAATGCCACCAAAGTTTCGACCCGCGGTGCACCCTCCCCTGAGCTTCGCGAAGTTCTGTGAGACATATTTCTAGTCATAAAAATAATAATATAAAAATCTACGCCCTAATTTGCCTCCTAAATCCACATAGAAATTAATGGTTTTACATGCAGGTCTATATTTTCTTAATATTTCAACTGTTAAATTGATGGACTGGTACTCAAATCAATAATACTGGCACTTAAAGGAGCTATGTCATGATGATTTTGAGGTTTTCGGGTCAAACTGCCCCAAAATAAAACTACGTACCTTTATCGTAGACGAAATGCTTATAAAACACTAAGAGGAAAATGTGTGGTTCCAGAAAATATCCATACCCCCCCACGGGTGATCTTTCAGTTTAGATCCCCCGCTCCCCACCCCACTGGAATTTCTGTTCCAAGGGGGTCTTTGACGACTCCCCAGCCCCCAGGAATTTCCGAATTTTTTTTTACCCTTTTCAAATTCCCAACTGTGCCATAAAAAAAGCGTTCACTAGGTTTACACACAAGATTTGTGACCTATCACGTGAAAATTATACTAACGGCTATCCGTTCAAGCCGTTGAAGCCGCGTTCACTTGCCGTTTATCAGCCGTTCACGAACGGCAGAAGGTCGTTCGAACAGCTGTGTTTAGCCGTTCAAAAACATTTATTCAGCCCATCAAACGGCTGCTGCTAGCCGTTCACAAAAAAAATCTTCAGCCGTTCGAACGGCTGCTGCTAGCCGTTCAAAAATTAAAAACTTCAGCCGTTCGTTTTGGTACACAGACAGTGCTCGAACTGATGGTTTCATCGTCCTTTAAGAAGGCCCGTACCCATTTCTCAAGTCCACACCCTTTCAATTTTAATGGGCCATATCTTTTGTTTTAGCGCATAAAAAGTCAAGCCACTTTGCATGCAAACACACAATACATTGAAATTTATGGGAGTATAGGATTTGTTTACATCGGTGCCTCCATGGCAACGAAATGGTGATCCTCCGAAATTCACAAGTTGCGAAGTTTCTCCAGATCAAGAGAAATTTTTGTAAAACCCTAATTGATTAGACCATAAACTCTTCGGAAAGCAATCGAGCGTTCTGTTCGATGCAAATAAATTTTTTGCTAAAGTTTTGCACGTGCATATGAAACTTGAAAACAATACTCGTGAATAATGAGGACGCTCATTTGTAAACACAAAATATGCAGGAAAAAATGGTACATTGGAGGCCCAATTGTATTGCCTTGCATGCCTTCAATGTCCTCGAAACTTGCAGGCCATATAAATTTATGACTAATCTCGAGATTGTCACAATTAAAAAAATATATATCTCGCGGTTTTCAAATTATCATCACATTTGTAGGCGTAGACCAAATTACATTCAAAAATGGCAACAAGAGCAGCTGAACGCACGCAAATCAAATCCTTCTTTCTCGCAATCGGCCAGAGCAACCCCTTCACGTTTTCACACACTATTTCAAATGGAATCAAACTACTATGAGATGAAACTACATTCCCATCGCGCATCGTTTTCTTCAGATATTAACCAATTATGTCGATAGTATGTTTTTCTCTGTATTTATAATCCCCTAAACTTCATCCCTAAAAATTTCAAAACCGCTCTCATACATTTCTTTCAAACTTTGTCCAGTTGAAGCCCATGGTCTAACCATTTAGTCCACTAGCGGGTTTTACAAAAATTTCTCTTGATCTAGAGAAACTCCGAAACTTGTAAATTTCGGAGGATCGCCATTTCGTTGCCATGGAAGCACCGATGTAAACAAATCCAATACTCCCATGAAGTTCAATGTATTGTGTGTTTGCATGCAAAGTGGCTTGACTTTTTATGCGCTACAACAAAAGTGGACTTGAGAAATGGGTACGAGCCTCCTTAATAATAATGTGCTCGGTAAATCAGAGTTTTAGCGAGTTTTCCAAGACACAAGCGATAAACTTGAAAAAAATAGCGCATTTTTTTCAAGATGCAATCCATTTCCATCCTGGCCACCTGCAGCCCAAGACAAATATTTTTACTCTTAGTGCACTAGTAGAATAACTTGAAGCAAAACTGGACCATTATTTTTGGATTTTCACTGATATAAAGATGTGTTTTGGCTTTTTTATGTAACACTACAAATGGTGACAGCCCCTTTAAAAACACACAGACACAAGCCAAAACTCTACATTGAGCAGAATAAAGGGAATTTGTTTACATTGATAAGCATAATTTAAATGTGAAACATTCTTTCAAGAAAGAAATACAAAGATTACTAATATAAATTATAAAAGAGACGAATGTGTGTTTTTCAGCTTTAAGGTCAACACACACATTGTGGCAGAATAAAGGGAATTTGTTTACATTAATAAGCATAAATTAAATGATATTAACCGTGAAACATTCTTTCAAGAAATAAATACAAAGATTACTAATATAAATTATAAAAGAGACGAATGGGCGTTTTTCAGCTTTAAGGTCAACACACACATGGTGGCGGCGACTGGTAGCTTCGTGCAGAACTGCCTTTTTGTGTCCCTATGTAAATCTATACTAGTCGGTGCGACGAAAATTTCGTCGCTGGGACTAGTCGCACGAATTCAAACTACGATTGACAACCCTGGCTAAAGGGATGATACCAAATGTGCTTTGTTCAAGTAAAAACTGATAGTGGTATTCAATTCAATAAAAGAAGGCACTTACAACCTGAATTGCACCAATCATAATAGAACGTACATTATCTTGTGATTACGATTGTCTCTGTGATCATGATAATGTGGCGCTCGTGAAAACCTTAGACATAATCATAACACGCAAATGAACGATTTTATTCTGGCCAATGAACTACTAGTTCCAATTCTTTCCAGTCGGACTCATCTCAAGATGGTCTCCTTTGGGAGGGATAAACTGGTTTCGAGGAAAGAATTAAAAAAAAGATGTTTCCACTGGGCCATAAGAAGCTTATGTTTATGATTTCGATTATGATTATCTTCGTTATGTCGCTAGTGAGTTCTAAGCCTAACACCCCCTAAACGATCGAAGCAAAAACGCTTTCTATCTAGCAGCCAATCAAATGAAAAGCGTAACGCAACTGTCATATTTCCTGGGCTTGCATTGCCTTAACCCCCTCCTTTTTTCCGACTTTATTTATTTATTTATTTATTTATTTATTAAATCAAAAAATTGTATCGGTACATACCAGCACACGGAGCAGCGAATAATACAACCACCAGAAAAACAAGTAGCTGCATTTCAGCCAAATGAAAAGACTGCGAATAAAACCACATAAGATATCAGCAGCGAATTTTGTTGGCATTGAACTACCAATGCTGTTCTATGTGAGGAACAATACAATGCAATTCATTACAATCCAATTCAATCCCATCCCATTCTATTCATTCCGAATTGAATTCAATACAGTACAAGGCAATGCAAGTAGTTACTCCAAGCCTCTTTATCAAAACGAGGCCTGGTAAAACTTGAAATTAATTAACACAATGGTGACAATAAATTAGTTAACTGGCTCGTCGCTCTGCGACGAGTCAGTTCTTAAAATACCCTTTTTTTTCTTTTTCTGTCGTGTCACCTGTCCCGGGAAACGGTTTTGCTGCGGCCAACACCGTACCTAGTTTACTTCCGGTTTTCTGAAATGACGTAAACAGTGATGTCATCAAAACGACGTCACGGCAACGTCACGCTGTCACGCCGTAACGCCACCAACCACAACCCACACTACACTAACCTTTACCTTCAAGTCAATCTATATATTAGGCAAAGATGAATCAGGGACTCCCTTGTGGTAGCGTTTTCTTATAAAAGAAATTTGAAATAGAAACGTGCTGTACATAGATGCGTATTACGTGCAAGAGATAATTCTTGGGAACATGCGGGTTCTCATCGTCTTGTTGCTTTAGAAAAATTGCTCCTTTTGTTATGGAACATTAAAATATATGACAAATGTTTCTTACGCGTGCGCATGTTTATCACGCAAAAGGAAGATTTTGTTGGGGGGAGGGGTGCCTGACTCGTTCCAGACCTTCCTCTGCTCGATTGATGGTGCAAGAGTTTTTTGGTTACAAGGAGTTGCTTTATACTTCCGTTGATCGTTATAAAAGCAAGCGATATCGTTCGTTTGCTGTTGTAAAACAAAACGATACTGTAACAAGACTCTGCTGTTGGATTTGTGAGACATCGATGGTCAATTTGATGCAGTTGCTGTGACATTCATCAATCGCTTCACTTTGACAAATTTTAGTTAGATATTCTCCAAGGTAAGCGCTTGTCTGCAGCCGTTTTCTGTGATTAGTTCAAAATACAACCATATGTTTTCCACATTTTCTTTGTTTTAGGAGACGTCTAGGAGGAAGTCATGATCATTTAAGGGAAATGGCTTTGCTTTGAGATTTATATCCTTTGTATATCGCTACCGTGTGTGATTTTGTTGTGTTTACACAAGTATAGCGAACTGAAACCAATAATTAGGCAACTACAATTCAAATATTTACCGTTCTAATTTCCACGGAACTGTTAAACAATTTTCGGATATGTTCTATTTCTGGTAAAAGGAAAGCGGGTTGATCTTTTCTAACCAAATCAATTGTCAAACAGTTGATCGTTGAACACGTCCTGGCAAGTCTAAGGACTGTTGAGTAAACAATTTTCATGCATTACGGATATGTTCATGGAGTTTAATTTGAAAAACCTTGGATTAGTACACATTGGTTTATCTGGCAAACGTAACATCTGACTGAATTTCATAAAAAATACCAGATTCCAACCGGTGAAAATATGATGCAGATACGTTGAATATTAAAAATACATTAAATTGCGTTCTTTTAAATATGCAGAAATATGTTAGTTACCTGTGAAACGCAGTGTATCCTTTGAAAATATATTATAATGCGTTGAATTTATTCTACTTTAAAACATTTAATATATAGTGTGAAAAGAGCTGCTCTGCTTTAATGTCTGTAAACTTTGCAACTTTTTATAACGACTGTTTCCATTCTTTTCATTTGTTTCCAGTTTGTCTTGTTAATTATATCGTTTATATTTTTTAAAGACGTATCTTTATTCAGTTATGATGTAAACTTTATATATAAGGTGTAGGTAAATGACGTAAATAACGATCGTTGTGAGCATCCTTGCCCTTCAAATGAGCGCGAAGCGCTCACGACCCGGAAACGAATCCGAAGCACGAGCGACACGGCGATGACTAAACAGAATGCATTCTCTTTTACAACGCGCCTTACGTGCTCAGATCCCGCAGGCTTAAAAGGAAAGACAGGCTATGGGAACTAAATTAAAGGCCTTTTTTTTTTCACGGAGAAATGGGTACGGCCTTTGACATTTTTTGTGGTTGAAACTTGAGCCGTTAGCTACTGTTGTCATTTGGTAATGCAACAATTATAATTAATGACAATTTTCACAAAAGACTTACGAAGAAAGAGTTGGTGATGAGTCAGCTGGATCCAGATGCTGTAAATAAAACCAAAGATTTAGATATTCAGCTTGTCTACCGTCAGAAATACAGAACAGCTTCTGTCGGGGAAAAACGTTTTACAGAGTTGTGTAATTATTGCAGTGACCAGAAATTTAACATAAACATTTATAGCAAACGAAGTAATTAACAATCCTAGATAAGCCTTTTTATCCAGAACGAGAAAAAAATAATTAAGTAGATAATTATGCATTTTACAATTTTGTTTTATCATTATTTTCAACTATGACGTTCTATGAGCCGCTCAAAACTTGTTATGCAACTAATTTGCATAAGTAGCTGATGCCATGGTTTGACACCTTGTAGCTTCATGAAGATGGGATGAGGTGTTATTTTTATTAGTTGCGTGTCGTAAAAGATGGCAATGCTGATAAATGATTACAATTCATTGCAGATAAAAATAATTTAGGTTCTCGGTGACTTTTAAAAAGAAGCCTGCTGCGATTTTTTTTAGGCCAAAGATCCTTGGGGAGGGCGGCGGCGGAGACCCAAAGAGAAAAAAAACCGGCGTACATGTGTAATATCATTTACTCAATAGGACTTTCAACATAACAGGGAAATAACAAAAACCTGGTATTTTTTAGGCCATCCCAAATATTATGTTTTCGTTTCCCATTGCCCAACCGACCCATTTGTTTGGAAAAGTAAGGTAAATATTCCTGATGCACTATTTGGCATGCAAAATTTTAATCTTTATCCTATTTACAAGCACATATTTCTTTCTTTTATAAAAAGCAATGTGGTTAAGACTTCATGTTCTTTAAATAGACATCGCTATCCAACATCCACTGAAGAAGGGCAAAGCCCGAAACGTTTGGAACGTATTTCATAAATTTTGGCACTTAAACATGAACATTTTTAATTTTTTCCTGTTCTAATTCCAATTAAGTACCACGCAGCCACCGAACATTTTATCGCTATATCCTTCACTGGCCCGTATATTATATCTAAAATGTTTGTGGACTTATATCTTTCAACATTACATACTTCCTCTGCCAGACTTTCACCAGAGGGAGGGCAATGGGAAACGAATTATTTTATTGCGATGGCCTTGTCAAGAGAGCGTGTAAATTTGTTTTCAGTGCCCTTAACTTCCCCAAAACATGGTACACAAAATTGTTAAGCCGGGTGATCTTTTTAACCAGAGGGAGCGATTGGTAAAGAAGTTAACAGGAAAATTTGCAAACAGACGCAAAGCAGCGTGCACTTAAATTTGATCACTTCATTTGGCGAAAATTTAAAAGGAAAATTAGAAAACCCAGATGATCTTTACACAATAAATAGAATAAAAGTGAATAAATAGAATAAATGGAATAAAAATGTCCATATGTAATTGTTTTCTCAATTTTTTGAATAAGTAACGAATACAATCGCAAGTCAGATCCTGTTACTTTATACGCGGGGGGGGGGGGGGGGGTACACCCATATATGTACTACATACGTATGTGTCGCTGTGAAGCTCTAGTATAGGTCTAGTATAGGTTAAGGATCTCTGCGTCCCAGCTTTTGACATCAACATACCTTCTCGGAAGAACGATAAAGCACTTCAAATGCTTGGTTCTATCTGAAAAAAAAAATTCTGAAGTTAGTCCAGGCTGCATCAACACTAAGTTTTTGTTTGAACAAATGAGTAGAATGCACGTTTCAAATGTTTGAAAGCCCAAGAAATTGAACCCTTCCGAACCAGTTAAGTGGCACAAATTAAACTGTATTTGACATCACACTTCTATAAAATAAACAAGTACCTTTCTTCCTTTTTTGGAGGATAAGACAAGTCTAAGTAGTCTTTATAAAGATAACCTCATCGACAAAACGTTCCTGTGTTCACAGAGGACAAAAACATTGGTCCGTTGACAGCTGGTTTCATCTGCTTAAAAAAAATTAAAACTATAGTTAGCAACCAATCATAATATCGCTGTTTAATGTAATACGAAAACACACACATCAAATGTTGTCTTGTTTGACATATAAGCAACTTCCACGGTAAACCTGAATCTATCTTGATCCAGTTAATACTTGCATGAATTATTCTGAATGCGCGTTAAGCTGAACGTTTCGAAAAAAAAACAGCAAATATTATCCCGTAGCCAATCAGAGCATAGACTGCTGGCTGCCCTTTCCCAGTCAGCCAAGCGGGCGAGCGAATCACAAAAACAAGATCGGCGAGAATGGAGCGAGCGAACGAACGAACGAACGAGCGAACGAGCCGAGGGAAAGCGCCCCCTCGGTTCGTATTACTTTCTCTCGCTCGCCGCTCGGCCGATCGCCGATCCCGTATCTGCTCGCCCGCTCGACTATCTAGAGAGGGACTCCCAGAAGTCTAATCAGAGCACGTAAAAAACACTATCCGCGGATTTGGTAACGTATATACTAATGATTATTGTTTATGGATATATTCCTATCATATTTTAAGTGGGTTTAGTTAACAGAAATTAGGTTCACATACTTTATGAATATACGTTCACATACTTTAAGAATAAGCGCAAGCACAAAGCGACATACGCAGGCGTAGTCCTGCACTGGTAGCTGCCCATTTCAGTCAGTTAAACGGGTTAGCTAATCATTAAAACAAGATCGAAACTCCGCGATTTTGTTCGTATTATATGAAATACTCGAACATTGCATTGGAATATTGCATCAGGGGTTGCATCCAGGTACCACATTGACAATGTTAAGCAATTTTATGCCAGAGCTAGAAAGGACGATTTTATTAGACAACTGGACTTCAATGCAACCACGATTCAAACGCAAAGTAGGAACGTAACGGATTAGACTTTTGCTGTAACCTATATCGTGCATAAATAAAGGATATGTTGTTGTTGTTGTTTTTGTTGTTGTTGTTGTTGCCGCGAGACTGGAGCGAGCGAACGGGAGCCCCTCGGTTTGCATTACATTCAGTAGTATATCACGGATGCTTGGGCGAATTTATTCATATATGCAGCAGCCCTGAGTTAATGAGGTTGGCTCGGTCAAACCGGTTTTCGGTCAGGAGATAATGAGATGCATGCCGTATAGGTACAGGAGGGGTTTAATGAGATGCAGGCCGTATAGGTGGAGTCATTAAGGATGCATGAATTGGGAGAGATGTATTCTGAGATTTTATTGAATATTTATAAAGTGTTTTAGAGAGAAGTGTATGGTGCGATGTAGTGTTACGTGTCCACCCAACCATCCGGGTGGTGGTTTCAATTTAAAAGCAAAAGAACAAAGGACGGGTGATGAACCAATGAAAATACACTGACGTCATGGTCAAACCAGTTCATACCAGTTTGTCAAGAGGTATATTATTCAAAATGGCCACTCTCTAGAAAAACGAGTCAAACCGGTTTTGTTCACCCTTATTTAGTTTTCAAAATGACACCCTGAACGATGTTTCCACAAAATGAATACAACACAATGTTTGATGTTGTAAAAAATTATTTTATTGAGAAAACAAAAACAATGATTACAATCAGTTCTACTTTGTTGCAAAGGGTGTGATGTTTATGTTTATTTTACAAGCCATCTGCAATTAATTGTCCAAGATCTCTTTGACATTTTGATTTATCTATTCTGCTAAATTGTCTCTGAAGTGTAGGTCGTTTGATCTTGTCTTGATTTTTAATGACCAGGTCCGCTACAGTTGAAAGCACTGTTTGTTTTTGTTTTTTTTTTTTTGTTCACTTAAAAGTAAACACGAAATGTGTCCTTGCAATGCGCTTGGCTTAAACACTAAATAACCGTAAACGGTTCTTTTAAAGAAAAAGGTAAACAAAAAATTCAATTTGTGAGTGCATTTACTTTGCTAATAAACAAAATATAAACTCAAGCATGGCACACGCTTAAGTCAAGCAACACGAACGAAGTCAAATAATCGAGTTTAGCGCGCTGCATTCCTTAGCGCGATTTTTCTTTGACCAAGCCATTTGACGCTACTCAAATTGAGTGAATTTCTGGTCAAAACAAATAGAGACTTTGAATTTAACTTGCAACCTAACAGAAAATACCTTACGCTTAAGTCAAACAACGAGCGAAGCTAATCGAGTTGAGCGCCGCGGCTGCCTTATTTAAGCGGGGTTTTTTCTTTGACCAAGCGCGATAAAAATTTACTTACGAGTCAAAACGAATGGCGATTTGGAATTTAACTCACAATCCAACTGCATGACAGATACAATGTAAGAAATACTTTTCTCTTTAGTTAAACAAGAAGGAATACTTAATTACAGAGAAACGTAGCGCACTGCAATTCGTAGCGAGGGTTTCTTTGACCAGTAAATAGAAACAAAACTCGAAAACTCAACTGGACAAGGCGGTAGCGCTGCATTAACCGATTGTTTCAGTTGCTCGATACTTCGATTAACATTAACGAACATTTCTTTCGAGCATTTGCATTCAAGTGTGTTCTTGAATATAAATGACTTAAAGCTTTTGAAGAAACACTCTTAAGAAACAATAAATGTAATTACCTTTTGTTAACACTCACTCAACCAAGAGCGTAGCTTAATTCAAACTTGAACGTACTGTAATATTAATTGAAGAAACTGATCACATGAAAAGAATAATACGGTGAAATTGTTTTTAGCAACTGACACTTTAAAGTAATGTTTGCTTTTCAAAGGCGAAAATACGCTTATACAGAAAGCAAACTGCCTCAAACGTTTGTTTAAACTTACTGAACGTCAACCGGCGAATCTACTATGCTAATGTTTAGTTGAAAACACAACTAAACTTGCGCTGTGTTGTTTAGCAATTGTTTTAGTACTTCGAATAATGGTGAGCGTTAAATACTTTAAAATTCAAGTCAAAATGCATAGAGATTTTAAATTTAACTCGCAATCTACTGATACACAGAAATACTTTACGCTTAAGTCAAACAAGGAGTGAAACTAATGGAATTAATATTAGCGCGCTGCAAAACGTAGCGCGGGTTTCTGTACCGTTAAACAAGGAGCGAAGTTATTCGAATTTAGCGCACGACAATGATTGACTTTGAAGTCCAAACGAATACAGAGTATAAAATTTAACTCGCAATCTACCGATACATAGAAATACCTTACGCTTAAGTCAAACAACAAGCGAAGCTATTTGAATTTAGCCCGCAATAATACTGTATTTACTTTCAAATCAAAACGAATAGAAATTTTAAATTTAACTCGCAACCTGATAAGTCAAACAACGGGCGAAGCTATTCGAATTTAGCGCGCGACAATAATTTACTTCCAAGTCAGAACAAATAGAGATTTTAAATTTAACTCGCAGCTTTGTGATACACAGAAATACCTCACGCTTAAGACAAACAACGAGCGAAGCTAATCGAATTTAGCGTGCGACAATAATTTACTTTCAGTCATAACATAACGAATGGAGATTTTAAATTTAACTCGCAATCTACTGATACACAGAAATACTGTACGCTTAAGTCAAACAGCGAGCGAAGCTATTCGAATTTAGCGCGCGATAATAATTTACTTTCAAGTCAGAACGAATGGAGATTTTAAATTTAACTCACAACCTTCTGATACACAGAAATACTTTAAAACAGCGAGCGAAGCTATTCAAATTTAGCGCTCTCGACAATAATTTAGTTTCAAGTCAAAACAACCTTCTGATACACAGAAATACCTTACGCTTATTAAGTCAAGTAGCGAACGAAGCCATTTGAATTTAGCGCACTGCAATAATTTACTTTCAAGTCAAACCGAATGGAGATTTTAAATTGAACTCGCAATCTACTGATACACAGAAATACTTCACGCTTAAGTCAAACAGCGAGCGAAGCTATTCGAATTTAGCGCGCGATAATAATTTACTTTCAAGTCAGAACGAATGGAGATTTTAAATTTAACTCACAACCTTCTGATACACAGAAATACTTTAAAACAGCGAGCGAAGCTATTCAAATTTAGCGCTCTCGACAATAATTTAGTTTCAAGTCAAAACAACCTTCTGATACACAGAAATACCTTACGCTTATTAAGTCAAGTAGCGAACGAAGCCATTTGAATTTAGCGCACTGCAATAATTTACTTTCAAGTCAAACCGAATGGAGATTTTAAATTGAACTCGCAACCTACTGATACACAGAAGTTCTTTACATTTAAGTCAAGCAGCAAGCGAAGCTATTCGAATTTAGCGCGCTGCAAAGTGTAGCGCGGATTTCTATTCAGTTAAACAAGGAGCGAAGCTATTCGCGTTTAGCGCGCGACAATAATTTACTTTTAAGTAAGAACGAATGGAGGTTTTGAATTTAACTCGCAACCCAACCGGTTTTAATACCGATACATTGTCAGAAAATTTTAAAGCTTTAGTTAAATAACGAGTGAAATTAATCGAGTTGATCACACGGTGAAGTCTGCTTTAAATCCTAACGAATGAGCGCAATGACATATTAAACAAATGTTATGAACTCACCGTTCTGATTTCAACTCTTGTAATTTGACAGTCCATGTTGGCTTGAAAAGAAGTTGAAACTTTCCAACAATGCTGATAGCAGTTGTAGAAACAAGTGGGTAACAAGTCTTAGTTCATCGCTTATTCGTAACTGTAGTAAACCATTTGATTAGTCACTTTACTATGCTATCTGAATGGCGCGTTTCGATCCTACAATTTTCATAGTCGACTTGATTTTGCCCTGCATGCGGACGCGTGAGGAAAACGTTTAATTTTTTGATTGGTTAATTGCAAAACTCTATTATCTATTCAAACTTAAACAAGAAGAATAAAATTAACTTTTGAGAAACAAGTAATTCTTGTTCCTGAAACTAGTTTTTAACAAAAAGCACAATGTATATTGTTATAAAAAAGGTTTTGATTGGTGTTTTTCGATCTGGAGTGTTCCCTCGGTATTCGCATACCCGTTATAAAAAGAGCTGGGCAGTCTAGATTTTTTCATTCAGCTTTGACAAGAGTCACGATGGAAAAACAAATGTGTCTGCATATGACTGATGACGAACTTGTACAAGCGATGGAGACCTGGGAGGAAAATGAAATGGAAACTGCATTGGACTGTTGGGATTATGGTTACTTGTTAACCAATGAGGTAAGTTAGTCCTGCCATTATGAATTTATTCATGTCCCAACCATTTTGAATAAATTAGATGCCTCTGCCCTTTTGAATTAATTAGATGTCTCGGCCATTTTGAATTTATTAAGTGTCACAACCATCACTGTAAGTGACGTTACTGTTTGTTGGTTCTGTAAGCCATTCAGCCTCGTTGTCAATCTTTAGCTAAACTTCCTATTACCACTGTAAGTTACGCTACTGTTTGGTGTCTTTGAAGTCATTCAGAAACTTGGAACAGACATTAGTCTATTGTTTATCTCTGTAAGTAACACGCTTTAATTTTTAATACCAGGTATATTACTGTTTAATTCACATTTCGCTCTTATTTTTTTTTAGATGGAAGATGAGGATTGCTTAATGGCCGAAGAACAGATTGGAAAAGGAAACAAATTATGGACATCTGATCCACACTACACGCTTCGTGAAGTGGCCACAAGAAAAGTCCGCAAGTTTAACACGTCGGGCACAGATTACCTTCTCTCATTAAAGCCCCAATCTGAAGGAATCCCTCTTATGGAGCAGCTAGGCAACATTTTTGATTCTATGGTCGATGAAATGACAACAGGTATGGCTGATAACGATCTTGTACGTTTTGTCCTTCAAAGTCAGTCACTACAGTACCCCATCTCTTTACCCTTTATGCCACGACATGAATTAAATGCCGAGCGGATCATGAGCGAGGTGCAGCGAGTTTTGCAGTCAAACGAAAACGTCAATCTAAAGGATGGAATGAGTGTCCATCTGATTCACGTTGGCATGCCGCAGGGTGGGGTTGCTACTCGGAAGAGAAAACACTTTGGTTTCAAATTATCGAAATTCCTTGACAGCAAGCGATGCGTCATTCGCATCCAGAACAATGATTTCTTGTGCCTGGCTCGTGCCTTGGTGACAGACATGGCACGTCAAGAAAAACACCCCAAATATAGCTCGATTCGTCATGGTTGCCATCTCCAACGCATCTTGGCTAAAGATTTACACCAGAAGGCGGGAGTTCCAGAAGGTTTCTGTGGGCTCCCAGAGGTGGCCATGTTTCAACAAGTAATTACAGACTATCACATTGTTGTCCTCTCCGCTGAACATTTTAACGCTATTGTCTATGAAGGGTCCAAAAAAGACAAACAAATTTATTTATACCTTCACCAAAAGCACTACGACATCATCACATCCGTCTCCGCCTTCCTGGGAAAGAGCTACTGGTGCTTAGAATGCAAGAAAGGATACGACAGGAAAGAAGATCACCGATGCAGCAAAGTCTGCAAATGTTGTTTCACCGAGGGGTGTCAAGGGTATTTTCAGAAAGCACCGTGGAGAGAGTGTGGTACCTGCCACAGAATCTTTGCTGGTGACGACTGTTACGCTAACCACTGTCGACCCAACAAAGAAGGACAGTCGGTGTGCCAGAAATATTTCAAGTGTACAAAGTGTCACAAAGTCATGTCACATAAAAAAGAAACCCTGAAGCTCACATGTGCGGTGAAAAGATGTGCTGGAATTGTGAAGAATTCGTAGACCCCAACACACACCGTTGCTATATGAAACCCATCGAGTTTCAAGACAGTGATGAAGTAGAAAGTCCAGAAGACCAAGAAAAACAAGGAAAAAAGAAGAAAAACGGACGAAAACGAAGACGTGTTGCAGAGGAGTTGATCGATGATGACGTAGAGGAAGGTGATGAACAAGAAGGGCAAGAATATTTATTCTTCGACATCGAGAGCAGGCAGGACGAAGGGCGACACATCGCAAATTTATTAATTGTGCAAGACGAAACGGGGTTTGAAATGGTGTTTAAGGGGGATGACTGTGTTGATCAGTTTGGTTCTTGGTTGCTGGATGGAACTCACGAAGGTGCTATCGTCATCGCTCACAACCTGAGGGGTTATGACGGGTTTCTCCTCTGTGAATATTTCTACAAAGAGTGTCTATTACCAAGTCTGATCCTGAACGGTGCCAAGATCATGTCTATGGAACTCGAACAAGCCAACATCAAGTTCCGCGATTCTCTCAACTTTTTACCTATGCCGCTCAAAAAGTTACCAAAAACATTTGGGTTGACAGAACTCAAAAAAGGTTACTTCCCTCATTTCTTTAATCGCAAAGAAAATCAAAACTACATTGGTCCGCTCCCTCCTATTGCAAACTATGACCCAGACAGTATGAAAATCGAAGAAGATGATGAAAACGAACATGAGGAGTTTCTGGCGTGGTATAAAGCATTAGAAAAGGCTGAATATGTGTTTGACTTCGCGAATGAAATGGAAGAATATTGTAGCAGCGATGTGGACATTTTGCGAAGATGTTGCCTCAAGTTTAAACAACTCATGGAAGAAACCTGCAATCTCGACCCTTTAAAGTATTGTGTCACTATTGCCAGTGCATGCAACCGTGTGTTCCGTCAAGAATTTTTAGAAGAAAAAACCATTGGCCTCATTCCTCCTCAAGGGTATCAACCTGCTCGAAAGTTTTCAATCATGGGTCTTCAGTGGTTAGCATGGGTACAATATCAGACGGGTGACCGTATTCTACATGCGCTGAACGGAGGCGAGCAACGGATCGATGGGCATTACGTGGATGGATACGATCCAGTCACGAAAACCATCTATGAATTTATGGGGTGCATGTTCCATGGATGCAGTAAATGCTATCTGCCCGAGACGGTCAATCCACTCAACGACACCACCATGGAAGATCTTCTAGAAGGAACCACTCGTAAAATGGAACGTTTCAGAAAACTTGGATACCAAGTGGAAGTCAAATGGGAATGTGGCTTCAAGCAGGAACTGGTCAGTAATCCCGAGATGAAAACCTATATCCAAACCCTCCAGTTCGACAAGCCCTTAGAACCTCGTCATGCATTTTTTGGTGGACGGACCAATGCTGTATGTCTTTTCAAAGAAGTGACACAAGACGAAAAAATTCATTACGTGGACTTTACATCCCTGTACCCTTGGACGAATAAGTACTGTGAAGTGCCCATTGATCATCCCGAAATTCTTACAAGCGAAGCATTGACTAACCGTTCACCCAGTGAATTCTTTGGCCTTATCAAATGTATCATTTTACCACCTTCCTTCCTCTTTCATCCTGTTCTCCCGTACCGCGCTCAAGGCAAACTGATGTTCCCCTTATGTCAAACTTGTGCAGAAAATTTACAGCAAACACCTTGTGAACACAGTGACGAAGAACGCATGTTATCTGGTACCTGGTGTTCGATTGAAATTGACAAGGCATTGCAGCTGGGGTATAGAATGATTCGAATGGTTGAGGTGTGGCATTTTCCCCAAAAATCATCCACTCTGTTCAGAGGGTACACCGATACCTTTCTAAAAATTAAACAAGAAGCAAGCGGATGGCCAGGTTGGTGTGACACAGAGGAGAAGAAACAAAATTACATCGGAGATTATCAAAGAAAAGAGGGGATCAGGCTGGATTATGACAACATTAAAAAGAACCCTGGGCTTCGTTCACTGGCAAAACTCATGTTGAATTCTTTTTGGGGAAAATTTGGGCAGCGTGACAATATGCCTCAAGTGGAGCTTGTAAAGGACCCAGAGCGTTACTTTAAACTTCTTACCTGCCAGTCTACTCAAGTGAAGAACATTCAGTTTGTCAACGATGAATGTTTGGAGGTTCATTACACACAAGGCGAAGATTTTGTCTCCACATCGAACAAGACAAATGTGGTAATCGCTGCGTTCACGACAGCTCATGCCAGATTGAAACTGTACTCTATCCTTGAACCTCTACAAACAAGAGTGCTTTATTTTGACACCGATTCTGTCATATTTACAAGCCAGCCTGGTGAATGGATGCCCCCACTGGGTGATTATCTGGGAGAACTAACCAATGAACTTAAAGGTGATGACTATATTACCACCTTTGTTTCTGGGGGACCGAAAAATTATGCCTATCAAACCAAGAATGAAAAAACAGTCTGCAAAGTGCGAGGCTTTACTCTGAATTTTCGTGGTTCTCAAAAACTCAACTTCAACACCATGTGTGCCCAAGTGTGTAACCCAGATGGAGAGGAGATTGTCATCGAGAATCCACACTTCATCAAACGTGACGCTCAAACAAAAACAATTCACACTGTCAAGTTGGAAAAAAAATACAATCTCGTCTACGACAAGAGAGTGGTGCATGGTTTCACAACACTTCCTTACGGTTACCGCTGAACTGATAAAAAATGAAAAAAATTGGAGGTTAGGGATGGCTATAAGGGGAGGTTGGAGGCCATCTGAAGCTCAAATTATATCGAGCTGTCAACATGAACAGGTTGTATTTCTACCTGGTTCGTGCTTGTGCCCAACACTCTTTCTTGCAGTACGCATTCTGCACTATATCACATGACCATTGGCCAGATGTTCTCAAGCACCTTGAACCGATGAATTATGGCCGCTTGTTGGGTTTTTATGCTTTCATGAATCAAAGTAATGTCACACTGGCTGAACAATACGGATTTCATCAAACATTGCGTGTGACGTATTCAGCGCATTACCCTTCCACCTGGTGGATGTTTTGGCAGATTATAAAAGGCATCTGGACAAACGTTTCTCATCAGTTGTTTTGAAACCATGGGAGGTGTCACAAGTCGCCTCTGTGGAAGTTCATCGCCTACCTTGGCTTTAAGTGATATATGTCAGAGGACGCGTTGTTTAGTTGCATGTTGCGGCAGCGAAGTACACATCGATTTTAGAGATGCCCCAGAAGAGCAGGAAGCGGGTAACCAAGAAGAAGAAGACCAACAATCAGAAGAACCATCTATTAGAGAAACTCTATTATGAATTTAATCGTCCTTCAGCTTTAGGTGGCGCAGAAAAGTTGTACCGTGCTGCTCGCCAATATGGAATAACCCGTTCGCAAGTACTTCGTTGGTTACAATTACAACCAGGCTACACCCTTCACAAGCCTGCAAGAAAACACTTTCGTCGCAATCGAGTTTTTGTCAATGGTCTTGATGAACAGTGGCAGGCTGATTTGGCAGATCTGTCAAGTTTAAGTCGATGGAATCGTGGATACAAATATTTATTGACTTGCATCGATGTCTTATCGAAATATGCATGGGTAGTGCCGTTGAAGACCAAAACGGGTACGGCTTTGGTAGCTGCATTCAAGAAAATATTTCGACAAGGACGTAAACCTGAGAGATTGCAAACAGATGCTGGTACCGAATTCCTGAACAAAACTTTTCAAACATTTCTCGAAAAAGAAGGGGTTCGTCATTTTGTGACATACAACGAGACGAAGGCTCAGATTGTAGAACGTCTCAACAGAACTCTGAAACAGTTGTTATGGAGGTTGTTTTCCACTTCCAGTTCCTACCATTATTTGGACAAATTGGACAGTTTGGTCAATGAAAATTATAATCAGAGTGTTCACCGTAGTATCAAGATGAAGCCTGCGGATGTAAACGTGTTCAACGCACAAGATGTCTGGAGAACCTTATATGGTAATCAATCAGCCTCAAAAAAGTATAAATTCCAAGTGGGACATCAGGTCAAAATCAGTAAGCATAAACGTATCTTTGAGAAAGGTTACTTACCATCTTGGACAGAAGAAACATTTACAATTGCAAAGAGACTTCCTCGAGATCCACCTGTGTATCGTTTAAAGGAAGCAGACGGTGATTGGATCCAAGGCACTTTTTACGAACAAGAGTTACAGAAAGTGATCGAGAAGCCTGATCATTTATTTCGCATTGAAAAAATTTTAAAATATCGCGGAAAAGGTGTCCACAAAGAGGCTTTGGTCCATTGGAAAGGTTGGCCCAAGAAATACGACAGTTGGATTCCCTATAAACAGCTGGTGTCCCTGCAATAAGCATGATTCAAGATGATGATTTTTACGTTATGCTTCCGAGTAATGCAAACACGAACTTGTTCCCAACCAATTCAGAATCATACTACCGTGTTGCACTACCTCGACAAATTCATTTGAAAGACGAGGAAGACTGGGAGGTTGGACTCCATCACGTTATCTATCCATTCTCGTGGTTCGAAGTTTCCCACGAATGCAATCATCCACACGTCATGTTCCGACGTTTTGGTACGCAAAAGGTAGACGCTATGACTTTACCCGTGGGAAGATATCGAACAGCTTTAGATGTTGTAGAAGGATTATTACAGTGTATGAACAATCCAAGCAATCCCTGGTACTTTAACCTTACTGTAGATGATGAGTGGAACATTACTCTCACGTCACGTGACGTTTGGATGATGGTTACAGTACCAATTGCTCAAGCCCTAGGATGGATAACCAATGACAAGACAATTCGAAGCCATGGTCTGTATGGATTAAAGATTCAAGACAGTTTGAAATCAACCCCTGATTACGGGTACGAATGGTGTACACTGCCGCTACATTCATCTATAACCTTTCCTGGCACCTTCGTAATCCCTTTAACCGTTTCTCTCTGTCGCTGCAAACACAGAGTCGTGCAAGTGCAAACCAATCTCACAGAGCCACGTCAAGTGGGTGAAAAACGTCTTCATCTGCTACACGAAATGGTACCACATGGCATGTTTCGAGAGACCTTAATGGAGGAACCAGAACATATTCATTATCTTCCACTACGAACCAAAATATTCCAAACCATTGACATCTATTTAACAAGTGGTTGTGGACAACTACTTTCATTTCAAGGTGGTATCGTAAACGTGACACTTCACTTCAGACGACGAACAAGATGAGTAATAGTTTCTACATTGTCGTAACAAGCGATGCAAGTACAGCTCAATACCCTGACAACAAGACTGCTAGTTTCAAAATGCAACTACCAAGTCAAGTGCATTTGAGTGAGGATTGGGAAGTTGCAATGACAAATGTCATTTATCCCCATACTTGGCAAAATGTTCGTCACAACCAAGTATCTTATCTTCTAAGCTGTCATCATGATTTCTCGTGGACGTTACCAATTTATCTGCCCAGTGGTACTTATCACACTATGGACGATTTAGTTAGAGGTATGGTGACAGGACTGCACAGTGCATTTCCCGATATTTTTCTTAAAAGTGGAGAAACGGTAAAACGTATCGGAGGAAGTGAGTGTTTCTACATTCGTACAAAAGCACAGTGTTACTACGAGTTCAATTTACCTCCTGGCTTTCAAGTGACGTTACCCAAGAACCTGGCTCGAGCTTTAGGGTATTTGAACCATCGAGATCTCGTACCATTCCTTTATCGGACCAAAAGTCCTACATCTGTTCAACTGAATAAGAACCAGAGTGTGACCCTTACAGCTACAACCACCACGGTACGACGAAACGATGAACTGGTATGGGGAATGTTAAGCAAGCATTCGTTTCAAACCATGTACATCTACTCTGACCTAATAGAGTCCTTAGTGGTAGGGGATGTACAAGCCAATCTGCTGCGTATGATAGTACCTCGCGGTCAACCTGGTGAGATGGTGGCAGAGGAAATAAAGATACCTACCTACCATCGGTTACGTACATCCATATTCTCTTCGGTGGAGATTAATATAAGAGGTGACACTGGGCAATTAATATCATTTGCGTCTGGTGCTGTACGAGTAACATTACACTTTCGA
Source organism: Cladopsammia gracilis (assembly GCA_022457155.1). Taxonomy (NCBI): domain Eukaryota; kingdom Metazoa; phylum Cnidaria; class Anthozoa; order Scleractinia; family Dendrophylliidae; genus Cladopsammia; species Cladopsammia gracilis. Next base: position 120,996 of record JAJGOT010000863.1, read on the forward strand.
CGTCGTGCAATTCTATAAAATGATTTTGCCTATGAACCATCAATTTTACCCTTACCAACGACAAGTCATACCTTTCGGACAACGAGGTAAAGGCGATATTAGTATATTTGGTGGAAAACATCCTTATGGTCAAGGAGGCAATGGAATAGGGGGAATGTTTCGTTCTCTCTTTCGAACAGCTACACCATACCTCAAGACAACCGTAAAGAAAGTGGGCAAACGTTTGCTCAATACGGGATTGGACACCGGGATGCAAATTGTTCAAGACGTTATGAATGGTCAGCCTTTAAAGAAAGCTGCCAAATCCAGAGCAAAAACTGCTGGTAAAAGCTTTCTGACAGGTGCTTTACAAGACATTACGCAACGAGGTCGTGGAGGAAGAGTACTTAAACGCAAGCGGAAAGCTATTCCAATCAGTTCAGGACAAACCAAGAAACCGAGAACATCAACGTCAAGGTTCAAAACTATTTTTGACTAAATATGACCTCAGCGCATCCTCGCTCTGTTCCAGGTGAAAACTCCAGTTTGCAGTTGTTCCAAGTACCAGTAACAGACGTCTCCATTGTTAAAAGTAAATGGGTGGATTATGAACCAATTCAAAGTGGGACCAATCCTATTGAATTTGTTATCAAGCCTCTATCAGATTACATCGATATCAACAAGACTGAACTGCGGTTAGTGGTGAAAATTACAAAACGAAATGGCGGAGAGACAGGAGCTGGGAAGAAGTATACGTTGATCAACAACGCTCTTCATTCTATCATCAAACAGTTCACTATCAAGATCAATGAAACCCTTGTCACAGAGCAATCAGACACACAAGCATACAATGCTTATATCAAGACCTTGCTTAACTTTACTGATCAGGCCAAGAAATCGTACTTGACAAAAGCGTTGTACTACAAAGACACTGCTGGGCACATGGATGAGGTGGATAATACAGCAGATCGAAATTTGGGTCTAAAAAAGAGAGGTTCTTTTACCACTGGAGATGCTGAAGTTGGAATGGTTGGTGTACCCCTGTGTGATGTATTCAACATTGATAAGTTACTGTTGGATGGACTGGAAATCAAAATCAAGATAGATCTAAACAGCAATGAATTTGTTCTGATGGGTGGTGAAGATGCCAACGATTGCAAGTTACAAATTGTGTCAAGCACGCTCCGTGTACGTACCGTTCATGTGGCAGACAGCACTAAATTGGATCACGTAAACACCATGACGGGTCAGAAAGCGCTTCCTGCAATCTATACACTAACAAGAACCCCTACGCATGCTAGGATCATCCCAAGAGGTGTGTTGAACCACACAGAGACCGATCTATTCAATGGTCTCATCCCCCAATGCATCATATTTGGAATGGTGCGAAACGATGCTTACAATGGAAACTTGGGGAGGAACCCATTCAACTTCCAGCTGTTTGCTCTGAATGCTGTTCGTCTAACAGTCAATGGAGAAGAAATGCCTTACTCAGGCATCGACTTGATAGGTGGCAAGAAAATCGATGGCTACAACACACTTTTCTCAGGCAGTGGTGATATGAACTGTGGTCACGGAATAGACATCGACAGAGAAGAATGGGAGCAGGGGTATGGTTTATTTCGCTTGGACACAACACCAGCAGGAAGTGGTCATCCAGATCATTTGATTCCTCATCGCAGCGGAAATGTTAACTTGTATTTAAAATTTGGTACTGAGACCCCTGCAGTTCTCAATTTAATAGTGTACGCAGAATTCCAGAATCATTTGGAGATTGATCGTAACAGACGCGTGGTGTATGACCTGTCTCAAGGCGCTTAAAAGATGCACACCACCTACGAATTATGGCAAGCTGCTTTACAAGATCATGTCCTGGCACCTATCATGAGAGGCGTATATCCCAGTGACAGAGTACCCATCATCAACACCTTTCCATCCTGCCTGATTGTGAATACAGACCCTCATGATCTACCTGGAACACATTGGGTTGCAATGTACTTTGTGTCGCCTTATGAAAGTGAATTCTTCGACAGTTATGGTTTCCCTCCTGAAACGTATGACATGGATGGATATTTGTTACAGGATGATACATATTACAACGACAAACCGCTCCAGGGACTAAGATCAGACACATGTGGAGACTATTGTTTGTTTTACTTATTTCATCGAGCTCGCAATGTAAATTTGAATGCCATACAAGCTAAATTTAGAAGGTACGATTCACAGTGGAATGATGCACAAGTAGCAAAGTTTGTACACACGTTTGTTAAAGCCATAAGCAATGTTAGGAATAATAATGAACAACAAGTTTGTAAAACATTTCACTGTTGGCGTAAGCAATCAATAAAATATTCTTGAAGTTAATAAAAATAATGTGTGTATCTTTGATATTTATTTAAAAGGAGTGTGACTTAAAACAACCCACCATACTGTATCCGCTTTTCGTTGCGACAACATGTCTCAGTTTAAATGTCCAAGCAGTATTATGATAGCGGGTCCTAGTCAGTGTGGCAAGACAACGTTTACAAGACAACTACTTCAACAAGCGGATTCTTTATTTGAGCGACCCATTCGTAAAATCGTATATTGTTATGGACAGTGGCAAGACTGTTTTAAGGATATGACAGCGCAAGTGACATTTGTAGAGGGTATTCCTGAGGATATTCCAAGTTTATTTCCATCCAATTGTCGTCCGGGAATACTCGTGTTGGATGACCTAATGAGAAATTGTAGCGATGACGAACGCATTCTGGATCTGTTTACCAAAGTGTCTCATCATTGTGATGTAACCTGTATTTATCTGACTCAAAACCTCTTTCCACCAGGAAAGTTTTCTCGGAGTATCTCTTTGAATGCTCATTACATTATCGCTTTCAATAACCCTCGCGATACACTAGGGTTTCGAACATTGGCCCAGCAAGCATTTGCAGGAAATGTACCTTACGTGTGGGAAAGTTTTCAAGATGCCACTTCACAACCCTTTGGATACCTGGTGTTGGATTTACACCCTCGTACACCCAACATTCAACGACTGCGGACAAGAATATTACCTGCAGCACATTCCTACCCTGTGATCTACGTAAACAAGAAACTCTATAAAACAGATGAACCACTACCAGTTTATTTCAGTTAACATCATGTCTGCCTGCAAGTCGCATCAGCGAACGAACCGTATGAAAAAGAATCAACGTGGTGGTAAAATGGTCTTGCCTTCTGGCACTACTACGACTTGCTCAAAACGAAAGCGCCCAGGAATGTCTAAACAGTCTAAAGTTGGTCAACATTTACCCTTTCTTTGTACGTGTTTTAAGAGCAACGGAAAACAACGCAAAGATATGATATCCCATGCAAACAAAGGTCAAATGGAAGCTATTGGCGAGATTGCTCTAAATCTCCTTAAAGGAAACATTGTGGTACCGAGGTCATCATTTACACGATTGAAGCCGCACAAGTCAAAGCTCCTGTATTTGACCCGCAAGACACCAAGCCTTAAAAGGAAAAAGGAAGTGCTCAATCAGAAAGGCGGATTTCTACCAGCCCTAGCTGCATTGATTGCTCCTCTTGCTGTTGATTTATTGGGTAAAGTTTTAAAATGAAACATGCACAAAAGATGTTGATGGTGCCCGAACACTTATTGCAAAGTATGGAAACAGAACATCGATTGACTGCTCCCGCTCAGCTCCCGACTCTGACGCGCTTAGATCAAGATATGAAACAAATCATGGATTCGTCTTTACCAGAAGATCAAAAAGTCCTCATGTTGGATCAACTTCTGCAGAGGTATCAAGGGTTGACAAAACAGATGAAGAATGAAACCACCGTAAAACCCACAGTGGTACTTCCTACACCAGAACCATCGCCTGCACCGACCACTTCTCCTAAATCTGAAGCAAAAACGACCAAAACAGTTAGAAAATTGCCTGTTACACCTGTGTCTACAAAAGAATCGAAACTGCCTAGACGAAAAGAAACACCGTCTTCCGTTTTACCTGACGAATCAGCACTTTCTTTGTTTTTGGAAACGCCACCTGATTCCATGCGCAAAACTGTGAGAAAACGCAAGGCGAGAACACCTGTGGTGGCCAGGTTACGAAGCAATAAGCAATGGGAACCTTACTAAACCGGACGAACCAGTTTTTCAAGGTGAATTGAAATATAAGGGACAGACACTTGTGTTGTCAGAACATTTTTTTTATTGGATTGGCTTTACATCATGACTCCTGATATCATTAAGCACCATGTGTTAGAAGTGAATGATGAAAAAACAAAAGACGCCTATTGGATATGTCTCGCTTTCATAGTGTATGACGATAAACAGAAGAGAGACCCCCGTTCTGTACAAGACAATAAACAGCTGACGACATGTTTGGATCATGCGTTTACGGTTTTGGATCAGTATCGCCCAAAGGCATATTGGGTACGGCACGATTTATTGGACATTCTGGATTTGCTAGCACCTTATGAACAAGACTGGATTGATAATCCACAACAAGAAAGAGAACGCATTGAAAGCGCCATTTTGAATCCCGATCAGTTTTGTAAAACCTGTTGGTACTGGTTAGACATATTAATAAATAGCATTGTTGAGGTGGACCAGTCCTAACCAGTTCGTACTTGTTAAACAGGTTTATTGTTTGCTCAAAAAAACTGGTTTTTAAAAACTGTATAAAGTTTCTGCGACAGTGTTCATCACACATCAATTTCAAGATGAGTTACTCAAAGTGTGGACTCTGCCTACAAGACCTTGAGGTGATCAAACCCACATCAGGTATTGCCTACATTCGCTGTTTGAATTGGAGAGAGTGCCCCTTCTTCTGCCGTGAAGACAATGTCTATGGCTATCAACAATGTATCAAGGATCGTGTGATACCTGCATATAAAGTATGCGAAAGTGGAAAACAGCTCTGTTGCAAACACATGGAAGTGTCAACCTTGAGGGTATCTGGATCAGAAAAGAACCCTTTCAGGCCATACTTCATGTGTAGACAAAAGGAAAAGTGTCAGTTCTTTCAATGGGCCGATGAATTGCCTGCAGATGTCTTTGGTCCTCCAACGAACAAACCAAGAGAAACTGAAGCGAATGTCGTGGTGATTAAAAATCAAGACAAGATCAAACGACCTACACTTCAGAGACAATTTAGCAGAATAGATAAATCAAAGTGGCAAAGAGATCTTGGACAATTAATTGCAGATGGCGTGTAAAATAAACATAAAATTCACACTCTTTGCAACAAAGTAGAACTGATTGTAATCATTGTTTTTGTTTACTTAAAAAAATAATTTTGACAACATCAAATATTGTATTCATTTTCTGGTGTCTTTTTGAATACTTAATAAGGGTGAACAAAACCGGTTTGACTCGTTTTTCTAGAGAGCGACCATTTTGAATAATATACCTCTTGACCAACTGGAATGAACCGTCAGTGTATTCTCATTGGTTCATCACCCGTCCTTTGTTCTTTTGCCTTTAAATTGAAACCACCACCCGGATGGTTGGGTGGACACGTAACACTACATCGCACCATACACTTCTCTCTAAAACACTTTATAAATATTCAATAAAATCTCAGAATACATCTCTCCCAATTCATGCATCCTTAATGACTCCACCTATACGGCCTGCATCTCATTAAACCCCTCCTGTACCTATACGGCATGCATCTCATTATCTCCTGACCGAAAACCGGTTTGACCGAGCCAACCTCATTAACTCAGGGCTGCTGCATATATGAATAAATTCGCCCAAGCATCCGTGATATACTACTACATTCGCTCCCTGGGAACGATCACGCGGTTTGCTTTCCCATTCGATTATCCTGAGAGGGACCGCTTGCAGTCTAGCGCAGTCTCTTTGAACTCCGTTCACCCATGCAACACCAGAGTGAACTGTTTAAGGCGCTTGTTCTTTGCACACGTGCCTGTGTTTAATATCCTGGTTCACATGGGCGACACAACGACACTAACGATAGTATAACAGTAAGCAAGCGCGTCACTCAAGGACTGGTTAAGCGCAAGCACGGAAAATTAATATTACACAATAAAGAACTTGGGTTAAAGAAAGTAACGGTTTTTACATTCAAAGGTGACGTTTTGAGTATTATTTTATGTTGAGTATCAGACAGAAAGGAAACTGTTTTTAGAAAAAGAAAAATATCATACTATTTATTTATTTATTCTTAATTAAAGCGGCAGTGTCACAAGGATTTTAACCATTTTTTGTCAAACCATGCTACAATGTCATCACTTATTTACAAAGTATTACTAAAACACCATGAGAAAGTAATCAACCACTTCTTTAAACGGGAATAAGTCATGGTCTGTTGTAGCCCATTTTGGAAGCGCAAATGTAAGAACTTGAACAAAATTAGGTTAAGGCAGGAGTTAACCTAAACTTGAATGAAATTTTAAGAGGTTTGAAGAAGGAATAGAAGAAATAAAATGATTTTAGGGACACTAACAGACAGTTGATACCCGCGCAAGAGCACCCCAAGATGCTAGTGGACTATTTTGGTGTGCATGTGTAATTATTAACTACAAATTCGGCTAATTTTAAAACTTCGTTAAATCTTCGATATTTCTTCCCCTCTAACATACCCCAAAATCACCCAAAAAGTTACAAAACACTCCAAAACATAGGTTCATGAGATGAGCATAGAGTTTTTGGATTGCTTGAAACGTGAACAAGATATTTCCATTCAGAAGCCATGTTAAGTTGTATTGCATAGAGCCCCAGTCCGCCTACGACTAAAGACAGTTTTAATACATTAGGTTAGTAATTTATGACAGTTTTAGTTTTAGTACATTAGGTTAGTAATTTATGACAATTTGAGTACATTAGGTTAGTAATTTATGACAATTTGAGTACATTAGGTTAGTAATTTATTACAAAACTGAACCATTATTTTCGATTTCTGTTTATACGAAAATATGTTTTGGTTTTTGAAATGACACTAAATCCCCGTGGTACGTCCCCTTTTAACTAGCCCCTTTGATCGATGTGTTGGATTTTGAAAGGGCGTGCGTTATGGCTTGTGCCAACTTTTAAAAACAATTGCATGTGTTCGGTTTACCATAAGCTCACCTCAAGTGTCTTCAATGACCTTTGTTAAACTTCGCAGGGCGGGATCCAGAAGGACTTGATTTTGTTTATAGAAATGAACTGAATCAGATCAACGGTGACTCAAAGTGCTACTACGATCGAAACCTAACTTTTGTATTTGTATTGCTTACGGCTTGTTAGAGGCGGATATACCTATTTGTCCGTCTGGTCTCTCCGGTTTAGTCGTCCACACATAAACGAGAAATCTCCGTTTTCAAAACTATATCAATTTTGGACAGCGTTTTTAAAATTTCCGTTTTCTGTGCGTTTTCAATCGCTTACGCGTAAAGGCCAAGCTGAAGGTGGATTTCCAGTGGATCGCGTTATTTTTACGTGCGTTTTACGTGCGTAAATAAAATCAGAGATGATGTGTTACCAGCTTGGAATGCGTAAAAGTAAAAACGTTGAGCACGGTTCAACGTAAATGCAGTAAAAATTACACTTATGTCCAGAAATGCAAGTAACTAGGACCTTGGGTACTTCATATTACACACAATTATTTGTAATTTGCACATGACTTCATGTTTGACAGAATTGCTTGCGTTTAGGTGAGAATCAGGACTAGGGGACACTTCATGATGTCTATCATAAAAAGCACAAATCTCATTAGCCTGCATTTCTGGACATACCTCACAATACGACAACAGTAAATGTTTAGTTTTTTGTGGCTCCTAAATTCCTAAAATCTCGATTTTTTTGTAACCATGCTGCATATTCTTATTCTGGAGAATGTTCAATCGAACGCACCCTAAAGAAATCACAAAAAAATATGTGTGAACGCTTTTTCAGTTGAATTAATGTTTTAGTTTTTATCAATCCCTATCAGCTGCATTAATTCACTGCATTCTGGTTCAATTATTCGATTTTGTTCCTCTGGAGCGCTTCGCCATTTTTCTACATTAGCGGATGAATTGCGAACGGAGGAAAATGTTTTGCCTGCCTCTTTAGCAAGCGCCTGTTCACTTGGGCTCGTGTTGAAAACGATCCATTTTACCAAATCTTCCGAGATCTCAAAGCCGGCAAATTTGTAAATTTTCAGCGCCGTCTTCACTGGAAGCATAGCTATATCTCGGTAATATACTTCCATGTACCTGTGATAAGTGACAAAATACTCCACGATTCTTGGCTTCGTTACTGGCACATAGTACACCCGTGGGAAAATCCCAACAAGGTTTTTGTCACTGAGCCTATTGGCCATTTTGAGGTTGCGCATGAGACTGGGTCAGTTTCGTTTCGAATTGCATTATGGGGCTGTTTTGAGGACGCAATTCAAACATGGCGTCTGCTCAGGATGTAACATGGGGAAATTGCTAGATTCCATAGCTCAGAAGGAGGTCGGAGACCTTATTGAGACTTATATAACGGAGTAACTGGTTAGCTGTCAGTTGAGGTTAGGCCGGGGTAGCAGTTTATATATAGTTAAATTTAGGACTAAGCAACCCGAGAAGCTAGGTGGTACAGTGGTACGGTAGGCTATGTAAGCCTAAGCCTAGCTGAGGTCACAGGTTCAATCCTGAGTGGGGATTTTAGATTTTATTTTTTACACTTAAAAATTTATTGAAATTAAAATTCTAAGTGTCGACATTACGTTATATAATTCTCAGTAAGTGTCCGACCTCCTTCTAAGCTATAGAAGGTAGACCCTACCGTAACAAGGTGTTAATTGCAGGAATGACTCCGAGTGAAAATTTTTCACCAATTATAGAATTTTTTCCTATCGGAAAAAAGAAAAATGCAGTAAATCACCTGGAATCGAACCCGGAACCTCGTGCGTGCTAACATCCCTCCTTCACCACTAGACCAATGGGTTGATCCGGCAAACCCAACAAAAATTTAATTATAAAAGGTGACCCTAACTCTTAATCTAACCTAATCGCGAATCTAGCTTAGATCTAATAATCACTTTGCCTAGGCTTAATTTTATCTGATAATAAAAGCCTACTTTCGTTCTAATCCAGGCACAAACAAAAAAAAAAGAGAGAAATGAATGCTAATGAGGTCAGCGGTTTCCTTTCAAACGGCCCGGAGCCATTCCTGCATTTAATGGCTTACCAGGATGTAAACTGAAGCTGTGATCTTGTCAAAAATGGGATAATGTTCCAGGGAAATATTGAACTAAGTTTATTTCTATTCATCCTAACTCCTCTTGGAAAATGTGCTCCACAAATCCTTGAGCTCATTGCGTCCTTCAAGGTTGCATTCAGTATCAGTCGTACCTGGTACGCCTTTTTTACTTTCGGATCACTTGGTAAAGTGTGAAAGTTCATATTTGGTGAATTTCTCCAGTTGTTGCTGCATCCAGGTACCGACAACTAAACTCTCCCATTTTTGAGAAGATCACAGCTTCAGTTTATGGTGGTGACTAGAAGGTATATACTTCATGCTAACACACCATATAGGGATCCTATCATATAGGGATCCTAAAAACTCATTTTAAAATGGTTAGCTTTTATTTACTGTTATGGGCAGTGATATCCATAACAGTAAATAAAAGCTAACCATTTTAAAATGAGTTTTTAGCCCTAAATAAGTGCCGAATTCTTTGATGTGCATAAATTAAAACCCGCCATGAAGTATATCCCGACTAGAATGGATACTCCAAAATCAGGTTGGACACCTTATTGAGACTTATATAACGGAGTAACTGGTAAGCTTTCAGTTGAGGTTATGGGTAGCAGTTTATATAGTTAAATTTAGGACTAAGTAACCCGAGAAGCTAGGTGGTACAGTGGTACGGTAGGCTATGTAAGTCTAAGCCTAGCTGAGGTCACAGGTTCAATCCTGAGTGGGGATTTTAGATTTTCTTTTTCACACTTAAAAATTTATTGAAAATAAATTCTGAGTGTCGACATTACATTATATAATTCTCAATAAGTGTCCGAGGTGACCAACCTGATTTGGAATATCCATTCTAGTCACGACCTTCAGTTTATATCCTGAGCAGACGCCATGTTTAACTATGTTTGAATTGCGTTCCCAAAACAGCCCCATAGTGCAATTCAAAACGAAACCGACGCAGTCTCGTGCGCAACTTCACAATGGCCAATGCGCCATAATAAATGGTTCATATCTACTTACCATGCGACCCGTGTAGGAGGGTGGGGTTGCATATCAATGCAGCGAAACTTTAGCCTGTGGGATACCACGGGGCTGGGGCAGTCACCGGAGCCGGTATGGCCTGGATTTGCTGTTCCGGTGGAATGGTATCTCGCAGCACATGGAGAAATAGAAGCTTTTCTGGAGGGGTACGCTAGAAACTACATTTCCTTTACTACTAGGATCACTCAGTGATTAATCAAGGATCAGTCAAAGATAAGGCAGGGAAAAGTCATTGTCAAAGATTAGTAAAAAAAAAAAGATGGGTCCTCTTCGATTTCCAAAAAAATGGCTCATTTTCGGTCATTAACAAATTTCATAAATAGAATGATAAGTGTGGAGGGAGAGAGTCAGAAAAAAATTCAGAGTTCCAGATGGGATTTGAACCCACGACCTTCCGTACACTAGTCGGAAAACCAATATATTTTTATTAATCGGGCCGGCTTGTTGCCAAGCCAGCGCGATTTATAAAATGAGCGTGTTTATTAGTAACAAATGGACACCCGACGGGAGGGGGGGTTCGCCGATACGTTTTTGTTGATTATATGTTAGCCTAGCTTCTGTCCAAATTTGAGGAAAATCGAACAAATTCCCTTTGAGTTGTAGCTCTTTAAAGTGTCCACAACAAGCGAAAAATTAACTTTGAGAAAACAGCGCTTAAAAGAAACATATCGCTTCATAAACAAACTCCGCCCACAAAAGTTATACCGTCATTTCTCCGTCAATTTTCATTATTTTTCGATAATTTTTTTTGGATAAAAGTTCATTCTGTAAACTTTATTTTGACGCCAAAAAAAAATTTCAATAAATTTTCGATCTGAAGGTACACTGTAACCTTAAACAATACTTCAGCGGAAATAATCCAGCGCGAATAAAGACAAATACATCCGTTAGGTACGTATACATCAAAAAGATATTTAAATTAAAAAAAAAACGGTAATATCCGCTTTATCACGAATTGTGCCCCTAAGGACCAGTTTGGCCATATTATAAGAAACAATGTTTCCTAGTTTCCTAGTTTCCTAGTTTAGGCAGGCCCTAGGACGGTGGTTAACTCATTGTCGTCCGTGACTTTTTACGTTTTTGAGTGATTTTCTGCATATAAACGATCCATAGGATTTCGTGACTCCATATTTGGGGTTACCATGGAAAGTGTTGCTGTTCTAAAACACTGAAGGCTCGAGTTTTCTAGAAACGTCATTCTGACGTAGTGTTTTTGCTTCGTTCAGCTATAATAACGGCTCCAATTTAATATGGTTTGTATGTGAGTTTTGGTAAGTTTACAGCCATTATATTTTTTATCTTTAGTAGCTGCCTGATGAGCATCATTAAGCGTGAAGGTAGTTCAGAGTCCACTTTTTCAATGAAGCGAGTAACGTGATGTACTTCGTTTGAAAATTTGGCTTGTTATTCGTAGAACTGGAAAAATGGCCGCTCCGAAACGAAGTAGCTTTGGGACTCCACTACTGATAAATTTCTTGACCTACCACGGCATGTTTTGGAAGTTGCGACCACTGAAGAACACAACAAGCGCGAAATTTCGGTGGTAGGTCGGGGTGGCTGTGGACTTAGTATAAATATGAAATATGTGGGGGAAGGAACGAACTCTGTCAAAAATTCTTGCTATTTCCCAGTATGCAGTGCGGTGGTGATGTTGAAAATCGAGACAAGGCCAGGATGCGCTAGAACGAGAGGCTGTAGCTCGACCCAGGAAACGAATAAGAGCAAAAAAATAACTTCTAAGGTAGGACAAGGACCGACGTTTGTTGTCAATGTTGACTTTTGGGTTTGCAACGATGATTTCAATAAAAAAAAAAACTGAAGGCAAAAACGTGATTTTTGTTGTTTTTCTATGACGTTAAAAACGGTCATTTTTGTTCTTCTCCAAATTCAAACGCTGATATTCTGCAAAAATCGCTGACTTTTTTGTGTTTATTGGGTGTCTCAACTAGAAGGACTTTCTAGTCAATGCTCGCGACTGCAATATTCGCGCGATTGAGAAAGGTGCAATTTTTTAAAGCAGTGGAGTCTGACCGGTCCTTTTGGACCGATTTTGGCCGGGACTGGCAAGAATGAAGTAAAGGGGAGGTCTGGATTACGTTTCAGAGAAAATCAAACAATTTTTTGAGAGGACTTGCTTATGACTGTTGCCTTAATGTCTGTGGGAGCCATAAAATTACATGCTACTGCTCACGAAAAACCGAAAATTTAGTTCTCATTTTGCAGAAAATCGCTAACGTGGGGCGCTTTCCATTTGACCAAAAATTCCGGTTTTACACATCAGGGTCTCATTAATTGCACATTAACACTGATTTAATTTGACCACAAATGACACACATATACGTCAAACTCACGAAGTCACAATATAATATCGCCACTAATTGTCTAATTTTTCCGGATGAATGGAACTTGAAGCCGGTGTTCGGGTGGGTTCTGATATTGACGCCACTGCATGAGAACGACTGTCATCCACTTTTTCAGTTAATAATTTATTAATTTCACGTTTCAATATGTAACATGAGGGGGATGCTAGGCAGTACATGTATTCCACTGAGTTAGATTCAAAACAGTTTACCATTATTAGAACATAGTCCATACAGGTCAATGGTTACCGGAAACCTGTCGGTCGGCCGACCACAAACAGTGGCATTTTCGTTAAAAAGTTTATTTTAGTTTGCTTCTCTTGTCCCTAATATTGAGCCTTGTAACAGTTATGTGAATTTATTTTCTCCCTCAATTAGATAATTTCACTCAGTTCCGGTAGTGGCTAACTTGAAAGCTTTTGCTCCTTTGGCCACTACACATTTAGCCTGTCAAAAATTCTTGCTATTTCCCAGTATGCAGTCCCAGTATGTCTGCTCTCAGATAGTGGAGGCGAGCGAAAAATATTGGTAGCGAAGAAAAAACGTTCTTTCTTCGCTCGCTCCGACATTTTTCGCTCGCCCCCACTATCTGAGAGCCTGGAACAGGCTACTACACATTTCTCCCTTGTTGAATGTAATTTCATTCTTGTTATGTAATTCTCTCTCTTTCATTTTTCTAACAATTTTGGAATATTCTACTGTAATGAAATAAGTGTGAATAAAATGAACTTGAACTTTCTTCTAGCAACTGACCGATAGAAGCTGGAGTTCCACTGTCACGTTACGCAAGCTGCCAGTTATATTTACGCACGTAAAACGCACGTTAAATAATAGTGGAAATCCAGCTTTATCGATCAGTCATAGAGTGTGATCGCAAAAAAAATATGTGCATGGTTGTAGTTTAGTGGAATCTCGATTTCTAGATCGAACCTCCAAGAGAAACGAATGGTTCGAGAAATCGAGGTGGCATCAAATTACGCTAAATTGCTGAAGTATTGTTATATTCACGAGCAAGTGGGCACAGTTTCATAGAAATATCATTTTTATTTATACAGATCCAGTATTTCTAGTAACAGATGACTGATTTGTCGCTTGATGTGTAATAAAAATAGGGAATACAACTTGTCTGGAAGGGTTATATTTGCTTCAAGGCGCGAATAAACTGATTTCTAAATTTTCAGACTACCGATTTATCGAGGCTGATTATGGAGCCATGACGTGGTTCGACGTATGCGCGAGTTTCCAGTTATCGAGAGTTCGAGAAATCGGACGGGTAAAACTGCAGTGTTCGAGTGAAGCAAATCCAAGGAAACGAAGTTTGGTTCGAGTTTAATATCGGGAGATGCGAGAAACCGAGTGTACGAGAAGTCGCGATTCCACTTCTCTTTCAACATAAATATAAACGGCTCCTTTGTTATCGACATTAAATGAAGTCTTCAATAAACGTTGTCGACCTTAGAGTTACTGAGCACCACACTGTATTTGTAAACAAATAATCATTGACAAAATCCCTGCTTACGTTTTAAGATTCTTTTTGGGTTATACAGTTTCTTGGTTTGTCCACAATCCACCAGTTGAACGGATATACACTTTTAAGAACAAGCGTGACATTTTTCGGTACATATATGTAAAAATCACCATACCGAGCCTTAGGTAAGGAGCCCTGTACAGCATGCGATGGAAAAGACGAGTAAAGATTGTAGTTTATAGGAGCTAGCCATGTCTCCCAGCCAGTTCGTTTCATAGTACCATGATAATCATAAAATATGTAGATATCAACCCAGCCGAAGGGGCATATCCCCTGGTTATAGATAGCCATTATACCATTTCGATCTAGACCGTCCTTTAACGTAAATCCATTGGCTGTGAAGTTTGAGAGAAACTCCTTCCGAGAGAGACGCTGATAGTTGGTATCGTCTCCAGAAACTCCGATATCCGCATCGTCATCCCAAGGTAATGCATTGTACAGTTTCCTTTCGATACCCCAGAGAGAACCGAACATCAACCAGTGTTTAATTCCAAGATCTTCAAGTACGTCATGCACTGCGTGCGCAAGGTCCACTAACTGTTGTTTCTCTTTCGAACTCCTTTCGCAATTCACAGGTTTGTTTCCCATTCTGCTAACCAAACTTGTCAGTTGTAAGTTTCTATATATATAATAAACGAATGCTAAGATAATTATCAGTTTTGCTATTCGCCAAACACGTAACCAGTTCATGTTGCGTGTCCCTACGTGTTATAAGAATGAACGTGTGTGACGAAACGCCACTGGGGGATATCGATACAACTTCCGTTTTATTTATTATTATTTTATCGCGTTATTAACCGAGCACATTCGATTTTTTCGATCGCTTCTGCAAGAGAAAGTAGGTGAATGTTTGTTAATTTCTATCACGATGGAGTCGTCACTTTGAGGCGAGTTGATCGTGACGTTTCGACTGCTGTTATTGCTAGTTTTCATCAGGCGATGAGGTCGATTGATTACGTCTCGCTTTATGCCGGGGCTTTAAGTAGCAGGTTGGTTCGCTGTTATTGGTACATTTCGATCCTCATTTTTATTCCGACTAGATGTTGTTCCCTCATAAGTCCAATTTGTTTTCGATCGTCTGTTGTGCTATTCCCCTGGTGAGGGGGGGGGGGGGGGGGGGAGTACTCTGCAAATTTTTGGGCCGGGTGTGCCGCTGGGACTCTGAGACCCTTCTGCATGTACCGGAACACATTGTGTTTCTTTTGTTTGTGAGGTTTGGTATATTAGTCTTGTTTTGGAGTTATACTGTCATTCATGCTCTGGTATATACATGCAGAAGGAACCGGATTTTAACCAACTCTTGATTACATTCTGTAATCAGTTTTGTGAAGCTTATTTATCATAATACGGTTGTGAATAAATAAATACCAAACCCAAATAAACTTTTTCTGGTAATCTACAACTAGTGTATGTCTCCTTCATGAAATTAAGAACCAATTAAGCCAAAATAACCTGAATCAAAATACAAGAACCTATTTTGCCAGACTTCAAAAAATGTAGATTCTTAGTCTTCTTACACGCGGGTGTTTACTGTAATTGTAAAGGCTGTGCCTTTAAAATGAGACTGGGACAGGGGAACCGGGACATGGGGACCGGGACATGGGGACCGGGACATGGGGACCGGGACATTAGGCCGCGTGTACAGGGACTTGCGACTCGGGGACGCGAGACGAGGGACTCGGGGACGTGAAGTATGGGACTCGGGACATAAAGTATGGGACGCGGGGACACGAAATACGGGACTTCCCGTACTTCACGTCCCCGAGTCCCTCGTCTCGCGTCCCCGAATCCCAGGTTCCTGTACACGCGTCCCAATGTCCCCGTCCCAATGTCCCCGTCCCCATGTCCCAGTCCCATTTTTAGGCACCGCCGCGCCAATTGTGGAATCCCTTGTGAACCCGTACACCAGGACAGAACCCCTTGAGGAAGAAAAACAAACAGAAAGACAAATTCGAAAAACCAGAGATTTTACTCATAAATGAAAGCTTGTTCCGAAACGGAATCAACGAAGAACAAAAACAAAACAAAACAAAACACAAACGTACATAACAAAACAAAACAAAAATGCTTAACCTTAACGTCAACGTAAAATTAACTACATCCCGGCGGTACCAATCAATGAAAATCAATCATTGATTGCCAATCAATACAATCAATAATAATCAATAATAATCCATTGATTGATATTGATTGGTTCAACCAATCAATAAAAATCGATACTCACTCACCCAGACTCCTTAATTGCTATTGATTATTATTGATTTTTATAGATAATCAATAACTGATCACCACGCGTTTCAAGGCATTTGAGATCAGATTTGGCGACTGTTACCTTGATAGATGTCAAAGCAATTAGAGGTCGCAATAGCCATATTCTTTGTCGTAAAAGGATACCACCAGTGTCCTTTTCACGTGAACGAAGGAGAAATGTTTTCGTTGTGAAGAAGAGGGGAGAACGCGGAAACGCGTTCAAAGTTCTGAATGATCGGGGGCAGCTTGGCCACCACTCTCTTACTTTATCTTCTCTTTTTAAGTGATAAAATCAAAGCCTTTCTATGTGAAGAACTTAACGGAGATTTTAGTTTTCAATGAAAATCAATATCAATCAATAGAAATCAATGATAATCAATGAAAATCGATACTCACCCAACTCCAAGGCATTGATTTTTATTGATTTCCAATACCAATCAATTAATTGGTATTGATTATTATTGATTGTTATTGATTATATTGATTATTGCTTTTCATTGATTGGTACCGCCGGGACTACATGCGTGTAAACCGGATGCGTGATAAAACCGCGTACTCGCGACAAATTACTCAATAAATTACTCTCTGCAAACATCAGAAAAAAATTGCAGAGCAGCTCACTTTCTTATTTGTTTCCAAAGCATTCTTTTTTTCTAACAAAACAAAAATTAACGAAATAAACAGACGCAAACTTGTTAGCGTGCTTAGCTATTTTCGAAGTAGAGACTAGGTGCGTAGTGTATACCTGCCAAGTCTCACGCCTTATGCTTGAGTCTCACGCCTGCGAGTCCAAAACTCCAATCTCACGACCACTCACGCCTATGGAGCAATTTCTCACGCCTGATTTACAAATTTGAGCTATCAGCCTTAACTGATCGCATGATCTATAGTTACGTTCATGAAAATGGCACTTTTTGTAGGTTTTTATCGTTCTGGACATTACAACAAGGTACAGTTGGATGATATTAAACGGAGGTCTGAGGTCCAGGGAAACTTCCGAATTCTTCGGAACATTTTCGGACATCTTCGGAATAGATCGGGTTCTCTCCGGATTTGGTCGGATCGCCTTCGGAAATCCTGGCACTACCACGAAAAACTTCTCACGCCTGTCACTCTGAAAAAGTTGGCAGGTATGGTAGTGCCATTAGCACTAAGTGCACGACAAACTAAGAATTATGCGCAAGGATGGCTTCTCTTCGCCCTCAATGTGTTTCCCAATTCAAAGACATCGAGAAGACAAACAAAAGGCGCGATAAACGAGCATTTTTGTCCATGCTCTTCCTCTCGGTTGTCCGCCAATTTGAATGTTTTGAAAAAGATCATCGCCATGGTGATCATGTTATGGTTGGTGACGTAGACCATTGTTTTCGCTTCTGCCAAAACTGGCATACTCCCGGACTGTTTATGTCTAGCGGGATTTTTGAAAACCATGTCGCCCTAACTAAGCGACTGTAAGTGTGCTTGGCCACAATACACAATATAAAAACTAAAGACTGTTGCTAGTCTTTTTTTTCTCGCTCTCGCTCTCGCTCCCTTTCCCTCTTCTCTCTCTTCTCTGTGATTTCAGGCTGATCGGGGTCATAAAAACCCTTGTTTGGCCTAGTTGTAGTGAAATTGCTGTAACTGTCGTCGGCCATGTTTTCAAAAATTCAGCTATATGTAATTCTAACTTTTAAAAGTTGAGAAGGCCCTGGGGACGAGGTCACGGAGGAGTTGTGAGTGACAGCTCTGCGTCACTGACCCGCGGAAGTCGGATCGTGAAGTCTCGTTCAAGCTCAAATTTCACTCTGTTGCAGATGAAACGAAAGATTTATTGTTCTAACTGAAATTTTAAAGAATATCGACGTGGCTGTCCAAAAACGCAAAGAACATTCTTAACTATTCAACACAGGGCTTAACCATTGGCATTGTTTTCGTTACAGGGAAAACCCATAAACCTAGGTACTTGGTGTATCCCTGATCATAATGTATGGTACTTCATGTATCCCTTATTGTAATGTATTTAGATATATTGCAGTGTAATTTAGGGTCGGATTACAGTATCTAGGGTTGAAGCACTGATTTTAGTATTAAGGTTTAAGCACTGATTCCAGTATTTCCAGTGTATCGAAAGGGTTAGTTCTTATATATGGTCTGGGCTAACAGCATATTACCTTATATCCCCTAAAAATTACAATTTCCGGCAGCTAGTCCTCGGTGGTGAAGTAGATAGTGTGCATGGAGCAGATCATACGGCCCGGGTTCGATTCCCTATTCTGCTGTTTTTATCTTCTTTTTCTACTGAAATAAAAACTAAGTGTTTAAATACAAAATAAGGAGGGATACACCAAGTACATACCCCCATAAATGCCGCGGTCGCCCGCGTTTCGCGCCGCTGACTCCTGAGTGTTATTCAGCTGTCTCGATCGTCGTGAGTCGATTGTCAAACCTATTGTGACATTATCGCTAAAACCTGTGATCCAAAAATATAAACACTAACTTTTTGTTTCAGCCTTCTTACCTGCTATAAACTTGAATAATTAGTTAACTGGAAAAAAACATGTCAGCAATGCAAGCTCTTCAGTGTTGACAAGGTGATGTTAGTTTCTTTGCATAATCGCAGAACATTAAATCACTTTGACCACAAGTGACACATATGAATGTCAAACCCACAAAGCCACAATATAATATCGCTTCTAGTTGTCTGATATTTTCGCATGAATGGAACTTGAAGTGCATGTGTGAGGGTTTTGATATTGTTGCCATATATTAGAAAAACATATTATAGAGCGTATGCACATGACGTCACGGCGGCCATATTGGTGTACCAAAACAATAGAACGGCGGCCATGTTGGTGTACCAAAACAATCCCGTGGGATTTGAACGCTTTTCTTATGTTAACACTTTCTTTTGTTCCAATAAATTTGCATAGCTGCTTGCCACGTGAGTGCATACGCTCTATACGTCTCTCAGTGTTTCTTATATTTTTCGCCTTAAAGCCGGCCCCGACTTTTCACAAAAGCGTGAGCCGAGAGAAACTCTGGCACCCAGGGTACTAAACGGCTGTTATCGATGTTTTCAGTAGTTGATAATTTGATCGAAAAAAAAGCGATTGTGGACATTTTCTATAGAGCAGTTTTCAATTGAGTGTGAAAAGAAATTACACAATTGCTTTGTTTTTTCATTGCTAAGCTTTGCGATTGGCTAAAAAATCTCGCGCCACTTTCTCGAGCAATCAGAAGTAAAACCAAAACCAGTCGTGACTTGCTCGCGTTTTCGCGCGCTTGGCGCCGCCTACATGTAATTGCTTCGAGTTCTGATTGGTTCATTGGATTGTTTACGACTGTTGTGATTGGTCAGACTAATTACTTTGGTTTTGGTTTTGCACACTCAATAGCCCATTTCCGATATATTAAAATTCATACTTGGCTCCGAGGCTTGGGGGAATAAAACAAAAGAAATGAATAATTCAATGCTGAACCTCAATGTGATTTCTTTTGTTTTATTCCCCCAAGCCTCGGAGCCAAGTATGAATTTTAATATATCGGAAATGGGCTATAGAGCGTTTTCACTTGACGTCATAGCCGCCATATTGGTGTTCCCGTACAAAAGAATTTTAATTAACTTCTTTTGTTAGGAACACCAACATGGCTGCCATAGCCTTTGTCATTTGAGTCCCACGGGACTGAAGGTCACGTGAGTGAAAACGCTCTATTGAAACTGCTCTAGTGACTACTATTTGTATATGTAATCGCATGGGCCCGAATAAAATTAAGAATTACATTTCACGCGTGTTTTCGTGACTCGGCCAATTTCTACAGATTCTGAAAACACAAGTGATATTTAATTATTATTACTTATACAAAAGATCATTGAAAAATTGCCTGCTTCAGTTTTAAAATTCTTTTTGGTCTATACAGTTTCTTGGTTTGTCCACAATCCACCAATTGAATGGATATACACTTTTAAGAACAAGCATGACATTTTTCGGTACATACATGTAAAAATCACCAAATCGAGCCTTAGGTAATGAGCCCTGTACAGCATGCGATGGAAAAGACGAGTAGAGGTTGTAGTTTATAGGAGCTAGCCATGTCTCCCAGCCTGTTCGTTTCATAGTACCATGATAATCATAAAATATATAGATATCAACCCAGCCAAACTTGCATATCTCCGTGTTAAAGATGCCCATTATACCATTTCGATCAAGACGCTCCTTTAACGTAAATCCCTTGGCTGTGAAGGCTGAGAGAAACTCCTTCCGGGAGAGACGCTCATAGCTAGTATCATCTCCAGAAACTCCAATATCCACATCTTCATCCCAAGGTAATGGATTGTACAGTTTCCTTTCGATACCCCAGAGAGATCCGAACATCAGCCAGTGTTTAATTCCAAGCTCTTCGAGTACGTCATGCACTGCATGCGAAAGGTCCACTAACTGTTGACTCTCTTTCGCACTCTTTTCGCAATTCACAGGTTTGTCTCCAATTCTGCTAACCAAATTTGGCATTTGCAGGTTTCTGTATATATAATAAACGAATCCTAAGAGAATTATCAGCTTTACAATTCGCCAAACACGTAACTTCGTGCTACGTGTCCCCACCATACCTACGTGTTATGACTTCTGAACATTACGTGATAAACGCCACGCTCATAATGCAAGTTCCGCATTATAGAAACACCGACTGGCAAATTTACAATTACCTTTTTTTATCCCGCGGTCACACTCTCGCTAAAAGCATGCTTGTGTGTCCTAATATTTTTTACCGAGCACATTCGATCGCTGCGATGGTTCAAGAGGAAGTACATATCACTTCTGCCTTTCGATGTGCGAATTCTGCTCGAAAAACACCGTGAAGTTATTGTGCATTGTGGTAGACAGAGAGTCTTTATTGAAAATTGAATATTTTTAAGCCAATGGCATGGTTTGATTTCCGGAAACATTCATGACAGGCATCATGCACATCATATCAGAGTGTGAGTGACGAGATAAGGGGCGAAACGTTTGACTTTTGAGGCACCCTGGATCCAGAGGTCCGTTCTCTGAATATCATGAGTGAAATTAACCGCATAAACGATTAGAAGAAGCTCGCGAGACGGACCTCTGGTCACTCGAATATACAACCTCATTTCCATGCGAGGATCTAGTTCAGAATCTGAACTAGGTCGCTGATTGGTTACTCCTACTTGTTTCCAGACTTTACCGGGAGTTAATGATGCAACAACAACTTCGATTGGCTGGACCAAAACAATTCGCCACGGGCGCGTGAAAAACCGGTTTCCCAAAGTGAAGCCACACAAACAACAACGGCGGACGTAGATAGAGATTGCGGCTTTTTGCGATCTTTAAGAAACGCTATGGATTACTCTTTAGTATCCAAATTTTCAAAATATCAGAGAACTAATGCCAGTTCAGAAAGAAGCGCTGTTGAAATTTATTCAGCGCAAGGATGTCTTGAAAACAGGTGTTGACAGGCCAGACACGACTTATTAATTCGTGTTATCGTGGAGTGTGACCTTTAGAGTTTTGTTTGAACGAGGAAAATTTTTATCTCTAGCACGGTGGCGTGCTTTGGAGCTGCAGGTATTCTCGCTGAACGATTTCGCTGACCACTGGTAGGTGACAGGAAGAGAAATAGGTGTACTGGATTAATTGCGTGCGGATATCAAGGATTCTTTGTTTGTTAAATCTCTCGCCTTTGAAAACGGTTGTATCCAGAAAGTTTACTTCTTTGTCTGAGATTAATGTTTGTTTGCAAGGACAATAAAATCTTCTATCTCCACTTTTTCTCAACACTCTACAGTGAAAAAAGGTCATCGATATATCTTTTTCACTGGAGTGGATTTGATTTAATATTATGTAAACAAACAGACACGCGTTGGTCCCCAAGGTTTAAAACCGGTTTGGTGAGATATCCGATCCACAAATCGCATGGAAATGAGGTTGTGTACTCGAGTGCCCAGAGGTTTTTATTTTTTCTCGGCGCGTTGCGCCTCGTTGTCGCGGCTTCGCCGCTCAAACTCGCCGTTTTCACTAAAAAATAAAAACCTCTGGCACCCAGGGTACTTTTGAGGGGGTTGTTGGAAGATTTCTCCTTGGAAAGAATTTTTTTTTCCCACTGACCAACTAGGCGGATATTTTTTTTCAGTCGAAAAGCGGTGCATGATATTTTTTTTTTTGAGATTTTCCATTGCAGGAATTTTTTTCACTCCAATCAGGAGTGGAACAGCCCTCATATGTGAATTTTCAAAATAGGGAGCGTTCTTCATTTTTATAATGGCTTCTTCTTTACAAAATTTTTAACTTACAGTGTTTTGCCAGCACTAGCAGACAGCATTAAATCCATAAAGAAAAAACCGTTGAGTGCGTGTGTGCTGCTATGTGCTTACCTTTTCAAACATAGATACAGTTGGAAGGTCCCTTGCTTTGAGGTGTAGGGCTTGAGACCAGACCCTGGGCTATTCCTTTCGTCATTGACGCCAACCACGCACCATTGAAAAAAATCTTGCACGTGCAGTGCTGGTTGGTGTAGAATGTTTAATACTGCATACCAAAAAATTGTCCCCTGAAAGGAGACATTTGCTAAAAAAAATTGCAGGCACAAACTTTGTAAACTTATACTCAACTTGAAATAAAACTTGTTGTTGTTGTTGTTGTTGTGCGCGTTACTAAAATGAACAATTGCCATGAGTAGTTGAGCTTGAACGGCCTGGCGCTAGTCCGCGCAAGTCACCAATAGAAGCAAAAATGGGCTCAGTCGAAGCATATTGCACTGAAAAAAATGGCAAAATGACAGGTTTTTTTCGCTCCAACTAAATCATATTTCCCACCATAATGTTTATTAGATCCTAGTCTCTTCAAAAGCGAGTGTGGATGTTGACATTACGCCTATTAAAATGAGTTATACCGCTAAAAGCGATGACCGCGCTGTTGAACTCCATACAAGCCTTTACGTGACATTGGTCACTTCAAGGTCAAAATGATGGGACCTTTTTTTTTAAGTTATTTAAATATTTTAACGTTTCTAGCCTGCGAATACAGCCACTCATCGCTCCCGGCCGCTAGAACGCCTCTAGCGGCCGGGGGCGATGAGAAGCGGCTGTATTCGCAGGCTATAACGTTTCCAGATAGAATAATAACCAAATTACTGGAATCCGAGTGTGGATTTTCAAAAAGTAATTCATAAATGGGCAAAATTTTGATTTTCCCTTCAAAAAATGGCGTTTTCGCTGTGATTTTAAGGGTCAAATTGGAGGTCTGGGGACGAGTTAAAAAATTAGAGGCAAATGTCATCCAATCAGTTTTGCCATGTAAAGCAGATAGCTGAGGTCATACTGAGCAGAAAGCAGCACAAAACCAAAAGCAAATGTTAATGCAGATAGCAGAAAACGAAACGGGACAGCCGAGTTGATAGACGAATGGCTAGCGGAGCATTCTTTATCAGCTTTTGCTGATAAAATGAAGAAAGTGACATCACAGAGGTGCTACATTTACAAGACATAGACATAGAAGAAGAAGATGTGAAATCTTACTTTGGGGTGTCTAAGTTTCAAGCAAAGAGACTTCTTCGGGCATTCCAGGAGTGGAAAAATACAAATCAACATGAAGTTTGACAATCAAAGGTACCCCTTTCATATATCTTTCATTAAAAATGGTACCCCTTTCATATACCTTTAATTGAAAATGGTACCCCTTTCATATACCTTTCATTGAAAATGGTACCCCTTTCATATACCTTTCTCAAACTCATTAATAATTCATGACGAGAACACAAAGGAAATCACTACCGTGAAGGAGGTTTTGAAATCGTTTCTTAATTTGCATAGATTTTGGCGATTTTATTCCTTCGTTTTCTCCGCATTTAACGATCAGTTTGAGAAGATATATCAAACACTCGAAACAGTGTTTCATCAGATTTCTTAACACCTTGAAGTGGGTTAAAAAAAACTCGGCTGCGCCTCGTTTTTCCAACCCACTTTGCGGTGTTTGGAAATCTGATGAAACACTGTTCCTCGTGTTTGATATATTACTTCAATGAAAATGGTACCCCTTTCAAATAGCCTTTACGTGCATCTGTTTGATATATTTTGAAAGGCCCCTTTTATAATACTTAAATGGCAGTTTTTCCTACCTTTTCTATGCCTCAACGGCGTGTTTTCGCCACCCTTTCCTATTCTTCGTGAAATCAATACCCTTTCATATACTTCAACTCGTGAAATCCCGACCCTTTCATATACCTCCAGCCTAAAAAAGTTACCCCTTTCGGGCGGAGTATCCCCGTATAGCCATTATAGGGAGTACCCCCCCGGGGGGGGGACTGCACTCAGCTTTGCTAGCCTACAGGCAGGGATTTGCACCAACCAACCCACCCATCGAAAATGATTTGTAGGAATTTTTTCTTGGTGCACAATCCATGCATGTTATTTTTTTCCTCAACGCTTACCATGCACAAACTTTTTTCCTTGCTTGGGTGGCTGCTACGCCCTCGGGTACGCCACGAGGGGAATATATCACATATCCCCTCGCTCCTGGTCAATAACCCTTACATAGTTTACTCGATCTTCAATAAGTCTGACCAACAATTTAACGTCCATTTCTTAGAACAATGAAGGTAGTTTCGTTTATCGCGTTCGAATTTCGTGTTGGTTGTCCTGTGGTTTATGTGCAGTAAAATTTGAGATTTTTTTGGTAGACGGTCTCCCAAATGGCCGCCCCTATTGTCTTTTTTTTCAGGGGCTCATTTCCGCCGGTAATTCCTTCGAACGCGTCTCCATAATCTGTGATTACTGCTAGTAATAAATGGTTCCTGTCGTCAGTAAAAGATATGGGACTTAAACACGCGGCGGCCATCTTGACTTCCCGGAAAAATAAAATGCTTTGTTTTCTCCTGCAACCTCGTTTTCAACTTTTTCCCGACGAGGCTTGGCGGGGTAAATCTTTTGTTTCGATATAAAATAACGGGGCGTGATTTTAAGGCCCATTAGCAATTGATTCTACAAGAGTGTAATCGAACGCGAAGCGGGATGAAGGCGACGAGAAATGACAAGAAGACTATATTTCTGTCAGCAGCTTAGCCAAAAGATATATTCCCCATTAAGTTCCCCTCTGGGAACTGCCCTTATCGATTTCGCGGAGAACGCGCGCTTGTACTCGTCTTCTCGTCCCCGAAATAACGCCTTACTGATTAGCGAATTAGCACTTCGTTCTACCGCAAACGGCAGACAATCTAATGAACCAATCAAAACTTGTAGCAAATACACGTTCCCAGTCTTCCCTCGTTTTCCCCTGCTCGTTCACGGAAAGCACTTGAAGGGATAGAGCGTATGCACTCACGTGGCAAGCAGCTATGCAAATTTATTGGAACAAAAGAAAGTGTTAACATAAGAAAAGCGTTCAAATCCCACAGGATTGTTTTGGTACACCAACATGGCCGCCGTTCTATTGTTTTGGTACACCAATATGGCCGCCGTGACGTCATGTGCATACGCTCTATAGATGAGAGGGCCCATGACTCCTTATTGAGACTTATATAAAGTAATGTCAACACTCAGAATTTTATTTTCAACAAATTTTTAAGTGTAAAAAAGAAAATCTAAAGTCCCCACTCAGGATTGAACCTGTGACCTCAGCTAGGCTTAGGCTTACATAGCCTACCGCACCACTGTACCACCTAGCTTCTCGGGTTGCTTAGTCCTAAATTTAACTATATAAACTGCTACCCCTAACTGTAACTGAAAGCCAACCAGTTACTCCTTTATATAAGTCTCAATAAGGTGTCCCATTTTCCTGTTGGGCCCTCTCATCTATCCCTTCAAGTGTTCTCCCTCGTTCACGCGTCGGTTCAGTTTAACTGCTCCCCGGCGCCACAATCTTTTAAACGCCTGGGACAGGCTACGTTGTAGTCTTCCATGCAGCCGTTATTTGTCTCGTCACGCAACGCTCATTCTCAGCATTGCATGACGAGACAAATAACGGCTGCGTGGGAGACTAGGGACGGGCTAATACTTGTGGCCTGAGGTTGGTGTCGTAGAAAGGCGAGAGTGGTTTCAAAAAGGATATCTGTTTTCACAGGATCTTTATTCTCTACACAATGTGGAATGCGATTGATTCGAAACTACAGTTTCTACAGTAATCCGTGGTATTCGAGTCCTATATTAAAGGGAACCTTTGACGTTGAATTGACGTTTAATTGTTGTAAATAAAGTCAAAATTCCAATTCTTTTTTTTTTTCAGTAGTGGAAAAAAGAATTCATTGTACAAAAAAATTAATATCGACTATTTTTGCTTTTAATTTCCCGCGCGCTGCCATTTTGAATTTTTATGACGTCATATGGTTGCCGCTATTGTTAAGAATCGACGTTCTTTTGTATGCAACAATTAGGGAACCATGTCTGATATGACATCATAAAATTCAAAATGGCGGCGCGCCGGAAAATTAAAAGCGAAAATGGATGATAATCGTTTCCTGTTTCGTCTAAACTGAAAGATTGTTTCTAGGTTTGTCAGAGAAATTTGAAATATGACGGTATTTCAAACATTTGAAGTTGAGGTTCCTTTTAAATGTTTGGGATGTGAGCAGTTTTATGCGTATTATTTAGCCCTTCTGCTAAGACCCTCCATGCGAAGTGTCCTTGGTTTCTTCAAGTGTGGTTCGCGGACATCTGCTGGGTGCCTCCTCCTTTACATGACGGGGATGGGGGTGGGGGTGGGGATGAGCATGAGCATGAGCATGGGGGTGGGTGTGGGGATGAGAGTGTGAGTGTGAGGGGCAGCACTTGTGGGAAGCTTCATTATGATTGTGACTGTTGTCTTTCTTTTCTGTTGCTTTTTCTTGGTCCCCAAGTTTCAGAGCTGCGAGACCTTTTTCAACAGCAACTTTCTCCTAGAGCAAGGGAGAACAAATGAGAATAAAATTCTGGGTTACCTGAGGTTCTGGATTATTTGTTCAACAACCGTTCAGCATTTGTTGAGAGAATGTTGATTAAATGTTGAAACCGAGAAAAAAATTGGATGGAGGCAGTTTAACATCCATTTGACATTTTTTAAGAAAGTCATTGAAAAGAACTGGGAAAAAGCTCTTGGCTCCTTTATGTGGACATCTGTTTGTTAAACAAATGCGTAACAAAGTGTTCAAATGGCTTGAACACAATCCAACATGAATATTCATTCAATCAATCAATCAATCAATCAATCAATTAATCAATCAATCCTTTAGTTAATGTGGTATTAAGCAATTAATTATTAAACAAAAGTATTTGAGAAGGTTGTGAAAATGAATAGCATCACCTAGGAGCTCGGGAGCTAGTTACAACGTGTACGTGCGTTCCAGATCGAATTGGAACCAATTTGAATTTGTTGCAACACGCTTTCACCAAGCTAACAACATTTTTCAACACTTTCAACATGGTGAACGACCAGATCAACATTTGGTTCAACAACAAATAGATTTTCACCTTTTCACTTCCAGATACGATTACGAAAACATATAATGTAGTTCCAACGAAATCCTTTGATGTGACCACTCATATAAAACCTCTTCCGTATTACTTTTGTATGGTACTATTTGTTTTTCAATTTTTTATTAAATGAATAACTAACCTCCAGTTTCAGACTGGTCAGGTCTCTTTTCATGGCATAGGCATCTTCCCCATCAGCATAATACTTTGGTTCAATCTCAGAAATGCTGTTTGTACAAATAAAAGAAATATTACAAAAAAGTGATATAAGTGTAATTTCACTTTTATGTTATTTTAATCTTTTATTATTTATTGTAATAATTAGTTTTTAAAAGGGCTCCCACTGAGAACAATAACTTTAGACACTGATAGGTGTCTGTCTGTCTGTCTGTCTGTCTGTCTGTCTCAGCATCAAGTACTGCCTTTGTCAGCTGTTTGCCTGTATCTTTTCCCCTGCCTTTGTTTGTTACAATACCTAAGATTTTGTCTTGATAACTGAAAAGGAATAAGATTGAACCTTCTCAACACTAGAACAAAGTGTTTCTTACCTGAAGCCTAGAGTCTTGTTATAAAGATGAAGAGCTGCTCTGTTGCTGTTAAAAGAAGTTAGACAAATTATCAGAAAATATAAGCTTACATGTCTTGACTTGTACAAAAGCACATTTTTAACTATCAAGCAATAGAGAAAATATAGATTACTTCATGGGCAGTGCGCGCGTACGGCATTTACGCACGAGTTGGTGATGTATCAGAAATCGAACGAGTGAGCGCAGCGAACGAGTGAGATTTCTGATACATCACCAACGAGTGCGTAAATGTCGTACAAAGCATTGCCCATGCTGTAATTTGTTTATTTTAAACATACTGAGATTTTATGCCAAGGTATGTTTAATTTATTTTTGTCTCGGAAATAAACAGCTCTGGAATAAATTTCTTTGACCGGCAGAGTCTCAATAGCAATCAAGTAGCGAGAAAACAATAATAATTAAAAATTGTACAGAATCGATCGGAAATCATAAAGAATGTTCACCTCCTCGTCGCTTAAAGCTTTGGCTGCATTTGGTTTGTTTTCCTTGCCTTCTTTTTTCAGTTGTTTGCTTCGAGCTTCCAGCCATTTTCTTGCTTGTTCAAACGCTTTGTCTTCAATAATGCTCACAGGGTATTTAAGCTTACATTTTGTACTTTCTTTCAAATGCCGGTTGAAACTCGAAATCAATTCCTCGAATTGAAGGCTCGTAGTCTTCGCCGTCTTTTCTTTTAACACTTTTAATAAAATAAATTCGCATACGTAAGCTTACTTGTTGAGTTCTTCTGGTTGAATTTCTTGTTGTTGTTGTTGTTTCGCTCGTCTCTTTTAAGAATACGGTTAGTAGATTAACATCTCTTTGCGTTTTCGCTCGGGTGTTTTTGTTTTCCTGCTCTTGAATGTATTCTTCAATTGGTTTTTCCAAGGACATAAATCCGGAACTTTCAGTCATCTTTTGAGTTTTGAATAAAGAATTAAAAGTTCAAGCAAACTTTTTGTGAATGAAAAGGCTAGCGCCAGCGACGTCGACAGTGGAAGCGCCTTTGAAAATAGTGATATGTTTTGACAGGTGCTTTGTGATTGGACGAAACACTTTTCTCACGTGTGAGAAAGTCGTTTCGCCATTCTGATTGGCTGCGAAAATTCCCGAACGGGGTTTTCACGCGCGAAATTCTATCAGAAAATCTCAGTATGTATAAAATAAACATTTATACCACGCATTTTGGAAAACACTCAGTGAGATATCTGGGACCAGTACTCTGGTCCAAGTTAAATGCAAGGGAACTACATGCAATTACTCTAGAAGCTTTTAAGAATCTAATCAGAAAACAAGAACTAATTAACCTTATTACGTATGATTGTAAAAGTTGTGTCCTGCGTAATTCTTAGTCTGTACACATACAGTGTATTTTACGTTTGGATTAATATTCTATAAGATTTTTTTGTAATAGAGTTTTATACAAATTCCTACTTATTTTTTATTTATGTAATTTAGCTTAGCATAAATATTAATCTTTAGATAGTTTAGATAGGTGTCCTTACTTAGTGGGTAACTGCTATACTTTTTCTTGACATAGAAATGAAGTTTTTATTTTATTTATTATTTATTTAAAATATGAGTAAATTGTAAACCATTTTAATTTCCATACCTTTTTCGCACATGGAGAGAGACATACTGAGCATTAAAACATTCAACCATAGCTCGAGAAGCCTGCAATTTTAAAAAGAAAACCTAAATGTTATTTTTTAAACATGCTACTGTTATTGAGGTAGTAGCCCACTCGGCTGGTTGCACACAAGCCACAGGTGACCCACTCGGCTGGTTGCACACAAGCCACAGGTGGCCCACTCGGCTGGTTGCACACAAGCCACAGGTGACCCACTCGGCTGGTTGCACACAAGCCACAGGTCACCCACTCGGCTGGTTGCACACAAGCCACAGGTGGCCCACTCAGCTGGTTGCACACAAGCCACAGGTGACCCACTCGGCTGGTTGCACACAAGCCACAGGTGACCCACTCGGCTGGTTGCACACAAGCCACAGGTGGCCCACTCGGCTGGTTGCACACAAGCCACAGGTGACCCACTCGGCTGGTTGCACACAAGCCACAGGTGGCCCACTCAGCTGGTTGCACACAAGCCACAGGTGGCCCACTCAGCTGGTTGCACACAAGCCACAGGTGGCCCACTCAGCTGGTTGCACACAAGCCACAGGTGGCCCACTCGGCTGGTTGCACACAAGCCACAGGTGGCCCACTCAGCTGGTTGCACACAAGCCACAGGTGGCCCACTCAGCTGGTTGCACACGAGCCACAGGTGGCCCACTCAGCTGGTTGCACACAAGCCACAGGTGGCCCACTCAGCTGGTTGCACACGAGCCACAGGCAGCCAACATGGCCAGAACTAAACTTGGTATCTACATGTAACATGAAGCATTTACGGCTGTAGGAGTATTGCAGGGCTAAATATTGGCGGTGACACCTGGTCGCCAAAAACAACTTAAAACTGACCAAGGCCACCAAACATTGAGCCACATACTAGGTTCATATATGACATGCGCCCTGCGTACTGCTAGGATCAGCAATGTCGAAAGCATCATGTGAGGTGATGTTTTCTTTGTCCCACGCTCATGACATGATAAACATTACATCTTTCTCATTTCTTTACCGAGCTTAAAGGGGCTATGTCGCAAGGTTTTGCCTAATTTAGGAAACTTTAATTTACACTCTTATCTGTAAAAATTCTTTTGTTCGTTGATATGAAACAAGACTCAAAACAAAATCAGTGGTCACGTACACAAGAGCTATTGCTTGTTTTGACTTAACAACAATTTCATCGCTCTTTTCTCAAGCAAAACAAAATCAGAAAAATGTTAGGTTTGTCTGCAGCGGTAAAGAAGTATAAAGCGAAGACTCTGGTACCATGTTAATATGCTGAAGTGTACTATATTTAGCCAACAGAGAAGAAGAACCTTCATCCATGACATTCCATCAACTGATTTCTATCGCTGCTCGTACATATTGAGATACATGTATTTAGCCGTACGATTTCAGAATCGGAAAAATAACCGGGCCAAAATCAAGACAAACAGATTATTTACATAGCACTGCAGGATTGAATGGATTCGACGATGATGGCGTAAACTTGAAAAACAGCCACCAGACATTTTTCAAGATTGTAGCTTGCGTGACACCTTGCGACATAGCCCCTTTAACATTTGCCATCTTTCTTTGTTTATCACAACAATAATTTTATTTCGCACCTTCCAATTACAACAGTAGATACTCATAAAGTACATGTACTCATAAATAACAATTAAAAATACCTGTTCCATGAGTTTTTGAGCCAAGCCTAATCTCCTGTGGGAGCGCTTAACTGCCTGCAAAGTAAAAAAATGAATTCCACATTGAAAAAATGTACTGTGATGATTGGATTTAGTGCCCAGGGTGCTTATTTACTTTTGGTAGCTTGAGAGAGGGCGTTTAATTATTGCAGAGGGGCGCTTATTAGGGAGGAGGCTTTTTTTTGGACAAAAACATGTGAGCAAGAAAAAGGAATAACAGAAATGTACTATTTGCATAGTCAGAACAACAGTAACACTTATGGTAACATAGTCGGAATATAATGTGCTATTATACTTCAATGTCACTTTCTTGGTTGCAATAAGATGGCTTTTTGGCATAACATCTTCAAGGTGAGGGGCGCTGATTAGAAAGGGGGCACTTATTATTGGGGCATTGTCACGCAGATTCTGCTGTATTTTGATCAAAATACACCGAATAGTTGCCAAGGTACCTTTGTTCAAACATAAAATTGTTCTTAGAACACCAAGAAGAAAATATCAAATGTTTTATTCAAGGAAGAACAAATCATAATACATTTTTCTGCGACTTTTCCATGACACTCGGGAGGAACTTGAAAAAATTGTCCAATTTTTGGAAGTTGCAATCCATTTCCATCCTGGCCATCCGCAGCCAAAGATAACAAACACTAGTTTCTCTGCACTGATAGAGTATTTGTTTACAAAACTGGACCATTATTTTAAGGTTTCCATTGAAACAAATATGTTTTTTGGATTTTTAAAGTGATGCTAAAAATAGGTGACATAGCCCCTTTAAAAAAACAACACTCAGAGGGGAGCTTATTAGAAAGGAAGTGTTCATTAGAAGGAGGGTGCTAAATCAAACTATTATGGATCATTCAATATGAGCTGATTTGTTTTTCAAGGAAAAATAATCTCATACCAAGGATGTAATGTGTCCATGGACTGCCTCATCTGGTTCTTCTTCCCTAAAGGACAAACAAAATCTTAATCCTTTGATCCCCAATATGAAACTACAAATTCTCCTTTCTTGTCCCTATATGTTTCTTATGAAAGTAGTGGGGAGAAGTTGTTGACAAAACAACATGATGGTAGAGACCAGAGCTGCAACTAACATGCTGGGCCCGGTTGTTCAAAAGGTGGATAGCGCTATCCACTGGATAAATCACTATCCAGCGGCTAAACGTGTGCAAAACCAATATTGCGTTATCCACTGGATAGTGATTTATCCGGTGGATAGCGCTATCCACCTTTTGAACAACTGGGGCCTGTACTTTAGGTTGACAGTTCAATCACTGGGCACTACATGTATGCACTTCTGGCTTCTGGGTAACTCCCAGCTGTTCATATTCTTTGCATAAGCATCCTTAAAAAATACTTCAATTTTCTCCATCTCTATGTAATTGTCATATAAGCACTGCAGTTGTTACATGTACTAAATGGTAAAGCCTGACAGGTTACAGTCAGTGCGTTCCGCTTGTCATTTGGGAATTACTTTCAATAATCGGGAACGGATTGCATTATTGAAATCAAAATTCAGGTTGAAAATTGATTATTGGAATCTTCCAACTGTAGCCTCATTCGAAATAACGAATACTGATTGGTTTGTTATTGACATCAGGTGAACATTCACGTGCAAAGCAGGCAACAGTTGGCGGCTTGACACAACTGACCTTTTTCTGTTCGCTCAACAAAAATTCATCACTGAGTGTTTTTTTTGAAGTAAAGAAGCTCTGCATTTATAAAACTCCGAAGAAGAATTCTTAAAATGCTAGTATACTGGTTCAGAAAGAGAAATTTTCATGGAAAGTGAAGAAAATTTCCTATGAAGTCCAAGCGACTGAATTCACTGAAACCAACAGCGGCCCGGCAATGGTTGCATATTTGGCCTGTGAACTTTTGACTGAATTAAAATTCATTATTTCGAATGAGGCTACCGTTGGAAGATTCCAATAATCAATTTTAAACCTGAATTTTGTTTCAATAATGCAATCCATTCCCGATTAATGAAAGTCATTCCCAAATGATAACTGGAATGCGCTGAGTATTTTGACTGTAAGAAAATGCATGACTTGATAAGCTACATGTAAGTATTACACCTACCAGTGATTTTTGGAAGCATGTACATGTACATTCAGTACCATCCATCTACAATGTAATGGTCACTTATGTCCAGAAATGCAGGCAAGTGTTGTTTAACAAGCACTTCATATTTGACAGAGTTGTTTGCCGTTTTCATAAATTATTACTTCATATGTGACAGAATTTTGTGTGTTTGGTGAACTTTTGTAGGTAAGGACACTTTGTGATGCCAGTCATGGAGTAGTGTGGCTCCCTTCTGCCTGCATTTCTGGACACACTGTATCTCCTAATGGCCACAAAATGTTTATAAATTCACAACAACAGGGACTTACATTTTGGCTAGTACATATCCAACAATCTTGCCTTTTTCATCCTCTGCAACATACGACAACTAAAGGGGAAAACAAAGAAATAAACTTAACATACATGTACATGTAGCCTTTATTTCAAGGATGTAGAGCAGGTCCAATATTGTTTCAAGACCTTCCCTGGCAAAAATTTCAATTTTGATTTTTTTAGAACCCTGGAATAATGAGATACAGCTCTAGATCCCATATCCTTATATCCACATCCTTATCATTATCATTACCAATGTTTAAGACTGAGTTGTATAAATATTAATTTTTTGTAAATTAGACCATACTTCCCATCAATGTTTATGTACATATACAGTAATTACATGTAGTAATGTAATTTAACAATGCATAACTTTATCTTATTGATTATAATGTATATTTAATTTCATTTTGACGGTTTTACAGTTTTAATTTGAATTTTAGTACAGTGTACATTTATATTTTTATCCTTACAATGTACAGTAGTTATACTTTTACAGAGATGCCAACTCTCCCAGATTATCCGGAAGTCTCCCGTATACGGAACGAATCTCCCGGTCTCCCGTACGGGTCACCAAATCTCCCGGATAAAAGTGACTTTGGATCTTTTCTCTACAATAGGCTAAGATTTTAACCCAAATTTTCCCAAAATCCAAAAACAATGCGGTCTTTCATCATATCTTAACTTCACAAACGCTTTTCGGGTCCCAGGAATGCAGAAAATGGTACCTCTGGAGGGTAAAGCCAAAAAATTTTTTTGGACCCCCCTTGATTCTCGCGACTATGTCGCGAGATTCACCCCCCCCGGGGGTGGGAGGGGGTGATGGTGGAATTTCATCCCCAGAAAAAAATTCCCTATTTTTAATCTCCAGAGGTTGGCATCTCTGCTTTTATAGCATAGTCATTTTATTTGGCTACACGTGGGTTGATACCAGTTGTTACTTTTGTATCTGCTGACCCATTTTGTAGGATAAAATAATAAAGATTGTTGTTATTGTTATTGTTATTACTATTGAGTAACTGTATATTTGTAGCCTAAACTGCAACCTGTAAACAAAATAAGACCCACCTGTGGCCAAGACAAGCCATGGTAGAAATAATACTTCATTTGGTAATTTTCTGGTAGGCACAGCAAATTACAGTGTTGCATGTTCATGAGGTCCTCTGGCTGAAAATATAAATAGCAAAAAATTGAATTTTAAACTTACAAGGATGTGTACTTACGGTAACAATTATACATGTACATGTTTAACAAGTAGATTCCATTTGCTGTGTGTCCGTTCAGTTATAGATCACAGATGACAACAAAATGTCGTAAGAACAAATCAAAGGCTCCTTAGAGCCAACCCGTGAATTTGAAATGCTAGCGTAATGCAATATTGCAGTAAGCTTATGTTTTCACTGTATCACGGTTCAATATTTTTTTTAAAGTTAAACGTAAGGATTTTTGACAAACGCAAAAACTAAAAATACAGAATATCACTTTCATAATGTTCAGTCCGAAGAAGAAAGAAAAAAAAGAACGGCCCGAGCGACATTTGAACCTGGGCCTTTCAGCCGTAAGTCCGCGGTTTACACCACTCGACCACCGTGACCACTGACTTGAGATGGGATAAATTTTACTACTTGAAACGCATGTCTCAGTTGAAAATTCCTTTTAGATCAAATTTTAACGTTGCATTAAAGACTCCAAATGGGAAACATCTTTAAGCTTATTGTTGTTTATATTCGTTTACACCAATTTAGTTATTGTTATTCACGATGTTCTTGTTACAAAACGCATTCGTAACAAAGCATTACGTCACTAAGTTTACAGCTAATGGAAGGAGTGAGCGAGTGAGTGACTCATTTGCATATCTGTCGCCGTTACTGATAACCCGTTCATTATGCATGCGCGCATATTCACGGGTTAAAAGGGTCAACATACACATTATTCATAAATGGCGGCGGATTTATTATTCTTTTATAATTATTCATGCTAATAAGCCTACCTAGCCTCATTTTAGAGCAAAAATTAGTTTGAATTTTGGCCATGCTAATGAGGCTTGGTAGACTGATTAGCATGAATATAAAAGAATAATATTATTAATCAGCCGCCATTTATGACATCAATACGGTCTACATGTATTAGCCACTGATTTTCATTACTTGGATGTATATTATATTATATTAGTATTAGAGAGGGTCCGTATTGTAGAGGGGCTTTTCTTAAGAAAATATGTGAGAATTTTGTCGGGACATAGGAAACTGTCCGTAATAGAGGTGTCTGTATTAGAGAGGTGTCCGTAAGGAGAGGTTCAACTGTACATACATAATTCAATATAAAAGTTGCTTTGGCAATTGGTGATTGGGCATTGGCACTTGGGAATACGCAACACAATGCAATGGTTTGCTTGAGTGACCGCCAAACAATAGCTTCCCAATGCCCAATTACCAATGACCAAAGCAACCTTTATTGAATTAGGTATATCCCGATCCCCACACCCATGGAAGCCTATTGGCAATCCCCAGGGATGGGAAAGGGGGACAGGGGGAGGGGGGTTAATAAAAAAAGCATGCTTGAAGGGGTACAACACAGGCCAACTATTTACTGCAAGGGTAGGAGCACTTGACACCAACTCCGCGGTATGGCTAGAACCATATGCATGCACGCAGCCATACGACCTGGGTGGTAGGCATGGACAACTATTTCGTCATTGTTAGACTCATCAGCATGGCATATAAGCTGCTGTGCCTCAGTATGACTTGAAAGTCACTTTTGAGTGGTCTTTACTACCGACGCAGCCGAAAACCGGCCCTTTAAAAACCAGCTCGAAACAAGCCACAATTTTGGGTGTTGGTTTTAAATATCTAAAGGATTTCATTGTTCTTTGAAATCCTGCCTTGATATTGTATAGCTTAACTTAGCTGCTGTTATAAAGTCGTCATTCTATAATCCAATCTTATAATTTTGATTGATATAACGCTACAACAGACAATGCAACTTGAGCTCAAAATTTATCTAAACCTTGTAAAATTACTTAAATGAATCGAAACTGAAAAATAAATTCATTAATAGCTAAGCTTCAAGTAGATCTAATGATCAAAATCTCCCATTTATCATAGCCGATTTGACAAAGCATTAAAACTGATACTTACCGTAGCACACCTGATGTTCATTTCGACGGTTTTCCAAATGTAAATGGGAAATTTCAAGCTGTTTTAGAGACTCACTTTCGGCTATCGAACGAAAAATTACACATGGAAGTGAAATGAAACTGAGACAGGGTGTTCAGCGGTCATCACTAGTTCATTTTTCCCAGGTTTCC
Organism: Cladopsammia gracilis; assembly: GCA_022457155.1. Taxonomy (NCBI): domain Eukaryota; kingdom Metazoa; phylum Cnidaria; class Anthozoa; order Scleractinia; family Dendrophylliidae; genus Cladopsammia; species Cladopsammia gracilis. The sequence goes on from JAJGOT010000863.1 coordinate 158,321, forward strand.
TCGCCGTCCAGAATGGCGGTATTACCCAGAGTTCCTCTGGAGTAAAACCCATCACGAAGGCGCGAAGAAGATGGCGGAAATTTGTGCTGGTTTTCAAAAATCGATCTTTACATTGTCCTTTTTTCTTACTCGTGGATAGCTCTAATCCCTGGATATTGCTTACTGATGGATGAGAGCCTTGTCACTTCACTTTTTCTTTTAAATTCCTCAAGTACAAGCGCAGATTACTGTTCAGCGTTACGAGATGAAGTTGAAAGAGGCGATTCAAAACTCCCCGAGGTAATATACATTGAGGATTCCCCTTTGGTTTCAACGTCTAGTACAATTAATGGAGAAACGCCAACTATAACTCCTTGTCCCTCCGTTTGCGAAGAAGAAGACGCTTTAAGTGAACAAGAAGTTTTTGTTGACAGTACCGCTGTGAACACGAGTTTCCGTCCTCCTGTTGTTGATGTTGTACACATACAAGACGACATAGAAGATGAAGAAGTCACAATCCGGAACTTACCACCTTCTAGTGAAACTTCTTCAAATCTTAGTTCTTCATCGACCTTTGGCTCAGTGCAGGAAACTTGTGAGCAATCAAACACCGACCCGCCTATTCTAGCAAATGAACAGCAAATCTTGACTACATCGAACTCAAAGATATGTGTTAAAGATTTCACTGTACCTTGTTTAGATTCCATCACTTCACTAAAGTCTCAATTTGAATCTAAGTATGAACTCCATTTAAAACTCCGCAAGGTTGCTGGGTGTAATAAGAAACTTCCTCGTAAAAGGTTATATAAATTTAAGAAAGACCTACATCAACAACTTGATGACTGGGAAAAGTACTTGAATGAACAAAGTCCTAACGAGGCATACATTGCTGTGGAAAATGTGGTAGATAATGAAGGCCCGCCGAGGGATTTCACCTATATCACATATAATCTATTGCACAAAGACATATGTCACTTGTTTGATAATAACTTCCTTGTTGGTTGTAACTGTGAACGGATTTGTACTATAGACAGCTGTGATTGTCCACGAAACAGTGGAGGAGAGCTTGCTTATGACAGAAATGGAAGGGTGCGTGTTAAACCAGGGACACCAATATATGAGTGTAACTCGCGCTGCCCTTGTGGGCTGTCATGCAGGAATCGTGTGTTGCAGCGTGGTCGGACAGTTAAGGTGAGTTCATAGCTTTTGAAGTAGCTGGCTACCTGAGCAATTAAAAATCAATAAAAATTTCTGTTCATAAAGATTTAGTGAAAATCAAGACAAAGTAGGTTGCTACTTGGGTTTGAATGAAAGTCAAGTTCTGCTGGTTGCTGCACTTTCTAACGAAACCACAGAAATAACCCATTATTATAGACAACAATAGTGGTTAAAATATCAGACCGCTGTATACAGGCTGTATGTTGTGGTGCGACACCAAATTCTTGTAAATTCTTGTTACTTGTTACATCAAATTCTTGTTACTAAAAAAGAACTTAAGTGCTATGGAATTGCCAATGATGACAGCTGTTTTGAGTGTCTAGAGTCAGACTATTGAACAAACATTCTTGGAATGCAATTCATCAGTAATGCCATAGGATGAAATTTTGAAAATGGTTTAACATGCGGCATAACACCAATATCAACCTAATTCCTCCTTACTTTGGAACAAATACAGTCATATTAAACATTTGCAGCGCTCGAAATTGCGACCAATACGGTCGCATTTGCGACTTAATTTTTGTGTTTGCGACTAAAACTTCCAGAGGAGTCGCAAATTTGCAAGTAGTTTTCGCCGTGGCCAATAACGAAATAATAAAGCCTAGCAGTCGCAACTTTGCCACTATTTTTGCCGAAATAAATAAAGAACTGAAAAAATATATTGTTGTGTGCCCTGATTATCGTAGACATTTGAAGATATGGGGTAAAATTGTACGTATTTTACCCGCAATGTTACGACGCAACGCTATTCCCTCGATCGCGGCCGCCATTGCAGCGGTTTCTTATTCATATGTATTGCAGGCTCATATTTTTGTTTGTTAAACCGCTGGATTAGAACTGTCATCGCGGCCGATCGCGGCCAGGTAGAATCGGCCAAAGTGTCATCAATTTCGCAACGGTGACGGACGTTTTAGTGGATATGTTCCAAGATTGTATCCTTTCTGGAAGCTAATTTCACCAAAAAATATAATTTTGAGTTGTACACTAGTTTTAAGATCGAGAAAAATGTCTTGATCGTTACGATTGTGGCGGCCAAGTTTATAGTTCTGTACATGTACAGTCATCATTAGAGATAACGTGAAAGCTGTTGGAGTAATAAAATCAGTCTTGTTAATCATTTGTTAGTCAAAGTTATTTTTTAACTAATTGTTGCTACTTAATTTTGCGACTAAAATTTGTGAACTTGCGACTTGATTTTCGTATCTAGTCGCAAAATGGCGACTGAACTTTTTTTTAATATCGAGCCCTGATTTGGCACTTACCATCTGAGTTAGCACCTACAATGTTCTTCAAATAGAAAAATGTATATACATACTGTACTGTATGGGGCACATGAAATACTGTATCTATGCAAGTAAGCTCTTGAAAAGAAAGTTCGATTAAGAAAAATGCATTTCTCAACTGAAAGATGAAACTGTTGGTTGAGTTTTGAATTTTAGAGTTCATGTGTTACTGAAAAGTGTAGTAAACCTGACACAGAGTTGTATCTATTATAGGTGACAATATTTCGAACTCCAAATGGGTGTGGTTGGGGTGTCAAAACAATGGAACTTATAGAGAAAAATCAGTTGGTGACAGAATATGTAGGAGAGGCGATAACACAGGAGGAGGCTGAAGAGAGAGGGAAAGTCTACGATAGCTGTGGACAAACATACTTGTTTGATTTGGATTTCAATGAAGGGGAATGCTTGTATACTTTAGATGCAAAGAAGTATGGAAATATATCTCACTTTATTAATCATTCGGTAAGTAACTTATCAAACACAAGGAAGAGTGCTTCATCGGGATATCTAAACACCGAGAAATGGGTTAAAAACACAATGCGCAGCCAAGGGGTTTTTTTAACCCTTTTTTAAGTGTTTGGATATCTGATGAAACACTTTCAGATCAGTACGGTGTAAATGTGGAGAAAACAAAGGAATAAAAAATTAATTGCTAAAATCTATACTTGTTACAACTGGGTTACCAAACAAGGATCAGACTTACATGTATGGTTTTCTTTGTTCAGATTTGATAAATTCTTAAAAAGTTTGAAATGGATTCTTCTTACAGTGCATGTAAGTTCAAAATAAAGTGTTAGTTTATTGAACTACTTTCTGCTAACATATCTATCATGAAGGCCTACTTACCTAACTACTAGTCTGCCTTTGTACCATCCTTCCTGCCTATAGCTATTGGAATACTTACCTACTCACATATAACCTTACCTACTAACTGATCTATTTGTTTTTACTTTGTTAAAAAAAATTGGGATCTTCACATTTAGGTAAAACCAAATTGAAAATTTAAATGTCTAAAACATCAAAACATCCAATCTATGTCCAGTCTACTGACATAGATAATCCTTAATGTCCTGTAAAATGAAAAAGAACAACAAATTCAATATCCTGTCCCCAGTTGTTTAAAAGGTGGATAGCACTACCGTATACACTGGATAAATCTCTATCCAGTGGGTAATGCTATGAGTTTCATACATGTGTGTCTGCTGGGTAAACAACCGGGACCTAAGCTCTAAAGATGTGAACTTCCAAGTGCAAAAAAATCCTACCCTAACCTAACCCTAACCAACCTACCCACCTACCTATCTAGCTTACTAGCCTTGCGTACCTATCTAAATTACCAATAGGTGGTCATACACTGTATGCTCAAAATACCCTTCCGTGATTGTTCAATGTTGTTCTTTAGTCATTTCAGTTGTTGGCCATGATAGCAGGAAATCTTCTTTTACCGAAATTGAGATCATAGAAAAAATATTAAAAAAAAAAATAACATTAGAACATGCAATTGATAAAGTTATTGACTGGTGATTTACAAGAGATTTGACTGTGTTGTCTTTCTCTCTTCAGTGCGACCCAAACTTGGATGTTTATGCAGTATGGGTAAAAACACTTGATCCCAACTTTCCTCATATAGCTTTCTTTGCCAACCGTAAGATCAGAGTAGGAGAAGAGTTGACGTTTGATTACCAGATGAAGGTATCAGAAGTGGGTGGCAGTTCTTCATCACCAAGGAAAAAGGAACGCATTAAATGTCACTGTGGGGCTAAGAACTGCAGAACTTATTTGTGTTGAGAATTTTATCAAATTAAATAGTATTAACTGTCTTAAATAAGTAAGTGCTGAAAGTGTTACGTTATTGTGCGACACCCCTTTACTTTAAGCACCCAACAAGAACCTTTTTTACAAGTTAGTCAATCAGAGTAAGCAAATTCAATTGACTGCTGGCAAAGTTGAGCACGATGTAATGTAATCTTGTTGCAGTATTTTTATCACAGGAGTGTAAAGTTAGTTACGAAATACGAAGATTTTATTCTCTTTATTGCTTCACAAGTATCCGTAGTTATGAATTCAAAATAATTATAAGAATTAGCTGGTGGTATCCTGGAAACTTGTAAAAAAGTTTGTTGGGTGCTCATGGTAAGGCATGTCGCATTGTAATTTGGTGTTGGAAACAGTGGAAGATTGCAGAGGATACCCAGGCTCTAACATTCTGTTTTTCTAAAGAGTAGGCTAACGCACGTTTTTCAAGTTGGGACATGGTGTTAGATGTATTTTTTGCAATACAGTGCCACAATACCGTGAAGGCATTACTGATGTCTGATGTGACATCGTTGTTCAAGAATCGGGCTTAAACTTGTTAAGAATCAAAGTCAATAATAGATTGATAAGGACATAATTTTATTTAACCCTTTCACTCCCAGATTCAATATCATGGAGACATGTAGTGTAGTTCTAACTTTTCATTAAAATACAGAACTTACTGTTTGCGTGGTCCATTTTGCCATGTTCAGTATTAACTTTAACTCCCAAGAGTGCCAAAAATCAAAATTCAAGAAAAATCCCAAACTTCATTTTGTAAAATATTGCAAAACAAATGGTACCATGCAAAAGTACTGCTGGAGAGGTTTCATTTGAATGGTCACACCATAGGATTTCGTCCACAGACTCAAAAGTTAGAACTACACTACATGTCTCCATTATTGACTCTGGGAGTGAAGGGTTAAGAGGTATCTAACACAATTTTCTCCACGATCTTATCGATTGCATTTCAAAAATACCCAGATGTTTAGTTCTGGTGTTGGCCCACCCTTTCACCCTCACCCCCTTCCCCTGGATCTACCACTGTAACTATTCCGACCCGTATTCTTTAATTTCTTGTTCCAGTACGGCATGGACCAGGGGCGGTTCCAGCAAATTCAGAAACAGGTGGCCAGATAAATAAATTGAATTATTGCAGTGTGAGCATAACCATGCTCCATAGCTGCAACAACCTTAATAAAGAATAAAAATCCCAGGCAAAAGGAGGGGGCATGGTCCCCTTGTCCTAACACTAAATCTGCCTATGTATACACCTGATTTTGTGCTGGGACCCACCTCACAGCCCGAACTTTAGGCTCCTTATGTACTTTAAAAAAAGCCAACAGTCTTTGTATTGTTTTTTTTTTTTAACAGAGAAGAGTTTGATATAGCCCCTTTCTAACCAAAATAGCTGTTATTTAAAACTTGTATAGTTTGACTATTATTTCAGTGTACATTATCCAGTTGCAGTTTTCCAGCAGGGCCAAAACAGGGTGGAACGCTTTGTCAATTGTGCAATCACTGAATCGTAACTATGTACATTGCAAATTTCACATCCCATCATTATTTTGATCTTTCTGAAAAACTAAATTTATGTATTGAGACGTAGCTGTACATTATAACATTAATATTATTGGTTAATCACAATGTGTTGTAAATAGTCTCTGAAATAGTACATTGTTATTTTAAGCAACAACAAATGTAGGGCAAACATCGTCATCATCATCTTCAGAGATTCCAGAGCATCCCCTCCTCCTCTTGCAGTGTAAATAGCTCCGCCCTCTACCAAAAATGTGCGGTATGTTGTAGTTACTCAAGGTGTAACCCTTTAACTCCCAAGAGTGCCAAATATCAAAATTCAAGAGAAATTCAGGGTGTCAAGTTCCTATTTTTTACAATGTTTTGGCCTTCCTCCTATTTTCTCCTATTTTCTCAAGAAATTCCTATTTTTTCCTATTTCGGGGGAGTTTTACTTGATACATAGAAACATAACATTATCAATGGAAATTAATTGATAAATTGTACAAAAAACTGAAACTTGTATGTCACAAAGACTATTATGAAGCCTTTTTACTCATGCGCGTAGCGGCATGAGTTATAATATGGCCTCCGTTTTTCTTATTATTTTTCTTTTTTTTGTGTCACGATTTTGCATGCAAATTTATGCACGCATATTTTAAATAATATTGTGCTCTTCCGGTTCATAGCTTTGCCATTTACACTTCCTGTTTAGTGACTTCCGGCTACTTTCACTTCCGGTAAAACTGTCGGAGACTTCGACTTTGAATGCGTGACAAATGGATGACATTTAAATTTAATTAATTCTAAGTGATAATCAGTGATAAATAAGTGTGAAAGATGTGTCAAGTATCAGATGTTTGGATTTAGTCCGTTTGCATGCAATCTATGGTTTTAAAAAATAATAACGTCTAGTGATTAGAGTGAGTCGATACGTCGTTGAGCCATTGTAAAAGTGAGTTCACCAGTGAGGTGAAATCCGTGATTAACGCCTCGAGATTGTACCGAGAAGCCTGTAACGCCAATAAACCAAGAGGACCTGTGAGTATCGTATCAGTTTTGATTTCATCCCTATTTGTTGATTTCGTGGGAATATAAACCGCTTTGGAGGCAAGCATTTTCCCACAAAACAGCGGTACTGAAGCGTCACCCCTAGGTACTTGGTGTATCCCTGATCATAATGTATGGTACTTCATGTATCCCTTATTGTAATGTATTTAGATATATTGCAGTGTAATTTAGGGTCGGATTACAGTATCCAGGGTTGAAGCACTGATTTTAGTATTTAGGTTTAAGCACTGATTCCAGTATTTCCAGTGTATCGAAAGGGTTAGTTCTTATATATGGTCTGGGCTGGCAGCATATTATCTTATATCCCTAAAAAATTACAACTTCTGGCAGCTAGTCCTCGGTGGTACAGTGGATAGTGTGCGTGGAGCAGATCATACGGCCCGGGTTCGATTCCCTATTTTGCTGTTTTTATCTTCTTTTTCTACTGAAATAAAAACTAAGTGTTTAAATACAAAATAATAAGGGATACACCAAGTACGTACCGCGTCACCACAGCGTCTCCCACAACCCTACTTACACAACTAATGTTCACGTTAGGTATATATAAGACGTAGAAGAATCACTGGCTTCATTGTGGTACAGCCTTCATTTACAAAACATTCAATAGTAAACAACGTGGTTTGCAGGAACGATGAGTGAATGAAAGGATAAACTCTTCTCCATGTCGGACATCTTCTTATCATGTTTATATATGTCATAAAACTTTCTTACGCATGCGTACGAGTATAGGCTGTTTGCAGCCTCTTGTTATATTATTTTCCTCTGAAACTCGTGCCCAGACTTTCTCAGTGCTTTGTATGGCAAGCAAGGAATTCTGGGATGTTCATGTGCATCCGCCATATCCGCCATTATAGTTGTTTATTTATATGCCATCTTATTAATGACTGTTGTATCTGTGTTTAAGTAGCAATATTTTAATGAAAAAAGTGAAAATAGATTGTTTCCATTCACTTTTTGTGATGGCTTTTCAAGTGGCCAGTTATGCAAACAAACGACTAGTATTTTTACATGCACACTGAATAATCATTTGCTAAAAATGTTTCTTCCAAAGAAGAGCTAGCCAAAATCATTGATTTGGGAACTTCGAATTAAACAAACTTTTGAGGTCTTGATTGCAAAACAATTAAATACAACCACTGAAGTGCTTCAGAATCAGGTGGTCAGAATGCATGACGGTTAACTCAAATCCTAGCTGTACATGCTTTCAGGGTGCAGTCTATCTGTGGATTAAAAAGTCTCTTGTGTATTTCCTTTTCCAGTGTGAATGTAAATTGCAGTACACTCAAAATTAAAGGCTTCGTGGCTTTCTTGTGTTGATGTTAATAATCAGACCGTCGGTGAGTGGTGCAGGAAGGGCAAAGATAGTTATCATGCCTACTGCCGCTTTTGTGACAATAATATCAAATGTGACAATTCTGGGAAAGCACAGTTACTTCAGCATGCCAGGAAGGAAAAGCACAAACAAGCGACCAAACCTGCTCACAGCAGTGACCAAGCTAAGTTGCTGCTAAGTACTGGTGTCCCTTCAACTTCTTCAAGTAGCAGCAGCAGAACAAGTTCAGGTGCAAATGTTGTGAGCTTCAATTATGATGATGCCTTTCTTACCGCTGAAATCTACTGGTTGGCAAAGATGGCTAGCTGTAATTTCAGTTTGCGCTCAGCAGATCATATAGGAGATACTTTTAAGGAAATGTTCCCAGACAGCAAAATTGCAGCAGGCTTCAGCTTGAGCAGAGCAAGTGCTTCGTATATGATTGGTGAAGGATTGGCACCTTAATTGTTTCAAAACAGTCATTATTGAAGATTTAAAGAAATCTAATCTGCCCTTTACAATGCACTTTGATGAAACAAGCACTGCTCAGGTTAAAAAGCAAATGGACATGACACTCCGGTATTGGTCACCTACTCACAACGAGGTTTGGGTTGCATACTACACGTCACTCTTTTTTGGCCATGCTGAAGGAGTTAAAGTGGCATCAAGGATGTTCAATCAAATGAAGGATGATGGAATTCCTATGGGTAAACTAATTGCACTTTCTCTAGATGGCCCAAATGTAAACAAGACTATTTTGAACGAATTGCAGCAAATGATCAAAGCCGATGATCCTCAGTTTGCTGGTTTTGTTGATCTTGGCAGTTGTGTTCTTCACATTGTGCATAATGCTTTTGGAAAAGGCTTAGGGATGCACCATTAGAAATGTGAAGGGGGGGGGGGGGGGGGGGGTAGGACTTTCTGGAACGGCATGTTATTTTTTTTCACAACCAGCAGGAGTGCAAGATTTTTTTTCCCAAAATGACTATGCCCTCTTTTGGTCTTGTTCTACTAGGACCATTTAATTCAACCGCGCAAATGTTTTTTGTTGTAGTGTCCCAACAGAACACGTTTGTATTAACTATATTTATTTCATAATAATTGAGATTTTCTATTGAAATTTGGCGTATGAAACCCTGTTCAGGGTTCGCAGCCAATCAGAATGGCGAAATGACTTTCTCACACGTGGAAAAACTGAGCGTTTCGTCCAGTCACAAATGTTACGTAATGCAATAGGACACCTAACATGTGCACTGTTAGACATAGACTTTGCCACAGTATGTTGTAATCTCTCTCGCTTGCTGGATCTCACTCGTAAAGCCTCGCTCGTTCGATTTCTGATACGAACCAACTGGTGCGTAAATACCGTACGCCCGCACTGCCCATGAAGTAATCTATATGTTCAAACGTCCCAACCGAGTTCAGTGGCAGTTGAAACAGCTATAAAGTTGAACAATTATCACCACAGTCTCTTAATTTAATACTATGGCAGCTATAGAGATCATGGGCATCAGAGTTGGTTCAAATTGAAATCTCTATTCAGCCAGTAGAAATTGTTTTTTTATAAAATGAGATGCCTGAAATGCAGTTTGCAGACTGTCCAACCTTTTAGGCATGAAAAATTGGGATGAAGTAGAATTGAGATGGAGTCTCCGAGCGCCGAAGGCGCGAACCGCCGGGGGAGGTCTGGGGGCATGCCCCCCCCAGAAAATCTTGAAATCTTGATGCTCTGAAAGTCCATTTCTAGTGTTCTGAGACGACAATTTCTGTCAAAAATAATATATTTTCACAGTCACATTGCCGGGTTATCCATGTAGGATATTTTTTTCTGGTTTCGTTGCAATGCAGGATTTTTTTTCTTAAATTTTTGTTTTGCAGGATTTTGTTTTTGTTTTTGGACTCCCCCCCCCCCCCCCCCCCCTTCACATTTCTAATGGTGCATCCCTTAGAGAAGTATGGCAAGGAAGTAGATCAGCTTTGTTTGGACGTGCATGCTATTTTCAAACACAGTGCTGCAAGGAGAGAAGACTACCAACAACTACTTTTTGAGTTTCACATGGGGATTGACTTGCACACATTCCAGCAGCACACAGAGATACGTTGGCTTAGGATTGGTCTTGCTGATTCTCGTATTATTGAACAGTGGGATGCTATTTGCCAGTTTATCAAAGATCTGGGAAAGAACGAGAAAACAGCACCTAAGACTATAAATTACAAACGAGTGGCGGCTATGCTTACAGGGGTAGAAAAAGATGTAACAAAAGTTTTGCTTGAATTTCTGAGAAACGTCTTTCCTCTCTTTAAAGAATTGCTAACACTTTTCCAGAAGAGTTCCCCAACCATACACTTGGTTTATGACAGAATGTGCCTAACCCTTCTCAAAGTAATGCGAAGGTTCCTGAAGCCCACTGCCCTAGAAGGCAAATATGGTGCTGCACTTGGTTCTGTTTCCTGCGAGGATGGCAAGTTACAGCTTGGTGACAATGAACTTGTCATTGAAGATCAAACTAGAAAGGCCTTAGCATGTTTGAATCTTGCCAAACAAAGGCTAGCTATTCTTGGTATTCGAGCATTTTTATTGTCGCCGCAGTATCCCACCTTCAGTCGAGGCTACCGCTAGGCAATAAGCCCTAAATCCCCTCAAAAGGGACCGGAAATCCACAGTTGCCTCCATCCAGAATCTTACCAAGAAACTACAACCTCAGCTGGATGTCTCATCTCTGTTGGATGAGTGGAAATTGCTACAAGCAGATCCAGAGATCTCAGAAATTGATACTAATCAACAGGTCGATCATTACTGGAATGCTGTGTTCAAGCTAAAGTCATTTGATGGTAGCAGTCGATATGAATCTTTGCCCTCAGTGATCAAATCTGGACTTGTATTGGCGCAAACAAATGCTGAGTCAGAAAGGAGTCTGTCAATCAATGCAAGAGTGGTAACCAGTGAGAGATCGTTACTAGGAGAAGTGACAATCACAGGTCTGCGCACTGTTAAGGAGGCAGTCAGGTTTTATGATCCAGTAAAGGTCAGCCTGAGAAGATTGCAATCACAAGAGATTTGAAGCGATCTGTACGTTCAGCTCACACTTCATATCAGGCACGACTAAAGGCAGAAAAACTAGAAGAAGAGAGGAAGAGGGAGGAAGCTGAACAAAAGAAGAAGGAAGTGGAAAGAGTACAGAAAACTAAAGAAGATATGGCTAAATCAAGGCAGTCCCTTCAAGAGTGTGAGGATACACTGATGCATCAGGAAGAAGTAGTAAAAGCAGACCTTAAAGCAGCTGATGAATTATTGAGCGATGCAACTTCAAAGCTTCATGAAACCCTTTCAGCAACAGCTGTCAACAAGCAAAGTGTTAATGTAGCCACAATGATGCTTGACACTGCTAAAACCAAGCGAGATCAAGCAATGCATAGCTTGCAGAAAATAGGAGAAAAGAGAAAATTGTTAACTGTCAAACAGCACAGGCTGTTAGAAAAGGCCTTGTTATCAACAGCAGAAACTGCCCAAAAGAAAATCAAAGCTAAGAAAGCTAAAAAATAAGCATTTGAGAGACATACATTGTTGAAAGACTGTGTGAACTTTGGTATTGGTTATTAAAAAATTTTGATGTTGCTTATCCTTCCCACAGTTTTAACATAATTATGACTTTATAAACTAAAAGGAATCTTGCAAAGCATTGTATCTAATGAAATTTGGAATCTGGTAATTCTCGTTAGTAGTAATATGTTGTGTTTTGTTAACATGCGGATTGTTAACACATTTGAATTACATTGAGGATGGATGTACTTAGTCATGTCTCAAGTAATATATCAAACACGAGGAACAGTGTTTCATCAGATTTCCAAACACCGAGAAGTGGATTGGAAAAACGAGGCGCAGCCGAGTTTTTTTAAACCACTTCAAGGTGTTTGGAAATCTGATGAAACACTGTTTCGAGTGTTTGATAAAGCTTCTCAAACTGATCGTTAAATGCGGAGAAAACGAAGGAATAAAATCGCCAAAATCTATGCAAATTAAGAAACGATTTCAAAACCTCCTTCACGGTAGTGATTTCCTTTGTGTTCTCGTCATGAATTATTAATGAGTTTGAGAACGTTATGTATTAAAACATTTGGTTGTGGTACAGGTCTTCTGAGAGATTCAATTGCAGTAGAACTTAAAGGAAACGTCCCATTTTTTCCTATTTTTTCCTATTTTGGGGCTGATAATTCCTATTTTTTCCTATTTTTGAGTCACTTTCATTCCTATTTTCCTATTTTCTGAGTATCATTTGTCACTTGACACCGGCTGTAAAATTTCAAATGTCATTTTTTGAAATATTGAAAAACAAATGGTACCATGCAAAGTACTGCCAAAGAGGTTTCATTTAAATGGTCACACCATAGGATTTAATTGACCAACTCAAAACGTTAGAATCGCCTTGCACAACAATAAACATCAGCACAGGAAAGTTCTGTTCAGTAGTTTTCTTTTGATGATTACACTATGGAATTTCACCCGTAGACTCAAACGTTGGAACCATCCTGTACAGCATAATAAACAGCACCACAGCAAAGTTCTGATCAGTACTGCTCAGTATAACTTTCACTTGAATGGTTACACTAACACTTTGTCTGTATATTAAAGTTTGTCTTGCTTGTCGAGCTTGTCTCCAAATGAACAATTCCTAAAATGCCCAAGAACGTAACTGCCGATGTAAATACAGTGGTTTCCTTCTCTCTACAGGTGATAGAAATTAGTTGCAATACAATGTGTGTCAAGAAAACGACGACCTAAAAAACGAAGACCTACGACCCATAAAACGACGACCTAGAAAACGACGACCTAGCAAGCGACGACTTAGAAAACGACGACCTAGAAACCGACGACCTAGAAACCGACGACCTAGAAACCGACGACCTAGAAAACGACGGCCTAGAAAACGACGAACCAGAAACCGACGACCTAGAAACCGACGACCTAGAAACCGACGACCTAGAAAACGACGACCTAGAAACCGACGACCTAGAAAACGACGACCTAGAAACCGACGACCTAGAAACCGACGACCTAGAAAACGACGACCTAGAAACCGACGACCTAGAAAACGACGACCTAGAAAGCGACGACCCATAAAACGACGACCTAGAAAACGACCACCTAGAAAACGACCACCTAGAAACCGACGACCCATAAAACGACGACCTAGAAAACGTCGACCTAGAAACCGACGACCCATAAAACGACGACCTAGAAAGCGAAGACATAGAAAGCGACGATCTAGAAAACGACGACCTAGAAAACGACGACCTAGAAAGCGACGACCTAGATAACGACAACCTAGAAAACGACGACCTTGAAAGCGACGACCTAGAAAACGACGACCCAGAAACCGACGACCTAGAAAACGACGACCTAGAAAGCGACGACCTAGAAAACGACGACCCAGAAACCGACGACCTAGAAAACGACGACCCAGAAAGACGACCTGGAAAGCGACGACCTTGAAAACGATGACCTAGAAAATGAAGCTTTCTTCGCATTTACCAATACATTTCAGTGATGAATGAACTGATGAGTTTTCGCCCCTGTGATTTATGCGTATGAGCCCCATAACTTGTGTCGAAAACGTGTCGCTAGAAATGGTAATTTATTCTATGATACAATACAATTTTTAGACAATCACGGCTCGCACAGAATTCTAACTGTGATACAATAACGCGAGCGGAGGGCACTGTTGCTTTCATTAGCTTAGTTGTACGGTGATAATATAATAATCATAGGGATAATGTAAATAGACAAAAGTTTCATTTACTCAATGACACGGTAAAACACGAACATTTCATTTACTCATCAGTGGCACTAAAAAACACTTTATCGTTATTCTACATAAACATCATGGACTTCTCCTTTTCACTGCCACTGGTTAGTTTTCGGTTATTTTGCAGTTAAGCTTTACTAACAAAACTTCTATGCTAGAATTCACACAATTGTTTTACTCATGCTTGCTACGACTTAACAATTTTTCAAACTAAAATACAATTTCACCTGTTTTACTAAGTTATTAAACGAAATTCCTCAGTCATGTTTACTAAGTTGCGCGGATGTACATGAGACAATGTGACACGATGTTTATGTTCATCAACAGTCAACATGAATGATCGAGTTCTTCTTTAATTAATATTAATAAGTGTTTTGTGTGCTTCCTTTAGAGCGTATGCACTCACGTGGCAAGCAGCTATGCAAATTTATTGGAACAAAAGAAAGTGTTAACATAAGAAAAGCGTTCAAATCCCACAGGATTGTTTTGGTACACCAACATGGCCGCCGTTCTATTGTTTTGGTACACCAATATGGCCGCCGTGACGTCATGTGCATACGCTCTTTAGGTTTACCCTTACTTAATCGGGTATTTTTAAATATTTGCTGTTGAAGTAAGGAAATCTGCTCATGATGCCTGCCTGATACTTTGCTGAAGGAAGTTTATTTCCTGCATTATTTGGATCCGTGTATAGCCATTTCTCTTCATGCGACAACACTAAATTGAAAGGTACGATTTTGGTAAGACGATGAAATTCCATTCGGCAGTGACGGCAATCTTTCGCTTTAGGTTCCTCCAGGGTTCCTCAGAGAGAAAACAGGCTGTAAGAGGTTGGTCGTTATGATGTATATCTCTGAGCGGGTAAGCGACGCTATGGGTCTTGGAAACACGATGCACTTCTTGTTTGACCATGGCTTTATCTCCACGAGTTTCGATTGGCTCCACCTTTTTTGCCTGGAGCTATCTTCTCCGGTACAACAAGGCCACTTTTGGACGGCTTCGATCGTCGTGATGACTTTTTAAAGTGCTCGATGTGCAGCTTTAGTAGTTGTGAGTTCTCTGCAAAGCATAGGCTGCGGTTGCATAACATGCTAAATTTGTAACAAGGGCAGTTACAGGTCATGTGACGTGGTCTCGATACACCGTGCACTCATACATTCTTCTTTTGCAAGTCTTTGCAGCCACAAGATACTTGCACTAAAAATGTCGCCGGCGTCGAGTGCAGGCATTTGTTGAATAGCAACCTGAGTGTTCAGAGGAATCTTTGCAAACCGAAATATCGGGCAAATAATTATACTCAACTGTTTCTTTTTTTATTTCACTTCTGTTTCTATCTCTTCTTCTTGCCGTAAGGATCAGTTTGCTGTTTTCTCCTTTACTATTTCAAGATTTGTACTGATCCAGGTCTACGATAGATCCGGCACTCTTATTCATTGGTTTAGAGCAGTTTTCAATTGAGTGTCAAAAGTAATTGCACAATTGCTTTGGTTTTGCATTTTACTACGCTTTGTGATTGGCTAAAAATCTCGCGCCACTTTCTCGACCAATCAGAAGTAAAACCAAAACCAATCGTGACTTGCTCGCACAAGTTTTCCCGCGCTTGGCGCCGCCGACATGTAATTGCTTCGAGCTCTGATTGGTTCATTGGATTGTTTTCGACTGCTGTGATTGGTCAGAGTAATTACTTTGGTTTTGGTTTTACGACACTAGATTGAAAACTGCTCTATCATTGTGGTTTTACCGTTATTATAGTTCTAGAATAAAAGGCTTCATGTTAGATCAAAAAGAGGTTTAGGGTTAACTTTTTATTCTTGTTTATGACTTATGGGATTTGAGTTTTGGCATGCGTTTAATGGAGTGTTAATTCTTTTGATTACTTCTTTTTTGATTAATTATTGCATGATAATAAGGGTAGAAATACATTGTAACAGATAATGGTAAATTTCGGTCAGGGTTCAGAAAGGAAGATGGGGGAGGAGTTTAGGTCGTGTGTTGCTTCTTTTAGGTATGGGCACATATAAGAGATTATAATAAATTTGGGCCAGATGGTAGGCGAGTCAAAGAGGACGGGGTTTGGAGGGGGGGGGGGGGGGGGATGTTTGCGTGGTTTGTTGTGGAAAGGGGTTATAGTGTAGTTTGTTGGTTTTTTAAAAAAGTCAGGGAGGGGTTATTGTTTTATTTTTATTGATATGGGAAGTTCTAAATTTATTTAACTTCAACCCTTTTTACACATGAGATGTATCTGGAGGAGGAATGAGGAACAAAACAGATCCATATATGGGAAGCAGAATAACAAACATTATGCATTACATTCCTCAATTAGAAAATAACTGCTGGTCTTGCTGTCTTAAAGCGTATTAGTACTATCATACCATTTGAAACTTGAATAAATATATACAATGCACTTGTAATGCCCATTTTCAATTATTGTAGTCCTGTGTGGGACAATATTGGTAAGGGTCTATCACACAAACTCCAAAAGCTGCAAAATAGGGCTGCCAGAATTGTCACCCTTTCTAATTATGAGATTCGCTCGAGTGATTTGTTGGATGAGTTTAGCTGGGAACGGTTAGAAAACCAAAGACTAAAACAGTTGGCTGTAATTATGTATAAAATTCATAATAATCTTTCCCCATTGTATTTGAGGCGGATTTTTACCAATATTTCAAATATACACACACATAATCTTAGAAATTCTGAGTCTAATTGTTACATTCCCTTTGATCTTTTTTTTCCTTGGGGAGGGGGATGTTCAGTGAATACCTCAATGAGTGGGGGGGGGGGGGGGTGCGGATATAAAATGGAATGGCTCAATATATCTATCAGTGACAGACATGCTGAGAGTTTCAGGTCGAGTGGTAGTAATGTTCTCGCACAACACGAAAAAAACTATTACCTCCAATGGTTCCTTCTTGCTGTTATTAAGACCGTGGGCTATAGTTTTCGATGATTTCACTCGATCAGAAACGACAAGAGCCAAAAACTCCGAGCGCTACACGTCTTGGAAGCCCGGGGGGTGAGGTACTCCCTATAATGGGCTATACGGCTGCATGGGAGACTACAGTTACCGATGATTTCAATCGATCAGAAACGACAAGAGCCAAAAGTCCGAGGGCCACATGTCTTGGCAGTGTGGAGTGTTCGCCATTACACGCCACTTTGCTTGCTGTTATTTACCGTCAAAACAATTCTAAACAATTCTCTTTTGCCGAAATATTTGCTTAAAAATACAATGCAACATTTCTACAACTCCGGGGGGGGGGGGGGGGTACTCCCTATAATGGGCTATACGGGGATGCTCCGCCTGAAAGGGGTACCTTTTTGAGGCTGGAGGTATATGATAGGTTAGGGAAAACACGAGTTGAAGAAAAAAGTGTAGGAAAAACTCCCGTTTAAGTATTATAAAAGGGCCTTCCAAACTGATTTATCAAACAGACGAACGCAAAGGCTATATGAAAAGGGTACCATTTTCAATGAAAGGTATATGAAAGGGGTACCATTTTCAATGAAAAGTATATGAAAGGGGTACCTTTTCTGTCAAAAAAGGTATATGAAAGGGTAAGGGTTTGGACCTCGGGGCGGAGCATCTCCGTACAAAACTTTGTTGAGTACCCACCCCACCCCCCCCCCCCCCCCCCCCCCCCCCCCCCCGGGCTACAACTACCTTTTGTCTATAGTATGAAATGCCGTGACACTGTACTGTAGTCTGTCGTTTGTGATCGTCCGGGTGAGTGTAGTTCTGAAAAGAACTGTTGTTGTTGACAATGACTGACGTTTCGACAACCTGAGCGGAAGTCATCTTCAGAGTCATGTGAATTGTGAATGGTCAGTTGATGTTATATACGTCTGGTTATAGCTGTCATTGGTCAGTTTAGCCGTGATGTTATTGGCTGTAGAGACTCAAGTCAGTGATAGGTGCTTTTCGATCCGTGTATTGTTAGTGTAATTTTTGTAATCGTATTATTAGTTAAATTTGTCAGTGAGTTCAGTCTATTGTTCGTCTGTTTTGTTGACAAGTCGTTTGTAAGCCGCAGGTAGCTGTTGGCATCTGTTCAGTGGTGTCTGTTCTAAGTAAGTAAACCAACTTTCTGAAGTGAGTCGCTTGTAGTAGTCTGTACTGTAAGTAACGCATTCGGCAGAGTCCCATTCAATTCTGTGATTCGTGCGTAAATGGTGTTCAGCAATGTGATTGTTGATGTCACAATCTTTTGTCGCCCGTTTGTGTTCAGTCAGTCGTATGTTCAGATTCCTGCCAGTCTCACCGATGAACATTTGTAAGAGGCCTGGCAGTCGCAGCATTTGATCTTGTATACTGCTCCCTGTCTGTCGTTATGTTCGTCCTTGTCTTTAACGTTTGTGAGAAGTTGTCGTAAAGTAGTAATGGGTTTGTGAACGACACGGATGTTGTAAGGTTGTAAGATCCGTGCAATAGTCTTTGTCTTACTTCGACATATTTTCTGTATAACGGCAAACACTACACTGTACAAACAGCTACACGGAACAGCTATGGGCTCACCTGTCTCAGTTGTTGTTGCTGAAATTGTCATGCAGAACATCGAGGAAGAAGCCCTTGCTACATACAAACAAACAGTACCACTTTATAATTTGGTTACGCTACGTGGACAACACCTTTACTGTTGTACACAAAGACGAGATTGACACCTTTCACGAACACCTCACAAAGCGACGACCATACGAACTTTGACAAGACGAGCGCAACTAGTTACGTTTGCGATTCACCTGACAGCTTAACCGACGAAACCAAGTACCTTGAAACGTTTTCAGTAAGAACAACTACAACTGAGACTTTGTTAGATGCAATGTTTACAAAAACAACGAATCTGACACAAGTAACGCAAAACCTGTCACCACTGCGACAATACCCTACATCAAGGGCACTTTTAAGACTATTGCACGGATCTTACAACCTTACAACATCCGTGTCGCTCACAAACCCATTACTACTTTACGACAACTTCTCACAAACGTTAAAGACAAGGACGAACCTAACGACAGACAAGGAGCAGTATACAAGATCAAATGCTGCGACTGTCAGGCCTCTTACATCGGTGAGACTGGCAGGAATCTGAACATACGACTGACTGAACACAAACGGGCGACAAAAAATTGTGACATCAACAATCACATTGCTGAACACCATTTACGCACGAATCACAGAATTGACTGGGACTCTGTCGAATGCGTTACCTACAGTACAGACTACTACAAACGACTCACTCTAGAAAGTTGGTTGGTTGGTTGGTCACAAACGACAGACTTCAAACCATTTACAATGTTACTGTACTGTAGGTTCATAAATACGCAAAAAGAAAACAGCCTGACTTCCATATTCGCCGACTGGCTTTTCTAAGCAGATGTGACGTAATATTTTGTTGGAGGATTCAAACACGAAAAAGTGTCTGGCCCTGTGGAGTGTTCTGCCCCACCCTGCCCAATCTCGTTTCCAGAGCCCGCGTGTAACGCGGGCACTGGGAACGAGATCCCATTCTCGTCCCCAGAGCCGCTTGGCCCTCTTAACTCGTACTCAGGTTCCGGCGGTTAAGCAAAAAACGGCAAACTGATCCTTACGGCAGGAAAACAGAAGCAGAAGCAGAAGCAAAAACGGCTCTGGGGACGAGAATGGATTGCACCCTGCCGGGCGATCATCATCAGCGGAATGCTCCCATGATTATGCGCACTGATTTTTCCCGCGTTCCATGGTCGTTCCATGGTCGTTCCATGATTCTGTGTTGTTAAGTCTTCACCTTTTCTGTTTTGAAATTGAACATCATGATAACCAATTTAGCGTCGGAACCGATCACGGAGACTGACATGCAACAGTTTTGTGTGGAAATGATGAAACGCCTTGATATCCAACGAAGGCAGGAACACTTCTGTGATGTGATTGTCGAAGTTGGCTCCGCTGACGATCAAGCTCGGTTGAAAGCTCACAGAATTGTATTATGTGCAGCAAGCCCGTTCTTTTACAACGTTCTTAACAGCAACATGAAAGAAAAGAAAGAGGGGGTGATCCGATTGGAAGAAACGAGCAAAGCTGTGATGGAATCAGTGTTAGAGTATTTGTACACTGGACATGTTGAAGTCACGCAACTCAATGCACTCGATTTGCTTGAGATAGCTGACTTTTTGGACCTTCCAAGTCTGAAAGAAGCTGCAAGCAAGTTTATCTCGCGAACTTTGTCGTCTTCAAACTGCTTGATGATGTATTATTTCGCTGAGAGGTATCAATGCCCTGAATTGGAGAAACAAGCGAGGGAGTTTGTCTTTGCAAACTTTGTGAGTGCAACGGAATGCGAAGATTTTCTGAATTTGAACGTGAATCAAGTGGTAGAGTGGATTTCGAGCGACGAAATCACAGTGAAAGGAGAGGAAGAAGTTTTTCAGGTGATTTTGAAGTGGATGGAGGGAAGACAGCGTGAAGAACGTGAGAGGTTTTTCGAATTACTATTTAAACAAGTTCGCCTTCTTTACTTGTCACGCAACTGTGTTTTCAAAGACATTTTACCTCATCCCTTGGTAAAAGACAGTAAAACGTGTACAGCGTTTGTACATGATACAATGAAGGAAGTTTCATATGGGTCAGAAGAGTGCTTCTTTTCCCAACCACCAAGAAACTGCCTGAAGCCAACTGAAGATTGCCTTGTTTCATGTGGATTGCAGAAAGCAGCTTGTTTCCTTCCCTCAGAAAACAAGTGGTATGAATTGAAAGACATATTATGCAGACGAAAGTATATTTATTCCGTCAGTAGTTGTCATGGTAAACTGTTCATCCATGGAGGAAGTGATCACTCTCAAATTGAGCGATATGACCCATATGTCAACTCATGGACACCTGTGGAATCATACAGTGGTACAATAACATGCTGCACGTCAGCCATTGTCAATTTTCAAGGGTTTTTGTATGTGATTGGTGGAAGGAAAGAAAGAAAGATGGTAAATAGTGTGTATAAGTACGATCCTGACACAAACCTGTGGCAGGAGGTTGCAGCCATGAGTCTTCCCAGATGCAATATTTGTGCTGTGGCTGACAAAGACTCATTGTATGTAATTGGAGGCTGCTCGGAGAAGGGGAAACTGGATGTAGTAGAAAGGTTTGACCCTGAAGTAAACTCTTGGTGCAAAGTTGCTTCAACCCTTGAAAAAAAATATTATTCATGTGGCGTGATTGTCAAAGGTAAAGTGTGGCTGTTTGGAGGCTTCACTAGCCATAAAGTTCATTCCAGCCTAATAGAAATGTATGACCCCACTTCAGACACATGGACTGGCATTCAGAGTGTGCCTGCACCAGTGCATTTTTATAATGCTGTGAGTTTCAAGAAAAACGTTTTCGTACTTGGTTTATGGAACCAAGAAGGTTCCAAGAATGACTTCTTGAAGGTTTATGATGTCGAGAAGAATGAGTGGAAGCCTTGTGCAAGAGTTCCAGCAGGTTTCCGACTGTGTACTTTAGCTCC
This sequence comes from Cladopsammia gracilis, assembly GCA_022457155.1. Classification (NCBI taxonomy): domain Eukaryota; kingdom Metazoa; phylum Cnidaria; class Anthozoa; order Scleractinia; family Dendrophylliidae; genus Cladopsammia; species Cladopsammia gracilis. The sequence continues at coordinate 179,775 of JAJGOT010000863.1, forward strand.
CCTTAGAATTCCAAAAGACATTTTGAAAAAATGTAATGTTGTATCATAGGTGTTCAGTAAGTTCTTTTGAAGGCCTGCCATCACGAGGGGACTTGTCCCCAGGACAAATCTAGCCTGACAGGGAACCACTATTTGGTCACTCTAAAATTAATCTCCGCATTTTGTTTGCTCTATTTTTCTCTGAGATGGCTTTAAAATAATGATACTATAGCATTTCTTTTATTTGGGACAAATGTTGACTTTTTTGTTCTTATAGTGGTGAAATGATTCACATTATTTTACTGGATTCAAGACTGCAAGTAACAAATAAGTCACGATCTCTTCATCTGGTCCATTTAACCAATAAATCAAGGGTCATTACCCAAAGATAGTATTTTGCGATGAGGTGTTTTGGCCCATTTCATACTCCAAAAATGGTGAAACTTGTGTGGGATACTGTAACAATATTACTATTTAAAAAAAGATGTGCTGTGCACTCAAAAGCAATATTTATCTTTATTATATCATGACTTAGTGTTCTACATGTAAAATGATTACTTTTATATAAAAATTATGTTTAGGTTCCGATTTTCAGCAACAACTAGATTAATGTTTTTCTGTTATAGATTTAGAAACTATTGTTTGATTGTGTTGACCCTTTTTGCAATAATTTACAATGTCCTTCACATTTGAACAAATTTGTAAGTTAGTAAGTGCTTAAATTTAATATTTAGTGTTTTTACATGAAATTTTTCGATTAGAGTGAATTTACTTCATCTGTGAAACACTATCTAACAATTAGTGTGTGATAGTCCAAATTAAACAAAAGGAAACAATGGAATTATAGTCTAATAGTGCGTACTATTCTACTAACTATTTCACAGATGAAGTAAAATCACTCTAAGCAAAGGACCATGTTTGCAAAAATGTGCCGGTACTTTTACCAAAATTTGGATAATCTCTAATGAGTTGAAGTAACTGCAAGAAATGGATTTTAGGATGTTTCTTTAATTAAGGTATTACAGCAACTGTTGTCTCCTTTTGGTTCTAAATTAGAGGTTGATAAAGGTGTAATAAACATGCAAACCCACTATTGCTTCAGTTGCTCAATTTACAGTTCTTTGCCTAGAGACCAGGCCTTTGAGTGGAAGTGAGGCTGAAGTTGCCTCGTTTTGAAGGAGAATGCTTGTACACTTTAGATGCAAAGAAGTCTGGCAATACATCTTACTTTATTAATCGTTCGGTAAGTCACATATCAAACACGAGGCAAGTGTTTCATCAGGATATCCAAACACCGAGAAATGGGTTAAAAACACAATCCACAGCCCAGTTTTTTTTTTAACCCTTTTTGAAGTGTTCGGATATCTGATGATGAAACACTCGTTCTGATCAGTGAATATAGAGAAAATGAAGGAATAAAAAATTAATTGCTAAAATCTATACTTATTACAACTGGGTTACCAAACAAGGATCAGACTTACATGTATGGTTTTCTTTGTTCAGATTTGATAAATTCTTAAAAAGTTTGAAATGGATTCTTCCTACAGTACATGTAACTTCAAAATAAACTGTTAGTTTATTGAACTACTTTTTGCCAACATATTTACCATGAGGGCCAACTTACCTAACTACTAGTCTGCCTTTGTACCACCCTTCCTACCTATAGGTACTGGAATACTTACCTACTCACATATCACCTTACCTACTAATTGACCTGTTTTTACTTTGTTTAAAAAAAATGGGATCTTCACATTTAGACAAAACCAAACATGTGAAAATTTAATTAATGTCTAAAACGTCAAATCATCCAATCTATGCCCAGTCTAGTCTTCTGACATAGATCATCCTTAAAGGCCCGGCTTCACCCATTGGACTTTGCAGTCGTTTGTTTTTGTTTTCAAAGGACGAGCTCGCTCGTGATTGGCTCTTTAGGGAATTTTCGACTGCGTCAAATTCAGTCGTCACAGCATTGGGCGCACGATGCATTTTGGGTGATACTGGGCCTTTAATGTACTGCAAAACAGAAAAGAACAAAAAATTCATTATCCTGTCCCTGGTTGTTTAAAAGGTGGATAGCGCTATCCACTGGATAAATCTGTATCCAGTGGATAATGCTATGGGTTTCATACATGTGTGTCTGCTGGATAAACAACCCAGAACCTAAGCTTTAAAGATGTGAACTTCTAAGTGCAAAAAATCCTACCCTAACCTTACCCTAACAAACCTACCCACCTACCTACATGTACTTACCTACCTATCTACAGCTGTGCACCTATCTAAATTACCTACCTAACTCAGGCTGTCAGTAGGCTTTGAGATTACTGGCTTCACAAAGAAAATAGATGGTCATAAGCTCAAGATACCCTCCCATGGTTGTTCAATGTTGTTCTTTAATCATTTTCAGATCTTGAGTTGCTGGCCATGTTAGCAGGCTGCCGGCTATTACTGACAGCCCTGCAATATGGCAAATCTTATTTTTCACTGAAATCTTCTTTTACCGAAATTGAGATCATAGTTGTTTAAGAGAAAGACAAGAACATGTAATTGAGAAAGTTATCGACTGGTGGCTTACAAGAGATTTGCCTGTGTTGTCTTTCTCTCTTCAGTGCGACCCAAACTTGGATGTTTATGCAGTATGGGTACATACACTCGATCCCAACTATCCTCGTATAGCTTTCTTTGCCAACCGTAAGATCAGAGTAGGAGAAGAGTTGACGTTTGATTACCAGATGACGGTATCAGAAGTGGGTAGCAGTTCTTCATCGCCAAGGAAAAAGGAACGCATTAAATGTCACTGTGGGGCTAAGAACTGCAGAACTTATTTGTATTGAGAATTTTATCAAATTAAATAGTATTAACTATCTTAAACGAGAGAGTGCGGAAGGCGTTAGGTTAGTGTGTGACACCCTTCACTGTGAGCTCCCAACAAGAACCCTTTTTGCAAGTTAGCCAATCAGAGTAAGCAAATTCAATTGACAATATTCATATTCTTGGTATTGAACTGGAACTAGCTTACAGTTGAGGATAATGCAGGAGAATATCATTAAAAATATTTGCATGTGAAAAGATTCCCCCGCATGAGCCTTGACTGCACGCTAGTTCCAGTTCAATACCGGGAATATGAATATTGTCTATTGATGGGCATGCCTCCTGGCAAAGTTGAGCATGATGTGGTGTAATCTTGTCACATCACTTTTATTACAGGAGTGTAAAGTTTGTTACAAAATGCAAAGATTTTATTCTCTTTGTTGCTTCACAAGTATCCGTAGTTATGAATTCAAAATAATTATAAGAATTAGCTACATGTAGTGTTATCCTGAAAACTTGTAAAAAAGGTTGTTGGCTACTCACGGTCAGGTATGTCGCATTGTAATTTGGTTTTGAAACAAGTGGAAGATCGCAGGGGATACCCAGGGTCTAACCTTCTGCTTTTCTAAAGAGTAGGCTAATGTGAGTTTTTCAAGTTGGGACATGGTGTTTAATGTATTTTTTGCAATACAGTGCCACAATACTGTGAAGACATTTATGATGTCTGATATTGTGACGTTGTTCAAGATTCAGGCTTAAACTTGTTAAGAATCAGTTTTAAAAAATGGATTGACAAGAACATTAACCCGACAACATTAACCCATTATTTTCAATCCAAGAGTCAACTATGGAGGCATGTAGTGTAGTTCTAACTTTTGAGTCTGTGGACGAAATCCTATGGTGTTTCCATTTAAATTAAACCTCTTCAGCAGTACTTTTGCATGATACCATTTGTTCTAACTTTTGAGTCTGTTGACAAAATCCTATGGTGTGACCATTTAAATGAAACCTCTTAAGCAGTACTTTTGCATGGTACCATTTGTTCTAACTTTTGAGTCTGTCGACGAAATCCTATGGTGTGACCATTTAAATTAAACCTCTTTGGCAGTACTTTTGCATGGTACCATTTGTTTTTCAATATTTTTCAAAATGCAATTTGGGATTTTTCTTGAATTTTGATTTTTGGTACTCGCAGAACTAAAAGGGTTAAAATAGGGAACTTACTGTTTGTTTGGTCTATTCTCTCAACTCTGTCACCCACCTTGCTTCTGTTGGTCATCAGTTCAATATCAACTCTTGAACTCCCATCAGTGTCAAAAATCAAAATTCAACAAAAATCCCAAACTTCATTTTGTTAAATGTTGAAAAACAAATGGTACCATGCAAACGTACTGCCAAAGAGGTTTCATTTCAATGTCACACCATAGGATTTTGTCCACAGACTCAAAAGTTAGAACAAATGGTACCATGCAAACGTACTGCCAAAGAGGTTTCATTTGAATGGTCACACCATAGGATTTTGTCCACAGACTCAAAAGTTAGAACCCCATTACACATCTCCATGATTGAGAGTGAAAAGGATTAAAAGGTATCTAACACAATAATTTTCTCCACAATCTTATCGATTGCATTTCAAAAATACCGAGATGTTTAGTTCTGGTGTTGGCCCACCCTTATCATTTGGTTCCTCTCCTCCTTCCCGTTTATCTACCACTGTAGCAGATCCTTTCTGCCGACCAGGGGTGGTTCAGAAATAGAAAGGTCAGGGCCGTAGCCAGAAAAAAATAAGGACTGAGGCAATATCCATCTGTCCATGGTTAAATTCCCCGCCTAGCTATTTAGGGTCTTTATGATAATACGTTTAAACAAAACACTGGGATCATGACTGAGGCAAGTGCCTCGGTTTGCCTCATACTGGCTACGGCCCTGAAGGTGAAGGAAATAGGTGGCCATATAAAGAAATTGAATCCACCGTAGGAAAAAAGATGGTGGCTGTTCATTTTACCACAATACCTTGCGGCTCCTTGCGGACCTAACACAGCACATAAGGCACAAAGAAAGCCAAATTTTTACAATATTTGTTCCAGTACTACGGACAATTTGTAGACTAGGTTTGAAGATTTTATAACTTTTCTTTACATTTTTATGAACGTTGTTAAGGTTTTTGTGCGCTAAGAATTATGGGTAAATGTACCAGTCACCATCTTTTTTCCTACCGAGGATTGTTGCAGTGTGAGCACAACTATGCTCCATAGCTGCAACAATCTTAATAAAAAATAAAAATTTGGGGGCGGGGAGCATGTCCCCTTATCCCATGCTAAATCTGCCTACAGTATGTATGTGTTGTAGTTAATTTTTTATCTCAGGTAATTTTTGTTTTTCCCTTGTTTCAAATTCATTAGCATATATTACCATACCCAAAAACAATGGAAAATAGAAATTACCTGAGATAAAAATGAACTACAACAAAACACCTGATTTTGTGCTGGAACCCACCTCACAGCCCGAACTTTAGGCTCCTTATGTACTACTTCATAAGCCAACTGTCCTTGTATTGTTTTTTAACATATAGCCCATTTCTAACTATAATAGCTGTTATTTAAAACTTGTATAGTTTGACTATTATTTCAACGTTTACGTACATTATCCAGTTGCAGTTTTCCAGCAGGGCCAAAACAGGGTGGAACGCTTTGTCAATTGTGCAATCAGTGAATCGTTTTAAGTACAAATTTGATGTAAATACCGGTAAACGTAAATGCTACGGAAATATAACTTAAATATTGTACAACTATGTACATTGCAAATTTCACATCCCATCATTATTTTGACCTTTCTGAAAAACTAAATTTATGTATTGAGACATAGCTGTACATTATAACATTAATATTATTGGTTAGTAGACAGTTAATGTGTTGTAAATAGCTTCTGGGAGAAATCTCTGGAATTGAATATTGTACAGTGTTATTTAAAGTGCCTATCACCCCTAGAAAGTTACTTTCAGAATCATCTCTATGTACATTGAATAGTTGAATGGTAGAATATTTCTTGTTTTGAACATCGCGTTTGTGAGTTATAAAGATTTGAATTTACAAAATGCTAATTAGATGACGTCAACCCGGGAATTTACCGTTATTTCTACGCCAATTTACAATGCGCAGTTTACAGCTTGAGGATTATTAATTTGATAAATGCCAAAAACAAACTGTGGATAGTCAATTGATTCGTAAGAAACATTACTAGGAGGTTAAAACAAGTAGTTGTATATTAAATGATTCCCAGGTTGACGTCATCTAATTAGCATTTCGTAAATTCAAATCTCTGATAACTCACAAACGCGACGTTCAAAACAAGAAATATTTTATCATTCAACTATTCGATGTACATAGAGTTGATTCTAAAAATAACTTTCTAGGGGTGATGGGCTCTTTAAGCAACAACAACAGCAGGGCAAACATCGTCATCATCATCGTTAGAGGTTCCAGAGCATCCCCTCCTCCTTTTGTATGTGCGGTATGTTGTAGTTACTCAAGGGGTATCTTTACCCTATTCAGACTGGGCTTTTTAGGCAATCTGTGACTGGGGGGGGGGGGGGGGGGTGGG